>CM056370.1:403850-548030 GCA_029641205.1 Citrus maxima | reverse complement strand
CCCCTCGCAAAGTCTGGCCCCATTCCAAGTCCGGCGGACGAACTTGGCCAGCCCCTCCCCCCAAGGCTATAGCCCACCCGTTTTTTGGGCATTTTTGCGGCGGACGAACTTGGGGACGGGACCTTCGGGCGCTTATTTTTGGGCGCGGCAGTGCCCGCGGCCTATTTTTGGCACACGGAGGCCCCTCGCAAAGTCTGGCCCCATTCCGAGTCCGGCGGACGAACTTGGCCAGCCCCTCCCCCCAAGGCTATAGCCCACCCGTTTTTTGGGCATTTTTGCGGCGGACGAACTTGGGGACGGGACCTTCGGGCGCTTATTTTTGGGCGCGGCAGTGCCCGCGGCCTATTTTTGGCACACGGAGGCCCCTCGCAAAGTCTGGCCCCATTCCGAGTCCGGCGGACGAACTTGGCCAGCCCCTCCCCCCAAGGCTATAGCCCACCCGTTTTTTGGGCATTTTTGCGGCGGACGAACTTGGGGACGGGACCTTCGGGCGCTTATTTTTGGGCGCGGCAGTGCCCGCGGCCTATTTTTGGCACACGGAGGCCCCTCGCAAAGTCTGGCCCCATTCCGAGTCCGGCGGACGAACTTGGCCAGCCCCTCCCCCCAAGGCTATAGCCCACCCGTTTTTTGGGCATTTTTGCGGCGGACGAACTTGGGGACGGGACCTTCGGGCGCTTATTTTTGGGCGCGGCAGTGCCCGCGGCCTATTTTTGGCACACGGAGGCCCCTCGCAAAGTCTGGCCCCATTCCGAGTCCGGCGGACGAACTTGGCCAGCCCCTCCCCCCAAGGCTATAGCCCACCCGTTTTTTGGGCATTTTTGCGGCGGACGAACTTGGGGACGGGACCTTCGGGCGCTTATTTTTGGGCGCGGCAGTGCCCGCGGCCTATTTTTGGCACACGGAGGCCCCTCGCAAAGTCTGGCCCCATTCCGAGTCCGGCGGACGAACTTGGCCAGCCCCTCCCCCCAAGGCTATAGCCCACCCGTTTTTTGGGCATTTTTGCGGCGGACGAACTTGGGGACGGGACCTTCGGGCGCTTATTTTTGGGCGCGGCAGTGCCCGCGGCCTATTTTTGGCACACGGAGGCCCCTCGCAAAGTCTGGCCCCATTCCGAGTCCGGCGGACGAACTTGGCCAGCCCCTCCCCCCAAGGCTATAGCCCACCCGTTTTTTGGGCATTTTTGCGGCGGACGAACTTGGGGACGGGACCTTCGGGCGCTTATTTTTGGGCGCGGCAGTGCCCGCGGCCTATTTTTGGCACACGGAGGCCCCTCGCAAAGTCTGGCCCCATTCCGAGTCCGGCGGACGAACTTGGCCAGCCCCTCCCCCCAAGGCTATAGCCCACCCGTTTTTTGGGCATTTTTGCGGCGGACGAACTTGGGGACGGGACCTTCGGGCGCTTATTTTTGGGCGCGGCAGTGCCCGCGGCCTATTTTTGGCACACGGAGGCCCCTCGCAAAGTCTGGCCCCATTCCGAGTCCGGCGGACGAACTTGGCCAGCCCCTCCCCCCAAGGCTATAGCCCACCCGTTTTTTGGGCATTTTTGCGGCGGACGAACTTGGGGACGGGACCTTCGGGCGCTTATTTTTGGGCGCGGCAGTGCCCGCGGCCTATTTTTGGCACACGGAGGCCCCTCGCAAAGTCTGGCCCCATTCCGAGTCCGGCGGACGAACTTGGCCAGCCCCTCCCCCCAAGGCTATAGCCCACCCGTTTTTTGGGCATTTTTGCGGCGGACGAACTTGGGGACGGGACCTTCGGGCGCTTATTTTTGGGCGCGGCAGTGCCCGCGGCCTATTTTTGGCACACGGAGGCCCCTCGCAAAGTCTGGCCCCATTCCGAGTCCGGCGGACGAACTTGGCCAGCCCCTCCCCCCAAGGCTATAGCCCACCCGTTTTTTGGGCATTTTTGCGGCGGACGAACTTGGGGACGGGACCTTCGGGCGCTTATTTTTGGGCGCGGCAGTGCCCGCGGCCTATTTTTGGCACACGGAGGCCCCTCGCAAAGTCTGGCCCCATTCCGAGTCCGGCGGACGAACTTGGCCAGCCCCTCCCCCCAAGGCTATAGCCCACCCGTTTTTTGGGCATTTTTGCGGCGGACGAACTTGGGGACGGGACCTTCGGGCGCTTATTTTTGGGCGCGGCAGTGCCCGCGGCCTATTTTTGGCACACGGAGGCCCCTCGCAAAGTCTGGCCCCATTCCGAGTCCGGCGGACGAACTTGGCCAGCCCCTCCCCCCAAGGCTATAGCCCACCCGTTTTTTGGGCATTTTTGCGGCGGACGAACTTGGGGACGGGACCTTCGGGCGCTTATTTTTGGGCGCGGCAGTGCCCGCGGCCTATTTTTGGCACACGGAGGCCCCTCGCAAAGTCTGGCCCCATTCCGAGTCCGGCGGACGAACTTGGCCAGCCCCTCCCCCCAAGGCTATAGCCCACCCGTTTTTTGGGCATTTTTGCGGCGGACGAACTTGGGGACGGGACCTTCGGGCGCTTATTTTTGGGCGCGGCAGTGCCCGCGGCCTATTTTTGGCACACGGAGGCCCCTCGCAAAGTCTGGCCCCATTCCGAGTCCGGCGGACGAACTTGGCCAGCCCCTCCCCCCAAGGCTATAGCCCACCCGTTTTTTGGGCATTTTTGCGGCGGACGAACTTGGGGACGGGACCTTCGGGCGCTTATTTTTGGGCGCGGCAGTGCCCGCGGCCTATTTTTGGCACACGGAGGCCCCTCGCAAAGTCTGGCCCCATTCCGAGTCCGGCGGACGAACTTGGCCAGCCCCTCCCCCCAAGGCTATAGCCCACCCGTTTTTTGGGCATTTTTGCGGCGGACGAACTTGGGGACGGGACCTTCGGGCGCTTATTTTTGGGCGCGGCAGTGCCCGCGGCCTATTTTTGGCACACGGAGGCCCCTCGCAAAGTCTGGCCCCATTCCGAGTCCGGCGGACGAACTTGGCCAGCCCCTCCCCCCAAGGCTATAGCCCACCCGTTTTTTGGGCATTTTTGCGGCGGACGAACTTGGGGACGGGACCTTCGGGCGCTTATTTTTGGGCGCGGCAGTGCCCGCGGCCTATTTTTGGCACACGGAGGCCCCTCGCAAAGTCTGGCCCCATTCCGAGTCCGGCGGACGAACTTGGCCAGCCCCTCCCCCCAAGGCTATAGCCCACCCGTTTTTTGGGCATTTTTGCGGCGGACGAACTTGGGGACGGGACCTTCGGGCGCTTATTTTTGGGCGCGGCAGTGCCCGCGGCCTATTTTTGGCACACGGAGGCCCCTCGCAAAGTCTGGCCCCATTCCGAGTCCGGCGGACGAACTTGGCCAGCCCCTCCCCCCAAGGCTATAGCCCACCCGTTTTTTGGGCATTTTTGCGGCGGACGAACTTGGGGACGGGACCTTCGGGCGCTTATTTTTGGGCGCGGCAGTGCCCGCGGCCTATTTTTGGCACACGGAGGCCCCTCGCAAAGTCTGGCCCCATTCCGAGTCCGGCGGACGAACTTGGCCAGCCCCTCCCCCCAAGGCTATAGCCCACCCGTTTTTTGGGCATTTTTGCGGCGGACGAACTTGGGGACGGGACCTTCGGGCGCTTATTTTTGGGCGCGGCAGTGCCCGCGGCCTATTTTTGGCACACGGAGGCCCCTCGCAAAGTCTGGCCCCATTCCGAGTCCGGCGGACGAACTTGGCCAGCCCCTCCCCCCAAGGCTATAGCCCACCCGTTTTTTGGGCATTTTTGCGGCGGACGAACTTGGGGACGGGACCTTCGGGCGCTTATTTTTGGGCGCGGCAGTGCCCGCGGCCTATTTTTGGCACACGGAGGCCCCTCGCAAAGTCTGGCCCCATTCCGAGTCCGGCGGACGAACTTGGCCAGCCCCTCCCCCCAAGGCTATAGCCCACCCGTTTTTTGGGCATTTTTGCGGCGGACGAACTTGGGGACGGGACCTTCGGGCGCTTATTTTTGGGCGCGGCAGTGCCCGCGGCCTATTTTTGGCACACGGAGGCCCCTCGCAAAGTCTGGCCCCATTCCGAGTCCGGCGGACGAACTTGGCCAGCCCCTCCCCCCAAGGCTATAGCCCACCCGTTTTTTGGGCATTTTTGCGGCGGACGAACTTGGGGACGGGACCTTCGGGCGCTTATTTTTGGGCGCGGCAGTGCCCGCGGCCTATTTTTGGCACACGGAGGCCCCTCGCAAAGTCTGGCCCCATTCCGAGTCCGGCGGACGAACTTGGCCAGCCCCTCCCCCCAAGGCTATAGCCCACCCGTTTTTTGGGCATTTTTGCGGCGGACGAACTTGGGGACGGGACCTTCGGGCGCTTATTTTTGGGCGCGGCAGTGCCCGCGGCCTATTTTTGGCACACGGAGGCCCCTCGCAAAGTCTGGCCCCATTCCGAGTCCGGCGGACGAACTTGGCCAGCCCCTCCCCCCAAGGCTATAGCCCACCCGTTTTTTGGGCATTTTTGCGGCGGACGAACTTGGGGACGGGACCTTCGGGCGCTTATTTTTGGGCGCGGCAGTGCCCGCGGCCTATTTTTGGCACACGGAGGCCCCTCGCAAAGTCTGGCCCCATTCCGAGTCCGGCGGACGAACTTGGCCAGCCCCTCCCCCCAAGGCTATAGCCCACCCGTTTTTTGGGCATTTTTGCGGCGGACGAACTTGGGGACGGGACCTTCGGGCGCTTATTTTTGGGCGCGGCAGTGCCCGCGGCCTATTTTTGGCACACGGAGGCCCCTCGCAAAGTCTGGCCCCATTCCGAGTCCGGCGGACGAACTTGGCCAGCCCCTCCCCCCAAGGCTATAGCCCACCCGTTTTTTGGGCATTTTTGCGGCGGACGAACTTGGGGACGGGACCTTCGGGCGCTTATTTTTGGGCGCGGCAGTGCCCGCGGCCTATTTTTGGCACACGGAGGCCCCTCGCAAAGTCTGGCCCCATTCCGAGTCCGGCGGACGAACTTGGCCAGCCCCTCCCCCCAAGGCTATAGCCCACCCGTTTTTTGGGCATTTTTGCGGCGGACGAACTTGGGGACGGGACCTTCGGGCGCTTATTTTTGGGCGCGGCAGTGCCCGCGGCCTATTTTTGGCACACGGAGGCCCCTCGCAAAGTCTGGCCCCATTCCGAGTCCGGCGGACGAACTTGGCCAGCCCCTCCCCCCAAGGCTATAGCCCACCCGTTTTTTGGGCATTTTTGCGGCGGACGAACTTGGGGACGGGACCTTCGGGCGCTTATTTTTGGGCGCGGCAGTGCCCGCGGCCTATTTTTGGCACACGGAGGCCCCTCGCAAAGTCTGGCCCCATTCCGAGTCCGGCGGACGAACTTGGCCAGCCCCTCCCCCCAAGGCTATAGCCCACCCGTTTTTTGGGCATTTTTGCGGCGGACGAACTTGGGCACGGGACCTTCGGGCGCTTATTTTTGGGCGCGGCAGTGCCCGCGGCCTATTTTTGGCACACGGAGGCCCCTCGCAAAGTCTGGCCCCATTCCGAGTCCGGCGGACGAACTTGGCCAGCCCCTCCCCCCAAGGCTATAGCCCACCCGTTTTTTGGGCATTTTTGCGGCGGACGAACTTGGGGACGGGACCTTCGGGCGCTTATTTTTGGGCGCGGCAGTGCCCGCGGCCTATTTTTAGCACACGCAGGCCCCTCGCAAAGTCTGGCCCTATCCCGAGTCTGGCGGACGAACTTTTGGCACACGGAGGCCCCTCGCCAAGTCTGGCCTCATTCCGAGTCCGGCGGACGAACTTGGCCAGCCCCTCCCCCCAAGGCTATAGCCCACCCGTTTTTTGGGCATTTTTGCGGCGGACGAACTTGGGGACGGGACCTTCGGGCGCTTATTTTTGGGCGCGGCAGTGCCCGCGGCCTATTTTTGGCACACGGAGGCCCCTCGCAAAGTCTGGCCCCATTCCGAGTCCGGCGGACGAACTTGGCCAGCCCCTCCCCCCAAGGCTATAGCCCACCCGTTTTTTGGGCATTTTTGCGGCGGACGAACTTGGGGACGGGACCTTCGGGCGCTTATTTTTGGGCGCGGCAGTGCCCGCGGCCTATTTTTGGCACACGGAGGCCCCTCGCAAAGTCTGGCCCCATTCCGAGTCCGGCGGACGAACTTGGCCAGCCCCTCCCCCCAAGGCTATAGCCCACCCGTTTTTTGGGCATTTTTGCGGCGGACGAACTTGGGGACGGGACCTTCGGGCGCTTATTTTTGGGCGCGGCAGTGCCCGCGGCCTATTTTTGGCACACGGAGGCCCCTCGCAAAGTCTGGCCCCATTCCGAGTCCGGCGGACGAACTTGGCCAGCCCCTCCCCCCAAGGCTATAGCCCACCCGTTTTTTGGGCATTTTTGCGGCGGACGAACTTGGGGACGGGACCTTCGGGCGCTTATTTTTGGGCGCGGCAGTGCCCGCGGCCTATTTTTGGCACACGGAGGCCCCTCGCAAAGTCTGGCCCCATTCCGAGTCCGGCGGACGAACTTGGCCAGCCCCTCCCCCCAAGGCTATAGCCCACCCGTTTTTTGGGCATTTTTGCGGCGGACGAACTTGGGGACGGGACCTTCGGGCGCTTATTTTTGGGCGCGGCAGTGCCCGCGGCCTATTTTTGGCACACGGAGGCCCCTCGCAAAGTCTGGCCCCATTCCGAGTCCGGCGGACGAACTTGGCCAGCCCCTCCCCCCAAGGCTATAGCCCACCCGTTTTTTGGGCATTTTTGCGGCGGACGAACTTGGGGACGGGACCTTCGGGCGCTTATTTTTGGGCGCGGCAGTGCCCGCGGCCTATTTTTGGCACACGGAGGCCCCTCGCAAAGTCTGGCCCCATTCCGAGTCCGGCGGACGAACTTGGCCAGCCCCTCCCCCCAAGGCTATAGCCCACCCGTTTTTTGGGCATTTTTGCGGCGGACGAACTTGGGGACGGGACCTTCGGGCGCTTATTTTTGGGCGCGGCAGTGCCCGCGGCCTATTTTTGGCACACGGAGGCCCCTCGCAAAGTCTGGCCCCATTCCGAGTCCGGCGGACGAACTTGGCCAGCCCCTCCCCCCAAGGCTATAGCCCACCCGTTTTTTGGGCATTTTTGCGGCGGACGAACTTGGGGACGGGACCTTCGGGCGCTTATTTTTGGGCGCGGCAGTGCCCGCGGCCTATTTTTGGCACACGGAGGCCCCTCGCAAAGTCTGGCCCCATTCCGAGTCCGGCGGACGAACTTGGCCAGCCCCTCCCCCCAAGGCTATAGCCCACCCGTTTTTTGGGCATTTTTGCGGCGGACGAACTTGGGGACGGGACCTTCGGGCGCTTATTTTTGGGCGCGGCAGTGCCCGCGGCCTATTTTTGGCACACGGAGGCCCCTCGCAAAGTCTGGCCCCATTCCGAGTCCGGCGGACGAACTTGGCCAGCCCCTCCCCCCAAGGCTATAGCCCACCCGTTTTTTGGGCATTTTTGCGGCGGACGAACTTGGGGACGGGACCTTCGGGCGCTTATTTTTGGGCGCGGCAGTGCCCGCGGCCTATTTTTGGCACACGGAGGCCCCTCGCAAAGTCTGGCCCCATTCCGAGTCCGGCGGACGAACTTGGCCAGCCCCTCCCCCCAAGGCTATAGCCCACCCGTTTTTTGGGCATTTTTGCGGCGGACGAACTTGGGGACGGGACCTTCGGGCGCTTATTTTTGGGCGCGGCAGTGCCCGCGGCCTATTTTTGGCACACGGAGGCCCCTCGCAAAGTCTGGCCCCATTCCGAGTCCGGCGGACGAACTTGGCCAGCCCCTCCCCCCAAGGCTATAGCCCACCCGTTTTTTGGGCATTTTTGCGGCGGACGAACTTGGGGACGGGACCTTCGGGCGCTTATTTTTGGGCGCGGCAGTGCCCGCGGCCTATTTTTGGCACACGGAGGCCCCTCGCAAAGTCTGGCCCCATTCCGAGTCCGGCGGACGAACTTGGCCAGCCCCTCCCCCCAAGGCTATAGCCCACCCGTTTTTTGGGCATTTTTGCGGCGGACGAACTTGGGGACGGGACCTTCGGGCGCTTATTTTTGGGCGCGGCAGTGCCCGCGGCCTATTTTTGGCACACGGAGGCCCCTCGCAAAGTCTGGCCCCATTCCGAGTCCGGCGGACGAACTTGGCCAGCCCCTCCCCCCAAGGCTATAGCCCACCCGTTTTTTGGGCATTTTTGCGGCGGACGAACTTGGGGACGGGACCTTCGGGCGCTTATTTTTGGGCGCGGCAGTGCCCGCGGCCTATTTTTGGCACACGGAGGCCCCTCGCAAAGTCTGGCCCCATTCCGAGTCCGGCGGACGAACTTGGCCAGCCCCTCCCCCCAAGGCTATAGCCCACCCGTTTTTTGGGCATTTTTGCGGCGGACGAACTTGGGGACGGGACCTTCGGGCGCTTATTTTTGGGCGCGGCAGTGCCCGCGGCCTATTTTTGGCACACGGAGGCCCCTCGCAAAGTCTGGCCCCATTCCGAGTCCGGCGGACGAACTTGGCCAGCCCCTCCCCCCAAGGCTATAGCCCACCCGTTTTTTGGGCATTTTTGCGGCGGACGAACTTGGGGACGGGACCTTCGGGCGCTTATTTTTGGGCGCGGCAGTGCCCGCGGCCTATTTTTGGCACACGGAGGCCCCTCGCAAAGTCTGGCCCCATTCCGAGTCCGGCGGACGAACTTGGCCAGCCCCTCCCCCCAAGGCTATAGCCCACCCGTTTTTTGGGCATTTTTGCGGCGGACGAACTTGGGGACGGGACCTTCGGGCGCTTATTTTTGGGCGCGGCAGTGCCCGCGGCCTATTTTTGGCACACGGAGGCCCCTCGCAAAGTCTGGCCCCATTCCGAGTCCGGCGGACGAACTTGGCCAGCCCCTCCCCCCAAGGCTATAGCCCACCCGTTTTTTGGGCATTTTTGCGGCGGACGAACTTGGGGACGGGACCTTCGGGCGCTTATTTTTGGGCGCGGCAGTGCCCGCGGCCTATTTTTGGCACACGGAGGCCCCTCGCAAAGTCTGGCCCCATTCCGAGTCCGGCGGACGAACTTGGCCAGCCCCTCCCCCCAAGGCTATAGCCCACCCGTTTTTTGGGCATTTTTGCGGCGGACGAACTTGGGGACGGGACCTTCGGGCGCTTATTTTTGGGCGCGGCAGTGCCCGCGGCCTATTTTTGGCACACGGAGGCCCCTCGCAAAGTCTGGCCCCATTCCGAGTCCGGCGGACGAACTTGGCCAGCCCCTCCCCCCAAGGCTATAGCCCACCCGTTTTTTGGGCATTTTTGCGGCGGACGAACTTGGGGACGGGACCTTCGGGCGCTTATTTTTGGGCGCGGCAGTGCCCGCGGCCTATTTTTGGCACACGGAGGCCCCTCGCAAAGTCTGGCCCCATTCCGAGTCCGGCGGACGAACTTGGCCAGCCCCTCCCCCCAAGGCTATAGCCCACCCGTTTTTTGGGCATTTTTGCGGCGGACGAACTTGGGGACGGGACCTTCGGGCGCTTATTTTTGGGCGCGGCAGTGCCCGCGGCCTATTTTTGGCACACGGAGGCCCCTCGCAAAGTCTGGCCCCATTCCGAGTCCGGCGGACGAACTTGGCCAGCCCCTCCCCCCAAGGCTATAGCCCACCCGTTTTTTGGGCATTTTTGCGGCGGACGAACTTGGGGACGGGACCTTCGGGCGCTTATTTTTGGGCGCGGCAGTGCCCGCGGCCTATTTTTGGCACACGGAGGCCCCTCGCAAAGTCTGGCCCCATTCCGAGTCCGGCGGACGAACTTGGCCAGCCCCTCCCCCCAAGGCTATAGCCCACCCGTTTTTTGGGCATTTTTGCGGCGGACGAACTTGGGGACGGGACCTTCGGGCGCTTATTTTTGGGCGCGGCAGTGCCCGCGGCCTATTTTTGGCACACGGAGGCCCCTCGCAAAGTCTGGCCCCATTCCGAGTCCGGCGGACGAACTTGGCCAGCCCCTCCCCCCAAGGCTATAGCCCACCCGTTTTTTGGGCATTTTTGCGGCGGACGAACTTGGGGACGGGACCTTCGGGCGCTTATTTTTGGGCGCGGCAGTGCCCGCGGCCTATTTTTGGCACACGGAGGCCCCTCGCAAAGTCTGGCCCCATTCCGAGTCCGGCGGACGAACTTGGCCAGCCCCTCCCCCCAAGGCTATAGCCCACCCGTTTTTTGGGCATTTTTGCGGCGGACGAACTTGGGGACGGGACCTTCGGGCGCTTATTTTTGGGCGCGGCAGTGCCCGCGGCCTATTTTTGGCACACGGAGGCCCCTCGCAAAGTCTGGCCCCATTCCGAGTCCGGCGGACGAACTTGGCCAGCCCCTCCCCCCAAGGCTATAGCCCACCCGTTTTTTGGGCATTTTTGCGGCGGACGAACTTGGGGACGGGACCTTCGGGCGCTTATTTTTGGGCGCGGCAGTGCCCGCGGCCTATTTTTGGCACACGGAGGCCCCTCGCAAAGTCTGGCCCCATTCCGAGTCCGGCGGACGAACTTGGCCAGCCCCTCCCCCCAAGGCTATAGCCCACCCGTTTTTTGGGCATTTTTGCGGCGGACGAACTTGGGGACGGGACCTTCGGGCGCTTATTTTTGGGCGCGGCAGTGCCCGCGGCCTATTTTTGGCACACGGAGGCCCCTCGCAAAGTCTGGCCCCATTCCGAGTCCGGCGGACGAACTTGGCCAGCCCCTCCCCCCAAGGCTATAGCCCACCCGTTTTTTGGGCATTTTTGCGGCGGACGAACTTGGGGACGGGACCTTCGGGCGCTTATTTTTGGGCGCGGCAGTGCCCGCGGCCTATTTTTGGCACACGGAGGCCCCTCGCAAAGTCTGGCCCCATTCCGAGTCCGGCGGACGAACTTGGCCAGCCCCTCCCCCCAAGGCTATAGCCCACCCGTTTTTTGGGCATTTTTGCGGCGGACGAACTTGGGGACGGGACCTTCGGGCGCTTATTTTTGGGCGCGGCAGTGCCCGCGGCCTATTTTTGGCACACGGAGGCCCCTCGCAAAGTCTGGCCCCATTCCGAGTCCGGCGGACGAACTTGGCCAGCCCCTCCCCCCAAGGCTATAGCCCACCCGTTTTTTGGGCATTTTTGCGGCGGACGAACTTGGGGACGGGACCTTCGGGCGCTTATTTTTGGGCGCGGCAGTGCCCGCGGCCTATTTTTGGCACACGGAGGCCCCTCGCAAAGTCTGGCCCCATTCCGAGTCCGGCGGACGAACTTGGCCAGCCCCTCCCCCCAAGGCTATAGCCCACCCGTTTTTTGGGCATTTTTGCGGCGGACGAACTTGGGGACGGGACCTTCGGGCGCTTATTTTTGGGCGCGGCAGTGCCCGCGGCCTATTTTTGGCACACGGAGGCCCCTCGCAAAGTCTGGCCCCATTCCGAGTCCGGCGGACGAACTTGGCCAGCCCCTCCCCCCAAGGCTATAGCCCACCCGTTTTTTGGGCATTTTTGCGGCGGACGAACTTGGGGACGGGACCTTCGGGCGCTTATTTTTGGGCGCGGCAGTGCCCGCGGCCTATTTTTGGCACACGGAGGCCCCTCGCAAAGTCTGGCCCCATTCCGAGTCCGGCGGACGAACTTGGCCAGCCCCTCCCCCCAAGGCTATAGCCCACCCGTTTTTTGGGCATTTTTGCGGCGGACGAACTTGGGGACGGGACCTTCGGGCGCTTATTTTTGGGCGCGGCAGTGCCCGCGGCCTATTTTTGGCACACGGAGGCCCCTCGCAAAGTCTGGCCCCATTCCGAGTCCGGCGGACGAACTTGGCCAGCCCCTCCCCCCAAGGCTATAGCCCACCCGTTTTTTGGGCATTTTTGCGGCGGACGAACTTGGGGACGGGACCTTCGGGCGCTTATTTTTGGGCGCGGCAGTGCCCGCGGCCTATTTTTGGCACACGGAGGCCCCTCGCAAAGTCTGGCCCCATTCCGAGTCCGGCGGACGAACTTGGCCAGCCCCTCCCCCCAAGGCTATAGCCCACCCGTTTTTTGGGCATTTTTGCGGCGGACGAACTTGGGGACGGGACCTTCGGGCGCTTATTTTTGGGCGCGGCAGTGCCCGCGGCCTATTTTTGGCACACGGAGGCCCCTCGCAAAGTCTGGCCCCATTCCGAGTCCGGCGGACGAACTTGGCCAGCCCCTCCCCCCAAGGCTATAGCCCACCCGTTTTTTGGGCATTTTTGCGGCGGACGAACTTGGGGACGGGACCTTCGGGCGCTTATTTTTGGGCGCGGCAGTGCCCGCGGCCTATTTTTGGCACACGGAGGCCCCTCGCAAAGTCTGGCCCCATTCCGAGTCCGGCGGACGAACTTGGCCAGCCCCTCCCCCCAAGGCTATAGCCCACCCGTTTTTTGGGCATTTTTGCGGCGGACGAACTTGGGGACGGGACCTTCGGGCGCTTATTTTTGGGTGCGGCAGTGCCCGCGGCCTATTTTTGGCACACGGAGGCCCCTCGCAAAGTCTGGCCCCATTCCGAGTCCGGCGGACGAACTTGGCCAGCCCCTCCCCCCAAGGCTATAGCCCACCCGTTTTTTGGGCATTTTTGCGGCGGACGAACTTGGGGACGGGACCTTCGGGCGCTTATTTTTGGGCGCGGCAGTGCCCGCGGCCTATTTTTGGCACACGGAGGCCCCTCGCAAAGTCTGGCCCCATTCCGAGTCCGGCGGACGAACTTGGCCAGCCCCTCCCCCCAAGGCTATAGCCCACCCGTTTTTTGGGCATTTTTGCGGCGGACGAACTTGGGGACGGGACCTTCGGGCGCTTATTTTTGGGCGCGGCAGTGCCCGCGGCCTATTTTTGGCACACGGAGGCCCCTCGCAAAGTCTGGCCCCATTCCGAGTCCGGCGGACGAACTTGGCCAGCCCCTCCCCCCAAGGCTATAGCCCACCCGTTTTTTGGGCATTTTTGCGGCGGACGAACTTGGGGACGGGACCTTCGGGCGCTTATTTTTGGGCGCGGCAGTGCCCGCGGCCTATTTTTGGCACACGGAGGCCCCTCGCAAAGTCTGGCCCCATTCCGAGTCCGGCGGACGAACTTGGCCAGCCCCTCCCCCCAAGGCTATAGCCCACCCGTTTTTTGGGCATTTTTGCGGCGGACGAACTTGGGGACGGGACCTTCGGGCGCTTATTTTTGGGCGCGGCAGTGCCCGCGGCCTATTTTTGGCACACGGAGGCCCCTCGCAAAGTCTGGCCCCATTCCGAGTCCGGCGGACGAACTTGGCCAGCCCCTCCCCCCAAGGCTATAGCCCACCCGTTTTTTGGGCATTTTTGCGGCGGACGAACTTGGGGACGGGACCTTCGGGCGCTTATTTTTGGGCGCGGCAGTGCCCGCGGCCTATTTTTGGCACACGGAGGCCCCTCGCAAAGTCTGGCCCCATTCCGAGTCCGGCGGACGAACTTGGCCAGCCCCTCCCCCCAAGGCTATAGCCCACCCGTTTTTTGGGCATTTTTGCGGCGGACGAACTTGGGGACGGGACCTTCGGGCGCTTATTTTTGGGCGCGGCAGTGCCCGCGGCCTATTTTTGGCACACGGAGGCCCCTCGCAAAGTCTGGCCCCATTCCGAGTCCGGCGGACGAACTTGGCCAGCCCCTCCCCCCAAGGCTATAGCCCACCCGTTTTTTGGGCATTTTTGCGGCGGACGAACTTGGGGACGGGACCTTCGGGCGCTTATTTTTGGGCGCGGCAGTGCCCGCGGCCTATTTTTGGCACACGGAGGCCCCTCGCAAAGTCTGGCCCCATTCCGAGTCCGGCGGACGAACTTGGCCAGCCCCTCCCCCCAAGGCTATAGCCCACCCGTTTTTTGGGCATTTTTGCGGCGGACGAACTTGGGGACGGGACCTTCGGGCGCTTATTTTTGGGCGCGGCAGTGCCCGCGGCCTATTTTTGGCACACGGAGGCCCCTCGCAAAGTCTGGCCCCATTCCGAGTCCGGCGGACGAACTTGGCCAGCCCCTCCCCCCAAGGCTATAGCCCACCCGTTTTTTGGGCATTTTTGCGGCGGACGAACTTGGGGACGGGACCTTCGGGCGCTTATTTTTGGGCGCGGCAGTGCCCGCGGCCTATTTTTGGCACACGGAGGCCCCTCGCAAAGTCTGGCCCCATTCCGAGTCCGGCGGACGAACTTGGCCAGCCCCTCCCCCCAAGGCTATAGCCCACCCGTTTTTTGGGCATTTTTGCGGCGGACGAACTTGGGGACGGGACCTTCGGGCGCTTATTTTTGGGCGCGGCAGTGCCCGCGGCCTATTTTTGGCACACGGAGGCCCCTCGCAAAGTCTGGCCCCATTCCGAGTCCGGCGGACGAACTTGGCCAGCCCCTCCCCCCAAGGCTATAGCCCACCCGTTTTTTGGGCATTTTTGCGGCGGACGAACTTGGGGACGGGACCTTCGGGCGCTTATTTTTGGGCGCGGCAGTGCCCGCGGCCTATTTTTGGCACACGGAGGCCCCTCGCAAAGTCTGGCCCCATTCCGAGTCCGGCGGACGAACTTGGCCAGCCCCTCCCCCCAAGGCTATAGCCCACCCGTTTTTTGGGCATTTTTGCGGCGGACGAACTTGGGGACGGGACCTTCGGGCGCTTATTTTTGGGCGCGGCAGTGCCCGCGGCCTATTTTTGGCACACGGAGGCCCCTCGCAAAGTCTGGCCCCATTCCGAGTCCGGCGGACGAACTTGGCCAGCCCCTCCCCCCAAGGCTATAGCCCACCCGTTTTTTGGGCATTTTTGCGGCGGACGAACTTGGGGACGGGACCTTCGGGCGCTTATTTTTGGGCGCGGCAGTGCCCGCGGCCTATTTTTGGCACACGGAGGCCCCTCGCAAAGTCTGGCCCCATTCCGAGTCCGGCGGACGAACTTGGCCAGCCCCTCCCCCCAAGGCTATAGCCCACCCGTTTTTTGGGCATTTTTGCGGCGGACGAACTTGGGGACGGGACCTTCGGGCGCTTATTTTTGGGCGCGGCAGTGCCCGCGGCCTATTTTTGGCACACGGAGGCCCCTCGCAAAGTCTGGCCCCATTCCGAGTCCGGCGGACGAACTTGGCCAGCCCCTCCCCCCAAGGCTATAGCCCACCCGTTTTTTGGGCATTTTTGCGGCGGACGAACTTGGGGACGGGACCTTCGGGCGCTTATTTTTGGGCGCGGCAGTGCCCGCGGCCTATTTTGGGCACACGGAGGCCCCTCGCAAAGTCTGGCCCCATTCCGAGTCCGGCGGACGAACTTGGCCAGCCCCTCCCCCCAAGGCTATAGCCCACCCGTTTTTTGGGCATTTTTGCGGCGGACGAACTTGGGGACGGGACCTTCGGGCGCTTATTTTTGGGCGCGGCAGTGCCCGCGGCCTATTTTTGGCACACGGAGGCCCCTCGCAAAGTCTGGCCCCATTCCGAGTCCGGCGGACGAACTTGGCCAGCCCCTCCCCCCAAGGCTATAGCCCACCCGTTTTTTGGGCATTTTTGCGGCGGACGAACTTGGGGACGGGACCTTCGGGCGCTTATTTTTGGGCGCGGCAGTGCCCGCGGCCTATTTTTGGCACACGGAGGCCCCTCGCAAAGTCTGGCCCCATTCCGAGTCCGGCGGACGAACTTGGCCAGCCCCTCCCCCCAAGGCTATAGCCCACCCGTTTTTTGGGCATTTTTGCGGCGGACGAACTTGGGGACGGGACCTTCGGGCGCTTATTTTTGGGCGCGGCAGTGCCCGCGGCCTATTTTTGGCACACGGAGGTCCCTCGCAAAGTCTGGCCCCATTCCGAGTCCGGCGGACGAACTTGGCCAGCCCCTCCCCCCAAGGCTATAGCCCACCCGTTTTTTGGGCATTTTTGCGGCGGACGAACTTGGGGACGGGACCTTCGGGCGCTTATTTTTGGGCGCGGCAGTGCCCGCGGCCTATTTTTGGCACACGGAGGCCCCTCGCAAAGTCTGGCCCCATTCCGAGTCCGGCGGACGAACTTGGCCAGCCCCTCCCCCCAAGGCTATAGCCCACCCGTTTTTTGGGCATTTTTGCGGCGGACGAACTTGGGGACGGGACCTTCGGGCGCTTATTTTTGGGCGCGGCAGTGCCCGCGGCCTATTTTTGGCACACGGAGGCCCCTCGCAAAGTCTGGCCCCATTCCGAGTCCGGCGGACGAACTTGGCCAGCCCCTCCCCCCAAGGCTATAGCCCACCCGTTTTTTGGGCATTTTTGCGGCGGACGAACTTGGGGACGGGACCTTCGGGCGCTTATTTTTGGGCGCGGCAGTGCCCGCGGCCTATTTTTGGCACACGGAGGCCCCTCGCAAAGTCTGGCCCCATTCCGAGTCCGGCGGACGAACTTGGCCAGCCCCTCCCCCGAAGGCTATAGCCCACCCGTTTTTTGGGCATTTTTGCGGCGGACGAACTTGGGGACGGGACCTTCGGGCGCTTATTTTTGGGCGCGGCAGTGCCCGCGGCCTATTTTTGGCACACGGAGGCCCCTCGCAAAGTCTGGCCCCATTCCGAGTCCGGCGGACGAACTTGGCCAGCCCCTCCCCCCAAGGCTATAGCCCACCCGTTTTTTGGGCATTTTTGCGGCGGACGAACTTGGGGACGGGACCTTCGGCCACTTATTTTTGGGCGCGGCAGTGCCCGCGGCCTATTTTTGGCACACGGAGGCCCCTCGCAAAGTCTGGCCCCATTCCGAGTCCGGCGGACGAACTTGGCCAGCGCCTCCACCCACTCATAATTGAACTAGGGGCAAAATGGGAATTTATTAAAATACGAAGAAAATACAAGATGGAGAAGGAATTACAGAAAATGGATCCCAAAAATGGATTCAGAGATATCAAATTAGGGGGGGGAGGCCCCCTTTTTATAGATACATGGAGTAAATCATGGCCATCGGATTAAAAACAGTTTGGACGCTCAGGATTGCGCCACGTCATCAGTCAACAGTCCACGGTTTGACCACGCGGATGAACAGTAACACGGTTTGACCCGGATGAACAGTAACGCGGTTTGGTTGAAAATAATCCTGTGTGATGCATGCACCGTACGCGAGATTTTTCGTCCACTGATATGCTGCCACGTCACCATCAACAGTACATAAGAATTTTAGCCCAACAGGATCGTGACACCTCATCAGTCAATGCCACATCATCGGTCAATGCCACGTCATCGATCCGTCTATGTGAACAGTGTCGTGAACAGTAACGTAGACAGTACCGTACACGTGAATAGTGCCGTACATGTGAATAGTGCCATTTTCCTTTTTATGCTCCTCCTAAGGTTTTCGACCGTCCTGAGTTCAAAAGTGATGTCCGTTTTGCCGTCTGATCTCTCCTTTATTGTGAAATGACTATAATGCCCCTAAAATACATAAAATACTTAATTAAAATAAAACACATGTAATTAAATCATAAAAAGGTTAAATACATAAAAGTAAGGGTTGTTAGTAAGACTTGAAATGTAAAATGACGGTTTTCTCCTTTATAAATATACATTTTCTAACACTCAACACACCCCCCAACCAGCTTATTGCTAGTCCCTAGTAAATAAAGCGAAAACAAAATTCAAATTCAAAATGATTTTTTTTTTTTTTTTTTAGAAACACTCGTGTTTATTCAATCAGATTAATGATAGCAATCAAATAAAAGTATAAGCATTATCTCTAGTCTAAAGCAACATCACACCCACATCAACCATCCACATGAATCGGCCCAGTAGACTTTGTTATAGCTACTTTCAAGAATGACATGTCAAACCCCAAAATCTCACTGGAAGTAGTGACACTCTCACAAAGAAATTAAACCCAATAAACATAGTCACTCTAATGAATGGTAATTGAGAGAGAAAATAATAAAGAAGTGATATCACATGCTCTCACCAAGATGAAATAAATATGCCCTCAGCTTAGAAATAATACGATCTCAAGTCAAATAAAATGTTAGTCAACCCACTTTATTTATCTTTTTTTTTTTTTTTTTTTATTATGCATCACTACATCTTTTTAGCCCATATAACTAGCTTCTACTTCAAACTATAGTTCCCTAAAATCAAGAAGGACTTTTATTAGGACGTAACGTAGGCTAGGGATATGGCTAACAAAGAAAGGAAATAAGGAAAACAAAGTGTATGTTTGAGAAAAATGCAGAAATAATTTTTTTTTTTTTTTTTTTTTTTTTTTTTTTTTTTGCTTTTATTTGGCATAACTTCACTGAACAACATAATTATTTACATTTTCTCAAACATAAATAGGTGATGGAACTTAAAAGACATTGGGTAATACTCCAAATCGGAGTGGGTCAAGATGATAAGTTGACAAAGAAAAGGTTTTTTTTTTTTTTTTTTTTTTTTTTTTTTTTTTAAAGGCTCAAAATGGGTAACTATGGATATTTAATAACAAGGATGGCTAGAAAGGCTCAAACGGATCAAAGATGGCATTTCCATCGTTTTTTAGGGCTCTAAATAATTATCCATATCTACTAGTTAGATGGGCCGCCCAATGTAGCAACACACATTTTTTTCTTTTTTCTTTTTTTTTTAATTTTACCATTTTTTTTTAAAGGGTTAACTCAAAAGAAATCTAGAGATCGTGTATAAAATAATAAACTGCTAAGCTGTATAGAGAATGGGCAAAAGGGTTACTCTCCAAGAAAATGATAGGCTCAACAACTCACTTGGCACTTATTTATGACATGTTCATTCCTTCAAGCAACTCATATTTGTCTCCGACATCAACATGTAAAGTAGCAAACATAGCGTAACATCACTTAAGACCAAAGATAATACAAATACTAAAATTTGAAATTAATCATGTCATCCAATGTTAAAACAAATAACAAAAATTTTTTTTTTTTTTTTTTTTTTAAACAACATTCTACCCCCCAACCTATTCTAAACATGAAAGGAAAATATGCATGCAGAAATGTGAAAATGATGTAGAAAAATTAATTAGAAAAAGAATTTTTTTTTTTTAAACTAAGAAGATGCGTTTCTAGAGGCACTACACTCCATATTCAGCCATCTTCGACTCAAAAATTTGAAACTATATATTTATAAAGGAGAAAGAGGAAGAAAACGATTTTTTTTTTTAAACGATGAAGATGCGTTTCTAGAGTAACTACACTCCATATTCAGCCATCTTCAACACAAAACGTTAGCAACAGTTAGTTTCTACAACAAAAAATCAGTAAAAACTTAACCAAGATTCCACAATTGTCGACTATTCCCTCCCCCCAACCAGAACGAAACATTGTCCTCAATGTTTTAAAGGAAAGAAGTAGAGTTTAGAAGACATCACCTGGGTGGTGCAACACAGAAGAAAATATTTACAGGCGGAGAGTTAAATCTAATTTGTACTTCTTACTGCGGCTACTGTTACCATCATTATTTGGTCGCTCCAACACAAAGGTCCAGGGGTCTGGCTCCGGTTTATAAGCTTGTAACATATCAAGTAGCTCATTAGCAGTGTGAGCACAAATAAAGAGTTTTTTTACATTAGAAGGAATGAAATAGTTTTTTATTGCATGGTTAAGAAATGCGATAAAGCCATCATAAAAGTTATTGACATTTAACAAACCGATGGGTTTCTGGTGGATGTGCAGATGGGCCCAAGATGCTAGTGTCATAAGTGCCTCTAGTGTTGCAAGATCTCCTGGAAGGAAAATAAAAGCATCAGCATGATTAAGCATTTCAGTTATTCTTTCTTGCATACCTGAGACGACTAACTCTTCTCCAGTTGATGAGTCAGACGAACTGCCCAATGGTTTTAGGACTCTTGGGATGATGCCTAACACTTGACTTCCTCTGATAAAAGCTGCTTCTGAGACCATTTTTGATAACCCTCGGTTACCTCCTCCATACACCAAATGTAATTTTCTCGCTGCTATGCTTCGACCAAGATCTATGGCTGCCTCAACGAACTCTTTATGTTTGCCATAGGTAAATCCAGAAAGCACACAAATGTTCTTGAATTGTCTATTGGGAGTGGCTGCCATTGTGATACTTCTCAAAAATAATTTGTGAGTGCTTGACAAAAAGTAAATCACATTTAAGAATCTTGGTGACAGTGGATCACAGCTGTGAATGAGGTAACATGTCAGTGTCAAATAACGCGTAAAGCACGTGGCTCGCGAGTCAAAAAGGAAACAGTAAAAAGGAAAAAGCAAACAGTAATAAAATTATTAAAGGCAATAATGCAAACGATAAAACAATAGTGAAATAAAATAACAGAAAGTAAAAGGATATTTACACGTAGTTGCGACTGTGGCTCACATCTTCCTCTGGTTTTACGTCCAGAAACGGCTTGAACGCCCTCTATGGGTCGAGGATGGGCTTCCCATCCAGTTTTCTTATAAACTGGCAAACAGGGTCGTTTATAGTCAGATTCCCGAGACTATATCGTGCATGCTCTTTCTGGAATAATGGCCATAACCGGAGAATCGCTCCTTGCACATATCCACTGGGATGCGTTTCAAGAGACAGAAGGATATCATCCAATGACTCCTTATTCAAGCCATCCCTAATGAATTGAATCTTATCTTCCCTGTTATCAGACACCATTCCTAAAGAACATGGGTTTCTATCGCAACTCATTCTGGCACACTTATGACAAGCAACAGAAATTCTTCGAGCTCGTCGTTTTCTTGCATAATTTCCTTTACCACAACCAGGCATGAATGCAATAAATTTTGGAGGTAACTCACCTGCCAATCGTACTTTAGCCTCGATTAACCAACGGATGTCTGCAGGTATGTTATTCCTCATGAGTAATCGCATGCGTTCAGACCGAGCTTTATAGATCGTAAGGAGGGCATTCTGAGGAAGTGAAGGGAATCGCTTGTGAAGCTTCGCTAGAATCTCGTTTCTGTCCATACTTTCGCCTCAGAATGTCAGTTATTATGGGAAACTGAAGTAACCGACTTGATTGTCACGGAGTACCGTTATCCGCCACTTCACCGGGGTAACAAACTAAAGCACACAAACAGAAAAACAAATTAAAACACACAAAGAAAATTAAAATCGTCCTCTTATTGAATTTACCTCAAGCTCCAACTGGATGTCGTAAACACTTCTCTCAATGTCTCTGAGTTGGCGTTCTAAACCCTCAACATAGGCTACTAACTCTGGTGGTTGTAGAGCCCAAATGCGTTGTGTTTTACAAAATAGAATCTGCCTTTTGAGATGAGTTTTGACACGTTGAAGTGGTTTAAGAATGTTCAGGAGGAACGGTCTAAGTATGAGACTCATGATTAAAAATGATAAGAGAAAACTTAATGGTAAAATAAACACACTTATGCAAAAACAATTTCAATTAGCAAAAGAATAATAATAAAAAGAAATAAAGAAAAATCAAATCAACGAAAAGAAAAAAAAAATCAATTCAAATTTGGTGGGTCACTCAAATTTATTTCGATGTTTTCTCCATGTGGTTGGTACTCTAGATATGGCTTTAATCTTTGACCATTAACTTTAAACGTGACACCGTTCTTTGGGTCCTTAATTTCAATTGCCCCATGTGGAAAAACAGTATGTACAATAAATGGGCCAGACCAACGAGAGCGTAACTTACCTGGGAATAGGTGCAAGCGAGAATTGAATAAAAGCACTTTCTGACCTGGAGTGAACGATTTTCTCATAATTTGCTTATCATGGAAGACTTTCATTCGTTGCTTGTAAATCTTGGCATTTTCGTATGCATCATTGCGAATTTCTTCAAGTTCTGCCAGTTGTAATCTTCTTTCTGAGCTGGCTTGCTGCATGTCAAAGTTGAATTTCTTGATGGCCCAATATGCACGATGCTCGAGTTCCACAGGTAGGTGGCAAGCTTTTCCATACACTAGCCTGTAGGGTGACATCCCAATCGGGGTCTTGAAAGCCGTTCTATATGCCCATAATGCATCATCAAGTCTTAATGACCAATCTTTTCTGTCTGGCCTCACCGTTTTTTCTAATATGTGCTTTATTTCTCGATTGGAGATCTCAACTTGGCCACTGGTTTGCGGATGATACGGGGTCGCCACTTTGTGTGTGATTGAATACTTTGTCAAAAGAGCTTTGAATGCTTTGTTACAAAAGTGGGCACCACCATCACTGATTATCGCTCGAGGGAATCTAAAGCGTGAAACAATGTTGCTTTTCAAAAATCCTATCACCACTTTGTGATCATTGGTTCTACATGGAATTGCTTCTACCTATTTCAATACATAGTCAACAACAACCAATATGTATTGATGGCCAAAAGAAGGAGGAAAGGATCCCATGAAGTCGATACCCCATACATAAAAAATCTCAACCACTAAAATTGGATTTAGTGGCATCATGTTCCTTCGTGTAATGCTCCCCATTCGTTGACACCTATCACATGAAGAACAGAAAGTGTAAGCATCTCGAAATATAGTTGGCCAATAGAAACCACATTGTAAAACTTTAGTCGCTGTTTTCTTAGCACTGAAATGGCCTCCACAAGCTTGTTCATGGCAGAATGAAAGGATATTCTGAATTTCACTTTCTGGGACACATCGTCTAACAATTTGGTCTGCACAATACTTGAACAAATACGGGTCATCCCAAAAGAAATTCTTTATTTCCGCAAAGAATTTAGCCTTGTCTTGCTTGGTCCAATGCTCTGGAAGTTTACCTGTAACAAGATAATTAACTATATCAGCATACCAAGGTAATACTTCCACATTCATTAATTGTTCATCTGGAAATGACTCATTCAATGTTAATGGCTCTGTAATTGTGTCAAAATGGAGACGAGAGAGGTGGTCTGCCACAACATTCTCTGTGCCTTTCTTATCTTTGAATTCCAAGTCAAATTCCTGCAAAAGTAACACCCAACGAATTAGTCTAGCTTTTGCATCTTTCTTTGTGAGAAGATATTTAAGAGCAGCATGATCTGTGAATATAATTATTTTACAACCAATGAGATAAGATCGAAATTTTTCCAATGCAAACACTACTGCTAGCATTTCTTTTTCAGTAGTTGAATAATTCAACTGTGCATCATTCAATGTCATACTAGCATAGTAAATAACATGGGGAATTCGATCAACTCTTTGTCCTAATACTGCTCCTACTGCATAATCAGATGCATCACACATGAGCTCAAATGGTAAGCTCCAGTTTGGGGCCTGAATGATGGGTGATGATGTCAACAATTGCTTTAATTTTTCAAAAGCCATAAGACATGAATCATTAAAGATAAAAGGTACATCCTTAGCAAGTAAATTGCATAAGGGTCTAGAAACTTTGCTAAAATCTTTAATGAAACGTCTATAGAAACCAGCATGCCCAAGGAAAGATCTTACTTCTCTGACTGTTTTAGGTGGAGGAAGATTAGAAATGAGATCCACCTTGGCTTTGTCAACCTCAATACCTTTGCTCGAAATGATGTGACCGAGAACAATACCTTGTTTTACCATAAAATGGCACTTCTCCCAATTCAAGACTAAGTTCTTCTCGGTACATCTCTGCAGAACTAGCGTTAGATGATGTAAACATTGATCAAACGAGTCACCAAAGACAGAAAAATCATCCATAAAGACTTCAAGGAATCGTTCAACCATATCAGAAAAAATGCTCAACATGCATCGTTGAAATGTAGCAGGTGCATTACATAATCCAAATGGCATTCTCCTATATGCAAATGTGCCAAAAGGGCAAGTGAAAGTAGTTTTCTCTTGATCTTTTGGTGCTATGGGAATCTGATTATATCCTGAGTAGCCATCTAGAAAGCAATAAAATTCATGGCCTGCTAATCTATCAAGCATTTGATCAATAAATGGTAAAGGAAAATGGTCTTTACGTGTGACAGAATTCAACTTTCTATAATCAATGCATACACGCCATCCTGTAGTTACTCTAGTTGGTATCAATTCATTATCAGCATTGGTAACTACTGTGACTCCTGACTTTTTGGGGACGACTTGTACAGGACTGACCCATGAACTATCAGAAATTGGGTAAATGATACCTGCATCTAATAGCTTAAGGACTTCAGTTCTAACAACTTCTTTCATATTAGGATTTAACCGACGTTGCATTTCCCTAGTAGATTTAGCATTTTCATCAAGGTGAATGTAATGCATGCAGTCTACTGGATTTATACCTTTTATGTCTGCTATGGTCCATCCTAATGCTCCTTTGTGCTCTTTTAAAACATCCAACAACTTACCTTTTTGTTCGTCATTTAGGGATGATGAGATGATTACCGGCAGAGTGCTTTCTTCTCCCAAAAATGCATATTCCAGAGTGTTGGGCAATGGTTTGAGCTCGAGTTTCGGTGGTGATTCTGATGATGGGATGAGTTTCTTCTCTGATGGTGCTAGTTGTTCAACTCTTGACTTCCATTTATTAGTGTCCATGGATGGTGCTGAGTCAAGTAGGGCGTTGACCTCATCGACCGATCTGTCAATATCAAAATCCAAACCAAAGTGAGTTAAACATGTTTGTAAAGGATCATCACTAAGGTTTGAAAGAAAAGTATTATCAACTATTGTTTCTATTAAATCCACATCAACAATTCCATCATCTGCACTGTGAGGTTGTTTGGCAATGTTGAAAATGTTTAGCTCCATAGTCATGTTGCCGAAGGACAACTGCATATTTCCAGTCCTGCATTGAATGTGAGCATCCGCAGTTGCCAAGAAAGGTCGGCCTAGAATAATGGGGATGTGCTTCCTTGAATCCTGTATTGGTTGAGTGTCAATTACAATGAAATCAACAGGAAAATAAAACTTGTCTACCTGGATAAGCACGTCCTCCACAATACCACGAGGTATTTTCGTGGACCGATCTGCAAGCTGTAACACCACTGGAGTTGGGTGTAATTCTCCCAGTCCAAGTTTCACGAATACAGAGTAAGGCAACAGATTTACACTAGCTCCTAAATCCAACAAAGCATTCTCAATTGTGTGGTTCCCTATACTACATGAGATAGTGGGGGAGCCTGGGTCTTTGCATTTTAAAGGAATTTTATGTTGGAGTATAGAACTAACGTTTTCTGTTAAAAATGCCTTCTTTTGAACATGCATATTTCTCTTTTTAGTACAAAGGTCTTTAAGAAACTTGGCATAAGATGGAACTTGTTTAATAGCATCAAGTAAAGGGATGTTAACACTTACCTGTTTGAAGATTTCGAGAATCTCACCTGTGGATTTTCCCTTCTTTCCTTTCGCTAACCTCTGAGGAAATGGAGCTTTCGGAACATATTCTCGTGGGTTGGTTTCTTCTTTCTCCTCCGGTGGTGAGTCCTCAACATTCACAGGTACAATTTGATTTTCTTTTGTCACCGGCATCTCCACTTTGTTGTCGACTTCTTTTCCTTTTCGCAAGGTCATAACTGCTTTGACCTCTCCATGCTGCTGTGGTGAACTGGTACTTGCTTCATGTACTCCTTTAGGATTAGGCACTGGTTGACTTGGAAATTTTCCTTTCTCAACAGTCATTGCCAAGGTCTGAACTGAAGAAGCAAGTTGTCCCACCATCTTCTCGAGGCTTGAAACTGATTGAGCTTGTGAGTTGAAGCCTGCTCTCAACTCATTTCGTAGTCCATCAATGGTGCGGTTCTGTTGCTCAATCGTAGAGTGAGTAGCATTCTTGAAATTCTGGAATGAATCCTCCCATGGTCTGGGTTGAGAGTAGTTTTGGTTCTGATTGAATGGTCTGAATGGTGGCTGAGAGGCTTGAGGATTTTGAGGAATTTGTTGCATTGGTGGAGCTGGAGCTGCTGGTCCATTCTGTTGGAATCCTTGAGACCATGAAAAATTGGGGTGGTCTCTCCATCCAGGGTTATATGTGTTGGAGTATGGGTTGTAATTAGATGGCTTTCTCATTACACCTATGGCATTGGCTTGATCGGAGTATGAGTCATGGTCATGTGGTTCTGTTGATTTAGCAGTCGATAACGATGCTATTTGTCGAGCAAGACCTTCAACCATCTCCTTGACTTCTTTGATTCCCGAAGTTGACTCGCCAATTTGAACCTCATTTACTCCTTTAATTCTTCTAGTATTCCTGAGTGATCGACTCCGTTGTTGGGAATTATCCGCTTGTCGCTGGAAGAATTCCCAAATCTCTGATGCACTTTTTGACATTAGCTCTCCTCCACTTGTTGCCATTAGCCATTCTTGCACATTCGGCAATAATCCCTCCAAAAAGTATTGGCATTGGTGCCATTTTTCGTACCCATGATGTGGACACTTCAAGAGTAGCCCATTGAATCGCTCCCAAGTTTCAAAAAACTGCTCGTCTTCTCTCTGTGTAAACTCTGAAATTTCCCTGCGAATAACATTGGTTTTATGCACTGGAAAATATTTATTTAAAAATTTCGTTACCATTTGTTCCCATGATGAAATGCTATTAGCAGGCAAAGTATTTAACCATGAACGAGCTCTATCCTTTAAAGAAAATGGGAATAATCTGAGTTTTACATCATCATCTGAAAAATTCTCATATTTAAATGTTTGACAAATAGCATGAAAATCATTCAAATGATTATATGGGTCCTCATTTTCTAGGCCATAAAATGTGGGGAGACAATTTAGCACACTAGGTTTTAATTCAAAACTCCTAGCAGCTACATTTGGGTATCTTATACATGATGTGCTCAAATTAGCTAAGGGACTAAAATAGTCCTTAAATGGCCTCTCCTGTGGTGCTTGTAAATCCATTTTATTTTTAACGTGTTTGTGTGTGCGAAGTGTTTTTTCTAATTCAAGGTCTATAGGTTCAAGATTAGGTAATAATGACCTACGACCATGCATGCAAAATAAATAAAATAAAAATAAAGATGGGAACAAAACAAATAAAAATAAAGAAGAGGGAGAAATTACGATACTAACCTTATTGCGCTATTACAACCTTTCTATAAAAATACACAAAAACAAATACGTGAAATAAATTAACTAAAAATTAAATTAATAAAATAAAAAAAAATTACAAAGAAAAAATAAATTGAAAATTAAATTACAGAATTTTAAAGAAGAGAAAAAGAAAAGAAATACTAACCTTTAAATGTAGATTCACTTTTTTTTTCTTTTAAAAAAAAAATACAAGAAAACAAATAAAAGAAATTATTCACAAAAATTAATTCTATGAATTAAAATTACTTACCTCCCCGGCAACGGCGCCAAAAACTTGTTGTGCAAATTTTAATGTACTCGCAAGCGCACGAATCTATTGTAGTATAGATCAATGGTGACGAGTGTCGATCCCACGAGGAGGTGGATTTTAATTGTGTATAGAATTAATTTTGTAAATTGGTGGTTGGATTTGTGGTGGAAATGATTTGGAATATGCTAAAACTTAAATTAAAATGGCGATAATAAATTATAAAATTGGAATTGAAATGACGAGAATAAATTGAAGAGAATTCTATTAAAATGACGTACTTGGGTATCTGGATCCGTATCAACATGCATCATGGGCTAAATAATCCGTATTAATGCCAATTAAATCATGAGGGGGGAATCCACACCTCATGAACCACGCTCTAATCAATATGGTGCTAAGGGCTTATCGTGCCAAATAATAATAACCTTATACTAGAGAGCCGGTGTAACCAAGGCGGTATCTAGACAAGATCAGTATTATTTGTCGACGATAAGTCAAATCATCCACAAAAACTAGAGGGGAAAAGAAAATAAATTTACCAAATAAAGCCCATGACACATGTTGAGACTTCACCTTCAACCCAAGCTTGAAAGAAAATTAGCCACTCATAATTGAACTAGGGGCAAAATGGGAATTTATTAAAATACAAAGAAAATACAAGATGGAGAAGGAATTACAGAAAATGGATCCCAAAAATGGATTCAGAGATATCAAATTAGGGGGGGGAGGCCCCCTTTTTATAGATACATGGAGTAAATCATGGCCATCGGATTAAAAACAGTTTGGACGCTCAGGATTGCGCCACGTCATCAGTCAACAGTCCACGGTTTGACCACGCGGATGAACAGTAACACGGTTTGACCCGACTTTGAACAGTAACGCGGTTTGACCCGGATGAACAGTAACGCGGTTTGACCCGGATGAACAGTAACGCGGTTTGGTTGAAAATAATCCTGTGTGATGCATGCACCGTACGCGAGATTTTTCGTCCACTGATATGCTGCCACGTCACCATCAACAGTACATAAGAATTTTAGCCCAACAGGATCGTGACACCTCATCAGTCAATGCCACATCATCGGTCAATGCCACGTCATCGATCCGTCTATGTGAACAGTGTCGTGAACAGTAACGTAGACAGTACCGTATACGTGAATAGTACCGTACATGTGAATAGTGCCATTTTTCCTTTTATGCTCCTCCTAAGGTTTTCGACCGTCCTGAGTTCAAAAGTGATGTCCGTTTTGCCGTCTGATCTCTCCTTTATTGTGAAATGACTATAATGCCCCTAAAATACATAAAATACTTAATTAAAATAAAACACATGTAATTAAATCATAAAAAGGTTAAATACATAAAAGTAAGGGTTGTTAGTAAGACTTGAAATGTAAAATGACGGTTTTCTCCTTTACAAATATACATTTTCTAACACTCAACAACGAACTTGGGGACGGGTCCTTCTGGCGCTTATTTTTGGGCGCGGCAATGCCCGCGGCCTATTTTTGGCACACGGAGGCCCCTCGCAAAGTCTGGCCCCATTCCGAGTCCGGCGGACGAACTTGGCCAGCCCCACCCCCCAAGGCTATAGCCCACCCGTTTTTTGGGCATTTTTGCGGCGGACGAACTTGGGGACGGGACCTTCGGGCGCTTATTTTTGGGCGCGGCAGTGCCCGCGGCCTATTTTTGGCACACGGAGGCCCCTCGCAAAGTCTGGGCCCATTCCGAGTCCGGCGGACGAACTTGGCCAGCCCCTCCCCCCAAGGCTATAGCCCACCCGTTTTTTGGGCATTTTTGCGGCGGACGAACTTGGGGACGGGACCTTCGGGCGCTTATTTTTGGGCGCGGCAGTGCCCGCGGCCTATTTTTGGCACACGGAGGCCCCTCGCAAAGTCTGGGCCCATTCCGAGTCCGGCGGACGAACTTGGCCAGCCCCTCCCCCCAAGGCTATAGCCCACCCGTTTTTTGTGCATTTTTGCGGCGGACGAACTTGGGGACGGGACCTTCGGTTGCTTATTTTTGGGCGCGGCAGTGCCCGCGGCCTATTTTTGGCACACGGAGGCCCCTCGCAAAGTCTGGCCCCATTCCGAGTCCGGCGGACGAACTTGGCCAGCCCCTCCCCCCAAGGCTATAGCCCACCCGTTTTTTGGGCATTTTTGCGGCGGACGAACTTGGGGACGGGACCTTCGGGCGCTTATTTTTGGGCGCGGCAGTGCCCGCGGCCTATTTTTGGCACACGGAGGCCCCTCGCAAAGTCTGGCCCCATTCCGAGTCCGGCGGACGAACTTGGCCAGCCCCTCCCCCCAAGGCTATAGCCCACCCGTTTTTTGGGCATTTTTGCGGCGGACGAACTTGGGGACGGGACCTTCGGGCGCTTATTTTTGGGCGCGGCAGTGCCCGCGGCCTATTTTTGGCACACGGAGGCCCCTCGCAAAGTCTGGCCCCATTCCGAGTCCGGCGGACGAACTTGGCCAGCCCCTCCCCCCAAGGCTATAGCCCACCCGTTTTTTGGGCATTTTTGCGGCGGACGAACTTGGGGACGGGACCTTCGGGTGCTTATTTTTGGGCGCGGCAGTGCCCGCGGCCTATTTTTGGCACACGGAGGCCCCTCGCAAAGTCTGGCCCCATTCCGAGTCCGGCGGACGAACTTGGCCAGCCCCTCCCCCCAAGGCTATAGCCCACCCGTTTTTTGGGCATTTTTGCGGCGGACGAACTTGGGGACGGGACCTTCGGGCGCTTATTTTTGGGCGCGGCAGTGCCCGCGGCCTATTTTTGGCACACGGAGGCCCCTCGCAAAGTCTGGCCCCATTCCGAGTCCGGCGGACGAACTTGGCCAGCCCCTCCCCCCAAGGCTATAGCCCACCCGTTTTTTGGGCATTTTTGCGGCGGACGAACTTGGGGACGGGACCTTCGGGCGCTTATTTTTGGGCGCGGCAGTGCCCGCGGCCTATTTTTGGCACACGGAGGCCCCTCGCAAAGTCTGGCCCCATTCCGAGTCCGGCGGACGAACTTGGCCAGCCCCTCCCCCCAAGGCTATAGCCCACCCGTTTTTTGGGCATTTTTGCGGCGGACGAACTTGGGGACGGGACCTTCGGGCGCTTATTTTTGGGCGCGGCAGTGCCCGCGGCCTATTTTTGGCACACGGAGGCCCCTCGCAAAGTCTGGCCCCATTCCGAGTCCGGCGGACGAACTTGGCCAGCCCCTCCCCCCAAGGCTATAGCCCACCCGTTTTTTGGGCATTTTTGCGGCGGACGAACTTGGGGACGGGACCTTCGGGCGCTTATTTTTGGGCGCGGCAGTGCCCGCGGCCTATTTTTGGCACACGGAGGCCCCTCGCAAAGTCTGGCCCCATTCCGAGTCCGGCGGACGAACTTGGCCAGCCCCTCCCCCCAAGGCTATAGCCCACCCGTTTTTTGGGCATTTTTGCGGCGGACGAACTTGGGGACGGGACCTTCGGGTGCTTATTTTTGGGCGCGGCAGTGCCCGCGGCCTATTTTTGGCACACGGAGGCCCCTCGCAAAGTCTGGCCCCATTCCGAGTCCGGCGGACGAACTTGGCCAGCCCCTCCCCCCAAGGCTATAGCCCACCCGTTTTTTGGGCATTTTTGCGGCGGACGAACTTGGGGACGGGACCTTCGGGCGCTTATTTTTGGGCGCGGCAGTGCCCGCGGCCTATTTTTGGCACACGGAGGCCCCTCGCAAAGTCTGGCCCCATTCCGAGTCCGGCGGACGAACTTGGCCAGCCCCTCCCCCCAAGGCTATAGCCCACCCGTTTTTTGGGCATTTTTGCGGCGGACGAACTTGGGGACGGGACCTTCGGGCGCTTATTTTTGGGCGCGGCAGTGCCCGCGGCCTATTTTTGGCACACGGAGGCCCCTCGCAAAGTCTGGCCCCATTCCGAGTCCGGCGGACGAACTTGGCCAGCCCCTCCCCCCAAGGCTATAGCCCACCCGTTTTTTGGGCATTTTTGCGGCGGACGAACTTGGGGACGGGACCTTCGGGCGCTTATTTTTGGGCGCGGCAGTGCCCGCGGCCTATTTTTGGCACACGGAGGCCCCTCGCAAAGTCTGGCCCCATTCCGAGTCCGGCGGACGAACTTGGCCAGCCCCTCCCCCCAAGGCTATAGCCCACCCGTTTTTTGGGCATTTTTGCGGCGGACGAACTTGGGGACGGGACCTTCGGGCGCTTATTTTTGGGCGCGGCAGTGCCCGCGGCCTATTTTTGGCACACGGAGGCCCCTCGCAAAGTCTGGCCCCATTCCGAGTCCGGCGGACGAACTTGGCCAGCCCCTCCCCCCAAGGCTATAGCCCACCCGTTTTTTGGGCATTTTTGCGGCGGACGAACTTGGGGACGGGACCTTCGGGCGCTTATTTTTGGGCGCGGCAGTGCCCGCGGCCTATTTTTGGCACACGGAGGCCCCTCGCAAAGTCTGGCCCCATTCCGAGTCCGGCGGACGAACTTGGCCAGCCCCTCCCCCCAAGGCTATAGCCCACCCGTTTTTTGGGCATTTTTGCGGCGGACGAACTTGGGGACGGGACCTTCGGGCGCTTATTTTTGGGCGCGGCAGTGCCCGCGGCCTATTTTTGGCACACGGAGGCCCCTCGCAAAGTCTGGCCCCATTCCGAGTCCGGCGGACGAACTTGGCCAGCCCCTCCCCCCAAGGCTATAGCCCACCCATTTTTTGGGCATTTTTGCGGCGGACGAACTTGGGGACGGGACCTTCGGGCGCTTATTTTTGGGCGCGGCAGTGCCCGCGGCCTATTTTTGGCACACGGAGGCCCCTCGCAAAGTCTGGCCCCATTCCGAGTCCGGCGGACGAACTTGGCCAGCCCCTCCCCCCAAGGCTATAGCCCACCCGTTTTTTGGGCATTTTTGCGGCGGACGAACTTGGGGACGGGACCTTCGGGCGCTTATTTTTGGGCGCGGCAGTGCCCGCGGCCTATTTTTGGCACACGGAGGCCCCTCGCAAAGTCTGGCCCCATTCCGAGTCCGGCGGACGAACTTGGCCAGCCCCTCCCCCCAAGGCTATAGCCCACCCGTTTTTTGGGCATTTTTGCGGCGGACGAACTTGGGGACGGGACCTTCGGGCGCTTATTTTTGGGCGCGGCAGTGCCCGCGGCCTATTTTTGGCACACGGAGGCCCCTCGCAAAGTCTGGCCCCATTCCGAGTCCGGCGGACGAACTTGGCCAGCCCCTCCCCCCAAGGCTATAGCCCACCCGTTTTTTGGGCATTTTTGCGGCGGACGAACTTGGGGACGGGACCTTCGGGCGCTTATTTTTGGGCGCGGCAGTGCCCGCGGCCTATTTTTGGCACACGGAGGCCCCTCGCAAAGTCTGGCCCCATTCCGAGTCCGGCGGACGAACTTGGCCAGCCCCTCCCCCCAAGGCTATAGCCCACCCGTTTTTTGGGCATTTTTGCGGCGGACGAACTTGGGGACGGGACCTTCGGGCGCTTATTTTTGGGCGCGGCAGTGCCCGCGGCCTATTTTTGGCACACGGAGGCCCCTCGCAAAGTCTGGCCCCATTCCGAGTCCGGCGGACGAACTTGGCCAGCCCCTCCCCCCAAGGCTATAGCCCACCCGTTTTTTGGGCATTTTTGCGGCGGACGAACTTGGGGACGGGACCTTCGGGCGCTTATTTTTGGGCGCGGCAGTGCCCGCGGCCTATTTTTGGCACACGGAGGCCCCTCGCAAAGTCTGGCCCCATTCCGAGTCCGGCGGACGAACTTGGCCAGCCCCTCCCCCCAAGGCTATAGCCCACCCGTTTTTTGGGCATTTTTGCGGCGGACGAACTTGGGGACGGGACCTTCGGGCGCTTATTTTTGGGCGCGGCAGTGCCCGCGGCCTATTTTTGGCACACGGAGGCCCCTCGCAAAGTCTGGCCCCATTCCGAGTCCGGCGGACGAACTTGGCCAGCCCCTCCCCCCAAGGCTATAGCCCACCCGTTTTTTGGGCATTTTTGCGGCGGACGAACTTGGGGACGGGACCTTCGGGCGCTTATTTTTGGGCGCGGCAGTGCCCGCGGCCTATTTTTGGCACACGGAGGCCCCTCGCAAAGTCTGGCCCCATTCCGAGTCCGGCGGACGAACTTGGCCAGCCCCTCCCCCCAAGGCTATAGCCCACCCGTTTTTTGGGCATTTTTGCGGCGGACGAACTTGGGGACGGGACCTTCGGGCGCTTATTTTTGGGCGCGGCAGTGCCCGCGGCCTATTTTTGGCACACGGAGGCCCCTCGCAAAGTCTGGCCCCATTCCGAGTCCGGCGGACGAACTTGGCCAGCCCCTCCCCCCAAGGCTATAGCCCACCCGTTTTTTGGGCATTTTTGCGGCGGACGAACTTGGGGACGGGACCTTCGGGCGCTTATTTTTGGGCGCGGCAGTGCCCGCGGCCTATTTTTGGCACACGGAGGCCCCTCGCAAAGTCTGGCCCCATTCCGAGTCCGGCGGACGAACTTGGCCAGCCCCTCCCCCCAAGGCTATAGCCCACCCGTTTTTTGGGCATTTTTGCGGCGGACGAACTTGGGGACGGGACCTTCGGGCGCTTATTTTTGGGCGCGGCAGTGCCCGCGGCCTATTTTTGGCACACGGAGGCCCCTCGCAAAGTCTGGCCCCATTCCGAGTCCGGCGGACGAACTTGGCCAGCCCCTCCCCCCAAGGCTATAGCCCACCCGTTTTTTGGGCATTTTTGCGGCGGACGAACTTGGGGACGGGACCTTCGGGCGCTTATTTTTGGGCGCGGCAGTGCCCGCGGCCTATTTTTGGCACACGGAGGCCCCTCGCAAAGTCTGGCCCCATTCCGAGTCCGGCGGACGAACTTGGCCAGCCCCTCCCCCCAAGGCTATAGCCCACCCGTTTTTTGGGCATTTTTGCGGCGGACGAACTTGGGGACGGGACCTTCGGGCGCTTATTTTTGGGCGCGGCAGTGCCCGCGGCCTATTTTTGGCACACGGAGGCCCCTCGCAAAGTCTGGCCCCATTCCGAGTCCGGCGGACGAACTTGGCCAGCCCCTCCCCCCAAGGCTATAGCCCACCCGTTTTTTGGGCATTTTTGCGGCGGACGAACTTGGGGACGGGACCTTCGGGCGCTTATTTTTGGGCGCGGCAGTGCCCGCGGCCTATTTTTGGCACACGGAGGCCCCTCGCAAAGTCTGGCCCCATTCCGAGTCCGGCGGACGAACTTGGCCAGCCCCTCCCCCCAAGGCTATAGCCCACCCGTTTTTTGGGCATTTTTGCGGCGGACGAACTTGGGGACGGGACCTTCGGGCGCTTATTTTTGGGCGCGGCAGTGCCCGCGGCCTATTTTTGGCACACGGAGGCCCCTCGCAAAGTCTGGCCCCATTCCGAGTCCGGCGGACGAACTTGGCCAGCCCCTCCCCCCAAGGCTATAGCCCACCCGTTTTTTGGGCATTTTTGCGGCGGACGAACTTGGGGACGGGACCTTCGGGCGCTTATTTTTGGGCGCGGCAGTGCCCGCGGCCTATTTTTGGCACACGGAGGCCCCTCGCAAAGTCTGGCCCCATTCCGAGTCCGGCGGACGAACTTGGCCAGCCCCTCCCCCCAAGGCTATAGCCCACCCGTTTTTTGGGCATTTTTGCGGCGGACGAACTTGGGGACGGGACCTTCGGGCGCTTATTTTTGGGCGCGGCAGTGCCCGCGGCCTATTTTTGGCACACGGAGGCCCCTCGCAAAGTCTGGCCCCATTCCGAGTCCGGCGGACGAACTTGGCCAGCCCCTCCCCCCAAGGCTATAGCCCACCCGTTTTTTGGGCATTTTTGCGGCGGACGAACTTGGGGACGGGACCTTCGGGCGCTTATTTTTGGGCGCGGCAGTGCCCGCGGCCTATTTTTGGCACACGGAGGCCCCTCGCAAAGTCTGGCCCCATTCCGAGTCCGGCGGACGAACTTGGCCAGCCCCTCCCCCCAAGGCTATAGCCCACCCGTTTTTTGGGCATTTTTGCGGCGGACGAACTTGGGGACGGGACCTTCGGGCGCTTATTTTTGGGCGCGGCAGTGCCCGCGGCCTATTTTTGGCACACGGAGGCCCCTCGCAAAGTCTGGCCCCATTCCGAGTCCGGCGGACGAACTTGGCCAGCCCCTCCCCCCAAGGCTATAGCCCACCCGTTTTTTGGGCATTTTTGCGGCGGACGAACTTGGGGACGGGACCTTCGGGCGCTTATTTTTGGGCGCGGCAGTGCCCGCGGCCTATTTTTGGCACACGGAGGCCCCTCGCAAAGTCTGGCCCCATTCCGAGTCCGGCGGACGAACTTGGCCAGCCCCTCCCCCCAAGGCTATAGCCCACCCGTTTTTTGGGCATTTTTGCGGCGGACGAACTTGGGGACGGGACCTTCGGGCGCTTATTTTTGGGCGCGGCAGTGCCCGCGGCCTATTTTTGGCACACGGAGGCCCCTCGCAAAGTCTGGCCCCATTCCGAGTCCGGCGGACGAACTTGGCCAGCCCCTCCCCCCAAGGCTATAGCCCACCCGTTTTTTGGGCATTTTTGCGGCGGACGAACTTGGGGACGGGACCTTCGGGCGCTTATTTTTGGGCGCGGCAGTGCCCGCGGCCTATTTTTGGCACACGGAGGCCCCTCGCAAAGTCTGGCCCCATTCCGAGTCCGGCGGACGAACTTGGCCAGCCCCTCCCCCCAAGGCTATAGCCCACCCGTTTTTTGGGCATTTTTGCGGCGGACGAACTTGGGGACGGGACCTTCGGGCGCTTATTTTTGGGCGCGGCAGTGCCCGCGGCCTATTTTTGGCACACGGAGGCCCCTCGCAAAGTCTGGCCCCATTCCGAGTCCGGCGGACGAACTTGGCCAGCCCCTCCCCCCAAGGCTATAGCCCACCCGTTTTTTGGGCATTTTTGCGGCGGACGAACTTGGGGACGGGACCTTCGGGCGCTTATTTTTGGGCGCGGCAGTGCCCGCGGCCTATTTTTGGCACACGGAGGCCCCTCGCAAAGTCTGGCCCCATTCCGAGTCCGGCGGACGAACTTGGCCAGCCCCTCCCCCCAAGGCTATAGCCCACCCGTTTTTTGGGCATTTTTGCGGCGGACGAACTTGGGGACGGGACCTTCGGGCGCTTATTTTTGGGCGCGGCAGTGCCCGCGGCCTATTTTTGGCACACGGAGGCCCCTCGCAAAGTCTGGCCCCATTCCGAGTCCGGCGGACGAACTTGGCCAGCCCCTCCCCCCAAGGCTATAGCCCACCCGTTTTTTGGGCATTTTTGCGGCGGACGAACTTGGGGACGGGACCTTCGGGCGCTTATTTTTGGGCGCGGCAGTGCCCGCGGCCTATTTTTGGCACACGGAGGCCCCTCGCAAAGTCTGGCCCCATTCCGAGTCCGGCGGACGAACTTGGCCAGCCCCTCCCCCCAAGGCTATAGCCCACCCGTTTTTTGGGCATTTTTGCGGCGGACGAACTTGGGGACGGGACCTTCGGGCGCTTATTTTTGGGCGCGGCAGTGCCCGCGGCCTATTTTTGGCACACGGAGGCCCCTCGCAAAGTCTGGCCCCATTCCGAGTCCGGCGGACGAACTTGGCCAGCCCCTCCCCCCAAGGCTATAGCCCACCCGTTTTTTGGGCATTTTTGCGGCGGACGAACTTGGGGACGGGACCTTCGGGCGCTTATTTTTGGGCGCGGCAGTGCCCGCGGCCTATTTTTGGCACACGGAGGCCCCTCGCAAAGTCTGGCCCCATTCCGAGTCCGGCGGACGAACTTGGCCAGCCCCTCCCCCCAAGGCTATAGCCCACCCGTTTTTTGGGCATTTTTGCGGCGGACGAACTTGGGGACGGGACCTTCGGGCGCTTATTTTTGGGCGCGGCAGTGCCCGCGGCCTATTTTTGGCACACGGAGGCCCCTCGCAAAGTCTGGCCCCATTCCGAGTCCGGCGGACGAACTTGGCCAGCCCCTCCCCCCAAGGCTATAGCCCACCCGTTTTTTGGGCATTTTTGCGGCGGACGAACTTGGGGACGGGACCTTCGGGCGCTTATTTTTGGGCGCGGCAGTGCCCGCGGCCTATTTTTGGCACACGGAGGCCCCTCGCAAAGTCTGGCCCCATTCCGAGTCCGGCGGACGAACTTGGCCAGCCCCTCCCCCCAAGGCTATAGCCCACCCGTTTTTTGGGCATTTTTGCGGCGGACGAACTTGGGGACGGGACCTTCGGGCGCTTATTTTTGGGCGCGGCAGTGCCCGCGGCCTATTTTTGGCACACGGAGGCCCCTCGCAAAGTCTGGCCCCATTCCGAGTCCGGCGGACGAACTTGGCCAGCCCCTCCCCCCAAGGCTATAGCCCACCCGTTTTTTGGGCATTTTTGCGGCGGACGAACTTGGGGACGGGACCTTCGGGCGCTTATTTTTGGGCGCGGCAGTGCCCGCGGCCTATTTTTGGCACACGGAGGCCCCTCGCAAAGTCTGGCCCCATTCCGAGTCCGGCGGACGAACTTGGCCAGCCCCTCCCCCCAAGGCTATAGCCCACCCGTTTTTTGGGCATTTTTGCGGCGGACGAACTTGGGGACGGGACCTTCGGGCGCTTATTTTTGGGCGCGGCAGTGCCCGCGGCCTATTTTTGGCACACGGAGGCCCCTCGCAAAGTCTGGCCCCATTCCGAGTCCGGCGGACGAACTTGGCCAGCCCCTCCCCCCAAGGCTATAGCCCACCCGTTTTTTGGGCATTTTTGCGGCGGACGAACTTGGGGACGGGACCTTCGGGCGCTTATTTTTGGGCGCGGCAGTGCCCGCGGCCTATTTTTGGCACACGGAGGCCCCTCGCAAAGTCTGGCCCCATTCCGAGTCCGGCGGACGAACTTGGCCAGCCCCTCCCCCCAAGGCTATAGCCCACCCGTTTTTTGGGCATTTTTGCGGCGGACGAACTTGGGGACGGGACCTTCGGGCGCTTATTTTTGGGCGCGGCAGTGCCCGCGGCCTATTTTTGGCACACGGAGGCCCCTCGCAAAGTCTGGCCCCATTCCGAGTCCGGCGGACGAACTTGGCCAGCCCCTCCCCCCAAGGCTATAGCCCACCCGTTTTTTGGGCATTTTTGCGGCGGACGAACTTGGGGACGGGACCTTCGGGCGCTTATTTTTGGGCGCGGCAGTGCCCGCGGCCTATTTTTGGCACACGGAGGCCCCTCGCAAAGTCTGGCCCCATTCCGAGTCCGGCGGACGAACTTGGCCAGCCCCTCCCCCCAAGGCTATAGCCCACCCGTTTTTTGGGCATTTTTGCGGCGGACGAACTTGGGGACGGGACCTTCGGGCGCTTATTTTTGGGCGCGGCAGTGCCCGCGGCCTATTTTTGGCACACGGAGGCCCCTCGCAAAGTCTGGCCCCATTCCGAGTCCGGCGGACGAACTTGGCCAGCCCCTCCCCCCAAGGCTATAGCCCACCCGTTTTTTGGGCATTTTTGCGGCGGACGAACTTGGGGACGGGACCTTCGGGCGCTTATTTTTGGGCGCGGCAGTGCCCGCGGCCTATTTTTGGCACACGGAGGCCCCTCGCAAAGTCTGGCCCCATTCCGAGTCCGGCGGACGAACTTGGCCAGCCCCTCCCCCCAAGGCTATAGCCCACCCGTTTTTTGGGCATTTTTGCGGCGGACGAACTTGGGGACGGGACCTTCGGGCGCTTATTTTTGGGCGCGGCAGTGCCCGCGGCCTATTTTTGGCACACGGAGGCCCCTCGCAAAGTCTGGCCCCATTCCGAGTCCGGCGGACGAACTTGGCCAGCCCCTCCCCCCAAGGCTATAGCCCACCCGTTTTTTGGGCATTTTTGCGGCGGACGAACTTGGGGACGGGACCTTCGGGCGCTTATTTTTGGGCGCGGCAGTGCCCGCGGCCTATTTTTGGCACACGGAGGCCCCTCGCAAAGTCTGGCCCCATTCCGAGTCCGGCGGACGAACTTGGCCAGCCCCTCCCCCCAAGGCTATAGCCCACCCGTTTTTTGGGCATTTTTGCGGCGGACGAACTTGGGGACGGGACCTTCGGGCGCTTATTTTTGGGCGCGGCAGTGCCCGCGGCCTATTTTTGGCACACGGAGGCCCCTCGCAAAGTCTGGCCCCATTCCGAGTCCGGCGGACGAACATGGCCAGCCCCTCCCCCCATTTTTGGGCGCGGCGGTGCCCGCGGCCTATTTTTGGTACATGGAGGCCCCTCGCAAAGTCTGGCCCCATTCCAAGTCCGGCGGACGAACTTGGCCAGCCCCTCCCCCCAAGGCTATAGCCCACCCGTTTTTTGGGCATTTTTGCGGCGGACGAACTTGGGGACGGGACCTTCGGGCGCTTATTTTTGGGCGCGGCAGTGCCCGCGGCCTATTTTTGGCACACGGAGGCCCCTCGCAAAGTCTGGCCCCATTCCGAGTCCGGCGGACGAACTTGGCCAGCCCCTCCCCCCAAGGCTATAGCCCACCCGTTTTTTGGGCATTTTTGCGGCGGACGAACTTGGGGACGGGACCTTCGGGCGCTTATTTTTGGGCGCGGCAGTGCCCGCGGCCTATTTTTGGCACACGGAGGCCCCTCGCAAAGTCTGGCCCCATTCCGAGTCCGGCGGACGAACTTGGCCAGCCCCTCCCCCCAAGGCTATAGCCCACCCGTTTTTTGGGCATTTTTGCGGCGGACGAACTTGGGGACGGGACCTTCGGGCGCTTATTTTTGGGCGCGGCAGTGCCCGCGGCCTATTTTTGGCACACGGAGGCCCCTCGCAAAGTCTGGCCCCATTCCGAGTCCGGCGGACGAACTTGGCCAGCCCCTCCCCCCAAGGCTATAGCCCACCCGTTTTTTGGGCATTTTTGCGGCGGACGAACTTGGGGACGGGACCTTCGGGCGCTTATTTTTGGGCGCGGCAGTGCCCGCGGCCTATTTTTGGCACACGGAGGCCCCTCGCAAAGTCTGGCCCCATTCCGAGTCCGGCGGACGAACTTGGCCAGCCCCTCCCCCCAAGGCTATAGCCCACCCGTTTTTTGGGCATTTTTGCGGCGGACGAACTTGGGGACGGGACCTTCGGGCGCTTATTTTTGGGCGCGGCAGTGCCCGCGGCCTATTTTTGGCACACGGAGGCCCCTCGCAAAGTCTGGCCCCATTCCGAGTCCGGCGGACGAACTTGGCCAGCCCCTCCCCCCAAGGCTATAGCCCACCCGTTTTTTGGGCATTTTTGCGGCGGACGAACTTGGGGACGGGACCTTCGGGCGCTTATTTTTGGGCGCGGCAGTGCCCGCGGCCTATTTTTGGCACACGGAGGCCCCTCGCAAAGTCTGGCCCCATTCCGAGTCCGGCGGACGAACTTGGCCAGCCCCTCCCCCCAAGGCTATAGCCCACCCGTTTTTTGGGCATTTTTGCGGCGGACGAACTTGGGGACGGGACCTTCGGGCGCTTATTTTTGGGCGCGGCAGTGCCCGCGGCCTATTTTTGGCACACGGAGGCCCCTCGCAAAGTCTGGCCCCATTCCGAGTCCGGCGGACGAACTTGGCCAGCCCCTCCCCCCAAGGCTATAGCCCACCCGTTTTTTGGGCATTTTTGCGGCGGACGAACTTGGGGACGGGACCTTCGGGCGCTTATTTTTGGGCGCGGCAGTGCCCGCGGCCTATTTTTGGCACACGGAGGCCCCTCGCAAAGTCTGGCCCCATTCCGAGTCCGGCGGACGAACTTGGCCAGCCCCTCCCCCCAAGGCTATAGCCCACCCGTTTTTTGGGCATTTTTGCGGCGGACGAACTTGGGGACGGGACCTTCGGGCGCTTATTTTTGGGCGCGGCAGTGCCCGCGGCCTATTTTTGGCACACGGAGGCCCCTCGCAAAGTCTGGCCCCATTCCGAGTCCGGCGGACGAACTTGGCCAGCCCCTCCCCCCAAGGCTATAGCCCACCCGTTTTTTGGGCATTTTTGCGGCGGACGAACTTGGGGACGGGACCTTCGGGCGCTTATTTTTGGGCGCGGCAGTGCCCGCGGCCTATTTTTGGCACACGGAGGCCCCTCGCAAAGTCTGGCCCCATTCCGAGTCCGGCGGACGAACTTGGCCAGCCCCTCCCCCCAAGGCTATAGCCCACCCGTTTTTTGGGCATTTTTGCGGCGGACGAACTTGGGGACGGGACCTTCGGGCGCTTATTTTTGGGCGCGGCAGTGCCCGCGGCCTATTTTTGGCACACGGAGGCCCCTCGCAAAGTCTGGCCCCATTCCGAGTCCGGCGGACGAACTTGGCCAGCCCCTCCCCCCAAGGCTATAGCCCACCCGTTTTTTGGGCATTTTTGCGGCGGACGAACTTGGGGACGGGACCTTCGGGCGCTTATTTTTGGGCGCGGCAGTGCCCGCGGCCTATTTTTGGCACACGGAGGCCCCTCGCAAAGTCTGGCCCCATTCCGAGTCCGGCGGACGAACTTGGCCAGCCCCTCCCCCCAAGGCTATAGCCCACCCGTTTTTTGGGCATTTTTGCGGCGGACGAACTTGGGGACGGGACCTTCGGGCGCTTATTTTTGGGCGCGGCAGTGCCCGCGGCCTATTTTTGGCACACGGAGGCCCCTCGCAAAGTCTGGCCCCATTCCGAGTCCGGCGGACGAACTTGGCCAGCCCCTCCCCCCAAGGCTATAGCCCACCCGTTTTTTGGGCATTTTTGCGGCGGACGAACTTGGGGACGGGACCTTCGGGCGCTTATTTTTGGGCGCGGCAGTGCCCGCGGCCTATTTTTGGCACACGGAGGCCCCTCGCAAAGTCTGGCCCCATTCCGAGTCCGGCGGACGAACTTGGCCAGCCCCTCCCCCCAAGGCTATAGCCCACCCGTTTTTTGGGCATTTTTGCGGCGGACGAACTTGGGGACGGGACCTTCGGGCGCTTATTTTTGGGCGCGGCAGTGCCCGCGGCCTATTTTTGGCACACGGAGGCCCCTCGCAAAGTCTGGCCCCATTCCGAGTCCGGCGGACGAACTTGGCCAGCCCCTCCCCCCAAGGCTATAGCCCACCCGTTTTTTGGGCATTTTTGCGGCGGACGAACTTGGGGACGGGACCTTCGGGCGCTTATTTTTGGGCGCGGCAGTGCCCGCGGCCTATTTTTGGCACACGGAGGCCCCTCGCAAAGTCTGGCCCCATTCCGAGTCCGGCGGACGAACTTGGCCAGCCCCTCCCCCCAAGGCTATAGCCCACCCGTTTTTTGGGCATTTTTGCGGCGGACGAACTTGGGGACGGGACCTTCGGGCGCTTATTTTTGGGCGCGGCAGTGCCCGCGGCCTATTTTTGGCACACGGAGGCCCCTCGCAAAGTCTGGCCCCATTCCGAGTCCGGCGGACGAACTTGGCCAGCCCCTCCCCCCAAGGCTATAGCCCACCCGTTTTTTGGGCATTTTTGCGGCGGACGAACTTGGGGACGGGACCTTCGGGCGCTTATTTTTGGGCGCGGCAGTGCCCGCGGCCTATTTTTGGCACACGGAGGCCCCTCGCAAAGTCTGGCCCCATTCCGAGTCCGGCGGACGAACTTGGCCAGCCCCTCCCCCCAAGGCTATAGCCCACCCGTTTTTTGGGCATTTTTGCGGCGGACGAACTTGGGGACGGGACCTTCGGGCGCTTATTTTTGGGCGCGGCAGTGCCCGCGGCCTATTTTTGGCACACGGAGGCCCCTCGCAAAGTCTGGCCCCATTCCGAGTCCGGCGGACGAACTTGGCCAGCCCCTCCCCCCAAGGCTATAGCCCACCCGTTTTTTGGGCATTTTTGCGGCGGACGAACTTGGGGACGGGACCTTCGGGCGCTTATTTTTGGGCGCGGCAGTGCCCGCGGCCTATTTTTGGCACACGGAGGCCCCTCGCAAAGTCTGGCCCCATTCCGAGTCCGGCGGACGAACTTGGCCAGCCCCTCCCCCCAAGGCTATAGCCCACCCGTTTTTTGGGCATTTTTGCGGCGGACGAACTTGGGGACGGGACCTTCGGGCGCTTATTTTTGGGCGCGGCAGTGCCCGCGGCCTATTTTTGGCACACGGAGGCCCCTCGCAAAGTCTGGCCCCATTCCGAGTCCGGCGGACGAACTTGGCCAGCCCCTCCCCCCAAGGCTATAGCCCACCCGTTTTTTGGGCATTTTTGCGGCGGACGAACTTGGGGACGGGACCTTCGGGCGCTTATTTTTGGGCGCGGCAGTGCCCGCGGCCTATTTTTGGCACACGGAGGCCCCTCGCAAAGTCTGGCCCCATTCCGAGTCCGGCGGACGAACTTGGCCAGCCCCTCCCCCCAAGGCTATAGCCCACCCGTTTTTTGGGCATTTTTGCGGCGGACGAACTTGGGGACGGGACCTTCGGGCGCTTATTTTTGGGCGCGGCAGTGCCCCCGGCCTATTTTTGGCACACGGAGGCCCCTCGCAAAGTCTGGCCCCATTCCGAGTCCGGCGGACGAACTTGGCCAGCCCCTCCCCCCAAGGCTATAGCCCACCCGTTTTTTGGGCATTTTTGCGGCGGACGAACTTGGGGACGGGACCTTCGGGCGCTTATTTTTGGGCGCGGCAGTGCCCGCGGCCTATTTTTGGCACACGGAGGCCCCTCGCAAAGTCTGGCCCCATTCCGAGTCCGGCGGACGAACTTGGCCAGCCCCTCCCCCCAAGGCTATAGCCCACCCGTTTTTTGGGCATTTTTGCGGCGGACGAACTTGGGGACGGGACCTTCGGGCGCTTATTTTTGGGCGCGGCAGTGCCCGCGGCCTATTTTTGGCACACGGAGGCCCCTCGCAAAGTCTGGCCCCATTCCGAGTCCGGCGGACGAACTTGGCCAGCCCCTCCCCCCAAGGCTATAGCCCACCCGTTTTTTGGGCATTTTTGCGGCGGACGAACTTGGGGACGGGACCTTCGGGCGCTTATTTTTGGGCGCGGCAGTGCCCGCGGCCTATTTTTGGCACACGGAGGCCCCTCGCAAAGTCTGGCCCCATTCCGAGTCCGGCGGACGAACTTGGCCAGCCCCTCCCCCCAAGGCTATAGCCCACCCGTTTTTTGGGCATTTTTGCGGCGGACGAACTTGGGGACGGGACCTTCGGGCGCTTATTTTTGGGCGCGGCAGTGCCCGCGGCCTATTTTTGGCACACGGAGGCCCCTCGCAAAGTCTGGCCCCATTCCGAGTCCGGCGGACGAACTTGGCCAGCCCCTCCCCCCAAGGCTATAGCCCACCCGTTTTTTGGGCATTTTTGCGGCGGACGAACTTGGGGACGGGACCTTCGGGCGCTTATTTTTGGGCGCGGCAGTGCCCGCGGCCTATTTTTGGCACACGGAGGCCCCTCGCAAAGTCTGGCCCCATTCCGAGTCCGGCGGACGAACTTGGCCAGCCCCTCCCCCCAAGGCTATAGCCCACCCGTTTTTTGGGCATTTTTGCGGCGGACGAACTTGGGGACGGGACCTTCGGGCGCTTATTTTTGGGCGCGGCAGTGCCCGCGGCCTATTTTTGGCACACGGAGGCCCCTCGCAAAGTCTGGCCCCATTCCGAGTCCGGCGGACGAACTTGGCCAGCCCCTCCCCCCAAGGCTATAGCCCACCCGTTTTTTGGGCATTTTTGCGGCGGACGAACTTGGGGACGGGACCTTCGGGCGCTTATTTTTGGGCGCGGCAGTGCCCGCGGCCTATTTTTGGCACACGGAGGCCCCTCGCAAAGTCTGGCCCCATTCCGAGTCCGGCGGACGAACTTGGCCAGCCCCTCCCCCCAAGGCTATAGCCCACCCGTTTTTTGGGCATTTTTGCGGCGGACGAACTTGGGGACGGGACCTTCGGGCGCTTATTTTTGGGCGCGGCAGTGCCCGCGGCCTATTTTTGGCACACGGAGGCCCCTCGCAAAGTCTGGCCCCATTCCGAGTCCGGCGGACGAACTTGGCCAGCCCCTCCCCCCAAGGCTATAGCCCACCCGTTTTTTGGGCATTTTTGCGGCGGACGAACTTGGGGACGGGACCTTCGGGCGCTTATTTTTGGGCGCGGCAGTGCCCGCGGCCTATTTTTGGCACACGGAGGCCCCTCGCAAAGTCTGGCCCCATTCCGAGTCCGGCGGACGAACTTGGCCAGCCCCTCCCCCCAAGGCTATAGCCCACCCGTTTTTTGGGCATTTTTGCGGCGGACGAACTTGGGGACGGGACCTTCGGGCGCTTATTTTTGGGCGCGGCAGTGCCCGCGGCCTATTTTTGGCACACGGAGGCCCCTCGCAAAGTCTGGCCCCATTCCGAGTCCGGCGGACGAACTTGGCCAGCCCCTCCCCCCAAGGCTATAGCCCACCCGTTTTTTGGGCATTTTTGCGGCGGACGAACTTGGGGACGGGACCTTCGGGTGCTTATTTTTGGGCGCGGCAGTGCCCGCGGCCTATTTTTGGCACACGGAGGCCCCTCGCAAAGTCTGGCCCCATTCCGAGTCCGGCGGACGAACTTGGCCAGCCCCTCCCCCCAAGGCTATAGCCCACCCGTTTTTTGGGCATTTTTGCGGCGGACGAACTTGGGGACGGGACCTTCGGGCGCTTATTTTTGGGCGCGGCAGTGCCCGCGGCCTATTTTTGGCACACGGAGGCCCCTCGCAAAGTCTGGCCCCATTCCGAGTCCGGCGGACGAACTTGGCCAGCCCCTCCCCCCAAGGCTATAGCCCACCCGTTTTTTGGGCATTTTTGCGGCGGACGAACTTGGGGACGGGACCTTCGGGCGCTTATTTTTGGGCGCGGCAGTGCCCGCGGCCTATTTTTGGCACACGGAGGCCCCTCGCAAAGTCTGGCCCCATTCCGAGTCCGGCGGACGAACTTGGCCAGCCCCTCCCCCCAAGGCTATAGCCCACCCGTTTTTTGGGCATTTTTGCGGCGGACGAACTTGGGGACGGGACCTTCGGGCGCTTATTTTTGGGCGCGGCAGTGCCCGCGGCCTATTTTTGGCACACGGAGGCCCCTCGCAAAGTCTGGCCCCATTCCGAGTCCGGCGGACGAACTTGGCCAGCCCCTCCCCCCAAGGCTATAGCCCACCCGTTTTTTGGGCATTTTTGCGGCGGACGAACTTGGGGACGGGACCTTCGGGCGCTTCTTTTTTGGCGCGGCAGTGCCCGCGGCCTATTTTTGGCACACGGAGGCCCCTCGCAAAGTCTGGCCCCATTCCGAGTCCGGTGGATGATGAGCATATAATACATACATATTTTACCATTAATTAAATAATTGTTAGTTATATTTATTTGTTATTTTTAATTAATTGTATTGTTTTATTGAATAGGGAATTAATTAGAGATTATGGATAAAAAGAGCATAAAGAAATTCAATTTGTGAGCATTAAAGATTAATTAATTTGGAAGCAATTATGCTTATATGCATGTTAATTCAAGACGAGGAAACCGAATTCAACAATTCATTTAGCCATGCACGTACAGACAAAGAAGATAAAGGGATGGAAAGCAATAGAAAGGGGACCCGCACTTGACTTTCATGAGTGGAAAAGGAATGAAAATTCTTTTTGGAGTACACGTGATAAAGCCAAAGTTAAAAGCTTTGCCAGCACATGAAGGATAAAAGGAATTCTAATTGGGCTTTGCAAGAGTGGGCTGATTTTAGCTTGTGTGAGCAAGTCACTAGCTATCATTATTTGACAAGGATTCGGCTAGGGATTAAAGATATAAAAGCCGAACTTTGGCTTTTGCAAAGGGAGAGCCGCCAGAAGGGAGAACTGCAGACGCAAGGATTCAAGACAGAGAAGAAAATCTGCAGCAATTCGGCTTTCCCATGGCTGAATTTATTTATTTTGTTGCTCCCAATTCAAGTATGTCTAGCTAATTTTCTTATACTGAGGTTAAGGATGAAACCCTATTCAATGAAATAATTATCTTTTTATTTAATTAATTCCCTATATATGTTCTTTGATAATTATGGTTTTTATTTCACATGATTAATTGGATGTTATTAAAATCTTTTCATCAATTCTGTCATGCATTATTGATTGTTAGGATTAATATTCGATTAATTCTATGCTTGGATCTATAAAGTTTATACATGATTATCTTTGATTTTATGTCTTTCATTAAATTGTTTACATAGAGTGCTTAGGAAAACTTTGACTCTTTGTTATTCAATATGTTTACATGGGATGCTTAGATGTCATATTATTAAGCAGAAAAAGAACCTACATTAGATTTAATTACTTGGGCTTAATTGTTATATCTATGAGATGACATAGATTGATTTCGAGTTGTCACTCTAAAATTGGGGATTAATTAATAATTAGATAATTACTAGTTGAATAGTAGTGGATTCTGAAACCTTGGTAATTTCTATCTTATTGAATTCTCTTTTATTTTAATTGCTTCCTTAGTTTAATTGGTTTAATTTTCTTAAAAAACTCAATTTGCTCAACTAGGTTAGGAGTAATATTAATTTTAGATTTAAATTAGACTTTTTATCAATCCCTGTGGGATCGACCTCGTTACCACTACTCTATTTCTAGATTCGTGCGCTTGCGAGTATATTAAAATTTTCACAACAAGTTTTTGGCGCCGTTGCCGGGGATTGTGCTAGAAAGTCAGTTTAATCTAGGTTGATTTGATTCTTCCACTAGTTATAATTTAGGTTGTCTTTTATTTTTTTTAATTAAAAAAAAAAACACAAAAAAAAAACTTTTATTTGTCTTTAAATTCATTCTTTAGTTGTTTAATTTCTTTTTTTTTTTTTTTTAATTTCGTTTATTCTCATTATTGTTGGTTCATTTTATTTTATTTTATTTTTCTTTCTTTCCTTGTCTAGTTAGTTTATGCGTGTTTGGGAACGTGATTCAACAAATCGTTTGGTTAAAAGAGAGTCGAAAATTGATAGTAGTCAAGCTAGTTCTTTAGAAGTGATGGATGACCCAAATAGATTATTACCAATACTTCCACCAGTGCAAGCAGAGAAAACCCTTAGAGAATACTTTTCACCACTTGCAGCCAACCAACCATCTTGTATTGTGTTGCCACAAACTACAGCAACACACTTTGAACTTAAGCCCTCAGTCATTCAACTTTTACCATCTTTCCATGGGTTAGAGAGAGAGGATCCATATTTGCACATTAAGGAATTTCTTGACATATGCTCTACATTTCGTTTTCAAAATTTTAATGATGAGTCAATTAGGCTTCGTATGTTCCCTTTCTCATTAAAAGACAAAGCGAAAGCTTGGTTGAATTCACTTCTTGCTGGGTCTATTTCTACGTGGGATGAATTGAGTAATAAGTTTCTCACCAAGTTTTTCCCTATGTCTAAAACAAATGCCCTTAGGAGAGAGATAAGTGATTTTTATCAAAGAGAGAGTGAGCAATTTTACGAGTGTTGGGAAAGATTCAATGATTTACTCCTCAAGTGTCCCCACCATGGTTTTGAAAAATGGAGACTTATACAATGCTTTTATAATGGCTTAACCATGTCAAATCGCCATATGGTAGAGTCTATGAATGGTGGGAGATTTTTGAACTTACATGAAGGGGCAGCATGGGATTTCTTTAATTCACTTTCTGAAAATTCTCAACAGTGGGATTTTTCAAATCAAAGGGAAAAATCATCTCAAGTTTCTAGAAAGGGGCTATATGAAGTTAAGGATGATTTAGATATGAAATCCACTCTAGCTACACTTTCTAGGAAAGTAGATGCCTTAGTTATTAACCAATCCATAAATCATCATCCTAGTGTAGCTAATGAGGTTTGTGCTATTTGTTCTAACTTGTCTCATACAGCACAAAATTGTCCATCATTACCAGTCTATCCAGATGCTTATTCTGAGCAGGTACATGCCTTACAATCATATGAGAAAACCTCCAATAGTCCATATTCATCCACATATAATCCTAATTGGAGGAATCACCCTAATTTTTCTTGGAAACAAAATCAACCTTTGTCAAACCAAGGAGGGCAACAATTTAACATGCCCAATCAACAATTTGTCCCTCCTAACCAAGTATATCCTCATGCCCAACAACCTATGTCTCAATTTGTTGCACCCCAACAAAGAAAGCCTTCTTTAGAGGATACACTTCAAAGTTTCATTCAGTTAACCCAACAAGCTTTTCAATCAAATACTCAAGCTATTCTGAAGCTTGAACATCAATTGGGTCAATTAGCAACTACTGTAGCGGAGAGAGAAAAAGGAAAATTCCCAAGTCAACCAATTCCCAATCCTAAAGGAGTGCATGAAGTTGGATCGAGTTCAAGCCATCTGCATGAAGAAGCAAAATCTGTTATGACCTTGAGAAAAGGAAAATTATTTGACAACAAAGTGGAGGTTCCAACAAGGAAGATATCTGAGCCTACTTCTTCAGATCCAGTTCCATCACAAGAGTCGTCAACAAATGATCCAGAAGAGAGTGGCCCGCCAGCTTACATTCGCAAGGCTCCTTTTCCTCAAAGGTTAACAAAGGTAAAGAAAGGGACTTCAACAGGTGAGATTATGGAAATATTCAAACAGGTAAGTATAAACATCCCTTTACTCGATGCTATTAAGCAAGTTCCTTCATATGCAAAGTTTTTAAAAGATTTATGCACGAAAAAGAGAAATTTACATGTCACTAAAAAGGCATTTTTAACTGAACAAACTAGCAACTTACTCCAATGTAAAATGCCACCAAAATTTAAGGATCCAGGTTCTCCTACTATCTCATGTGTTATAGGAAACCAATGTTTTGATAAAGCATTATTGGATTTGGGTGCTAGTGTTAATCTCTTGCCTTATTCTGTTTACATGCAACTTGGATTAGGTGAGTTAAAATCAACTCCTATTATTTTGCAACTTGCTGATAGATCAATGAAAATACCTCGTGGTATTATAGAGGATGTGTTGATACAGATTGATAAATTTTATTATCCTGTTGATTTTATTGTTATTGATACTCAGCATGTACATGATCCTAAGAAACACACCCCAGTTATTCTAGGTCGTCCTTTCTTAGCTACAGCTGATGCTCTTATTAATTGCAGGAATGGAAATATGCAGCTATCTTTTGGTAATATGACCATGGAATTGAATATTTTTAATGTTACCAAGCAGCCACAAGAAGAAGATGAATTTGTTGAAGCAAATATGATAGAGGAATTAGTAGAAGATTCATTCATTTCTAACCATACTGATGATCCATTAGAGGCATGTCTAACTCATCCTGATTTATCTTTTAATGATGACAGTGCAATTGCAGAAGTCAGCGCTTTACTTGATGCACCTCTAATTACGGACACAACTAAATGGAAGGCAAAGTCAGAATTACTGCCTCATTCTGAGAAGAAAATTGGCCCATCTGCGGAGGCACCACCAAAATTGGAACTCAAAGCACTGCCCGACACTTTGGAATATGCATTCTTGGGAGAATCTGACACTCTACCTGTTATTATTTCTTCTTCCCTCGATCTTGAGCAAAAAGGTAAGTTGTTAGGTATTCTAAAAGAGCATAAGGAGGCAATAGGATGGACCATTGCTGATATTAAAGGTATTAATCCAGTAGATTGCATGCATCGTATTCATCTTGAAGAAAATGCTAAACCTATTAGGGAAATGCAACGTAGGCTAAATCCTAACATGAAAGAAGTGGTAAGAGCTGAAGTAATCAAATTATTAGATGCAGGAATTATTTATCCTATTTCAGATAGCTCTTGGGTTAGCCCTGTGCAAGTTGTTCCTAAGAAATCTGGTGTTACAGTAGTTACTAATGCTAATAATGAATTAATTCCCACTAGAGTAACTACAGGTTGGCGTGTTTGCATTGATTATAGAAAATTAAATTCATTCACAAGAAAAGATCATTTTCCTCTTCCATTTATTGATCAAATGCTTGATAGACTTGCAGGTCATGATTTTTATTGTTTTCTAGATGGATATTCAGGTTATAATCAGATCCCTATAGCTCCAGAGGACCAGGAGAAAACTACTTTTACTTGTCCCTTTGGAACTTTTGCATATAGGAGAATGCCATTTGGTTTATGCAATGCACCTGCTACCTTTCAAAGATGCATGCTTAGTATTTTTTCTGATATGGTTGAGAGATTTCTTGAAGTATTCATGGATGATTTTTCTGTTTATGGAGATTCTTTTGATGAATGTTTGCAGCACCTAACATTAGTTTTGCAGAGATGTAAAGAAAAGAACTTAGTTCTAAATTGGGAAAAATGTCACTTCATGGTAAAACAAGGTATTGTTCTTGGTCATATAATTTCCAGCAAAGGTATAGAAGTCGACAAAGCTAAGGTGGATTTAATTTCTAATCTTCCACATCCCAAATCCGTAAAAGAAGTAAGATCTTTCCTTGGACATGCTGGTTTTTATAGAAGATTCATTAAAGATTTTAGTAAAATTTCTAGACCCTTATGCAATTTACTTGTTAAGGATGTACCTTTTATCTTTGATGAATCTTGTCTTGATGCTTTTGCAAAGCTTAAGAAATTATTGACTTCTTCACCTATCATTCAGGCACCTAATTGGGATTTGCCTTTTGAAATTATGTGTGATGCATCTGATTATGCAGTAGGAGCAGTTTTAGGACAAAGATTAGATCGTGTGCCTTATGTGATTTATTATGCTAGTATGACACTCAATGATGCACAGTTGAACTATTCAACTACAGAAAAAGAAATGCTAGCTGTGGTGTTTGCACTTGATAAATTCAGATCTTATCTTATAGGATGTAAAGTGATTATTTTTACTGATCATGCTGCTTTAAAATATTTGCTTACTAAGAAAGATGCTAAGGCAAGATTGATTCGTTGGGTGTTGCTGTTACAAGAATTTGACATTGAATTTAGAGATAAAAAAGGTCCTGAAAATGTTGTGGCGGATCATTTATCTCGCCTTGATCTTAAATTTATTCCAGAATCTTTACCTTTGAATGAGTCTTTCCCAGATGAGCAACTTATGAGTGTAAATGTTGTACCATGGTTTGCTGATATAGTTAATTACCTTGCTACAGGTCAAATCCCAGAGCACTGGACTAAGCAAGATAGAACAAAGTTCTTATCTAAAGCGAAAGACTTCTTTTGGGATGATCCCTATTTATTTAAATATTGTGCTGATCAGATTATTAGGCGATGTGTTCCCGATAATGAAATTCAAAGTGTTATCTCATTTTGCCATGAACAAGCTTGCGGAGGCCACTTTAGTGCTAAAAAGACAGCAACAAAAATTTTACAGTGTGGTTTTTATTGGCCTACTCTTTTTCATGACGCTTATGTTTTCTGTTCTTTGTGTGATAGGTGCCAACGTATGGGTAGCATTTCAAAGAGGAACATGATGCCACTCAATCCTATTCTTGTGGTTGAGATCTTCGATGTATGGGGTATTGATTTCATGGGACCTTTCCCTCCATCTTTTGGTTATCAATATATATTGGTTGCAGTGGACTATGTGTCGAAGTGGGTTGAAGCTATTCCATGCAAAACCAATGATCATAGGGTTGTAGTGAAATTCTTGAAGAGTAATATTCTGTCTCGTTTTGGTTTTCCTAGAACAATCATTAGTGATGGTGGTACCCATTTTTGTAATAAACCTTTCAAAACTCTTTTGGACAAATATTCCATTACACATAAGGTTGCCACCCCATATCATCCTCAAACCAGTGGCCAAGTAGAGATTTCTAATAGAGAGATCAAGCAGATTCTAGAGAAAACAGTTAGGCCAGATAGAAAGGATTGGTCTTTGAGACTTGATGATGCATTGTGGGCATATAGGACTGCTTTTAAAACACCAATTGGGATGTCACCTTATCGACTTGTGTATGGAAAAGCATGTCATCTGCCAGTAGAGTTGGAGCATCGTGCATATTGGGCGATCAAGAAATTCAATTTTGACATGCAGCAGGCTGGTTCCAAGAGAAGATTACAACTAGCAGAACTTGAAGAGATCAGGAATGATGCATATGAGAATGCCAAGATTTATAAACAGCGAATGAAAGTTTTTCATGACAAACACATTTTGAGAAAAGCCTTTACACCAGGTCAGAAAGTACTTTTATATAATTCCCGATTGCATCTCTTTCCAGGTAAGTTACGTTCCCGATGGTCTGGTCCTTTTATAGTTCGTACTGTCTTCCCTTATGGAGCAATTGAGATTGAAAATCCTAAAAATGGTGATTTATTTAAGGTCAATGGTCAAAGATTAAAACCATTTTTAGAATTAAGAACACCAGAAGTTGAGGAGATACTTTTAGATGATCCTGTTTATTAGGATTAATTAAGTTCATCTTTGCACTCTTGTTTTATTTTAATAGTAGGTTTTCTTTTCTTTGTTTGTTTTTCTTTTCTAGTATTTTTCTTTTCTAATGTTTTCTTTTCATTTGGTATTTTCTTTTACGCTTTCCCAGCCCATTCAGGTGTGTTCTCTCCAACTTTCTTTTTATTATTTATGTTTTTATTATTATTAATTTTTTTCTTTCATTTGTTTGCATGCATATCTTTTGTTTGTGAAACATTGAGGACAATGTTCCGAATAAGTTTGGGGGTGGGAATAGTGTGTGCTTTGTTTGTTAAAAAAAAAAAATTGTGTTATTTATTTTTTTCGTGAAAAGCCAATGATAAGAACTTGATTGACAATGAATATAGTTTTTAGAAAGGGTTGAATATTGTCTTAGTTTATACTTGATTCTTGTGTTAGTTCCTCTTGATTGAGATTCTTTAAACCATGAGCACTAATATTAGTTCTTTCATAATTTTAACTTGAAATTTGAGATTGACGCAGCCTGAGTTGAGAATTTTAGATAGAGTAAATGACTGTTTGTCTTGATTCTTATCTCCACAATACAAAATAGTATACACGGGCGCCAAAGTCAGAAATAGCTACCTATAACCCTTAAGAGTGAAGCTATCCTTGAGTAATTTGGGCCTATGTACCACAAGTATGTAGAGGATAATCTACCATGAGAAGAAGGCTACCTTAAGGGGTAGAGTGAAAGCTCCTGAATATGGTTAAAAAAAAAAAAAAGAGAAAAAGAAAAAAAAATCAAATCAAGTGCATATGCTGAAAAAAAAAATGCAAAAGAAAATGCACATAAAAGCCTGTAAGAGAAAAAAAAAAAAATTTTGAGATCAAGATGATAAGATTAGTTTGACCTACTCTGTTCTTTGTTTGAGGCGAAGGCTGTTGATGTTGAAGATTTTGGGAATGGATTTGATTGAATTGATTTCACACACACACTACAAGAATCGAAAGAGAGGTGGAATTGATTATTGAATTAAAGTTAGAACTTTGCCAATATTTGAAATTTTCTTTGAGCTATATAATTTTTGCAATCTTTGAGGCTATTTTTCATGTTTTATTTAAAGTTTTTCGTTCTTTTGATTTAATTTAATTTATTATTATTATTAATTTTTTTAAATGATGTTTGTGGGTATCATCACTGAAGCCCTCACGAGACTATAACTCGTCCACTAGGGCCGCCTAGGGGTTTAAAGGCTTGTTGCATACGCTAAATGCAATCGCGATTACCTGCGAAAGTGGTTTAGTTCGGATTTACTTTTTGTTTCATTATTTTTATTTTATTTTATTTTATTTTTTTGTTTTAGTTTTGCTCGAGGACTAGCAAAATCTAAGTTTGGGGGTATTTGATGAGCATATAATACATACATATTTTACCATTAATTAAATAATTGTTAGTTATATTTATTTGTTATTTTTAATTAATTGTATTGTTTTATTGAATAGGGAATTAATTAGAGATTATGGATAAAAAGAGCATAAAGAAATTCAATTTGTGAGCATTAAAGATTAATTAATTTGGAAGCAATTATGCTTATATGCATGTTAATTCAAGACGAGGAAACCGAATTCAACAATTCATTTAGCCATGCACGTACAGACAAAGAAGATAAAGGGATGGAAAGCAATAGAAAGGGGACCCGCACTTGACTTTCATGAGTGGAAAAGGAATGAAAATTCTTTTTGGAGTACACGTGATAAAGCCAAAGTTAAAAGCTTTGCCAGCACATGAAGGATAAAAGGAATTCTAATTGGGCTTTGCAAGAGTGGGCTGATTTTAGCTTGTGTGAGCAAGTCACTAGCTATCATTATTTGACAAGGATTCGGCTAGGGATTAAAGATATAAAAGCCGAACTTTGGCTTTTGCAAAGGGAGAGCCGCCAGAAGGGAGAACTGCAGACGCAAGGATTCAAGACAGAGAAGAAAATCTGCAGCAATTCGGCTTTCCCATGGCTGAATTTATTTATTTTGTTGCTCCCAATTCAAGTATGTCTAGCTAATTTTCTTATACTGAGGTTAAGGATGAAACCCTATTCAATGAAATAATTATCTTTTTATTTAATTAATTCCCTATATATGTTCTTTGATAATTATGGTTTTTATTTCACATGATTAATTGGATGTTATTAAAATCTTTTCATCAATTCTGTCATGCATTATTGATTGTTAGGATTAATATTCGATTAATTCTATGCTTGGATCTATAAAGTTTATACATGATTATCTTTGATTTTATGTCTTTCATTAAATTGTTTACATAGAGTGCTTAGGAAAACTTTGACTCTTTGTTATTCAATATGTTTACATGGGATGCTTAGATGTCATATTATTAAGCAGAAAAAGAACCTACATTAGATTTAATTACTTGGGCTTAATTGTTATATCTATGAGATGACATAGATTGATTTCGAGTTGTCACTCTAAAATTGGGGATTAATTAATAATTAGATAATTACTAGTTGAATAGTAGTGGATTCTGAAACCTTGGTAATTTCTATCTTATTGAATTCTCTTTTATTTTAATTGCTTCCTTAGTTTAATTGGTTTAATTTTCTTAAAAAACTCAATTTGCTCAACTAGGTTAGGAGTAATATTAATTTTAGATTTAAATTAGACTTTTTATCAATCCCTGTGGGATCGACCTCGTTACCACTACTCTATTTCTACATTCGTGCGCTTGCGAGTATATTAAAATTTTCACAACAGTGGACGAACTTGGCCAGCCCCTCCCCCCAAGGATATATTCCACCCGTTTTTTGGGCATTTTTGCGGCGGACGAACTTGGGGACGGGACCTTCGGGCGCTTATTTTTGGGTGCGGCAGTGCCCGCGGCCTATTTTTGGCACACGGAGGCCCCTCGCAAAGTCTGGCCCCATTCCGAGTCCGGCGGAAGAACTTGGCCAGCCCCTCCCCCCAAGGCTATAGCCCACCCGTTTTTTGGGCATTTTTGCGGCGGACGAACTTGGGGACGGGACCTTCGGGCGCTTATTTTTGGGCGCGGCAGTGCCCGCGGCCTATTTTTGGCACACGGAGGCCCCTCGCAAAGTCTGGCCCCATTCCGAGTCCGGCGGACGAACTTGGCCAGCCCCTCCCCCCAAGGCTATAGCCCACCCGTTTTTTGGGCATTTTTGCGGCGGACGAACTTGGGGACGGGACCTTCGGGCGCTTATTTTTGGGCGCGGCAGTGCCCGCGGCCTATTTTTGGCACACGGAGGCCCCTCGCAAAGTCTGGCCCCATTCCGAGTCCGGCGGACGAACTTGGCCAGCCCCTCCCCCCAAGGCTATAGCCCACCCGTTTTTTGGGCATTTTTGCGGCGGACGAACTTGGGGACGGGACCTTCGGGCGCTTATTTTTGGGCGCGGCAGTGCCCGCGGCCTATTTTTGGCACACGGAGGCCCCTCGCAAAGTCTGGCCCCATTCCGAGTCCGGCGGACGAACTTGGCCAGCCCCTCCCCCCAAGGCTATAGCCCACCCGTTTTTTGGGCATTTTTGCGGCGGACGAACTTGGGGACGGGACCTTCGGGCGCTTATTTTTGGGCGCGTCAGTCCCCGCGGCCTATTTTTGGCACACGGAGGCCCCTCGCAAAGTCTGGCCCCATTCCGAGTCCGGCGGACGAACTTGGCCAGCCCCTCCCCCCAAGGCTATAGCCCACCCGTTTTTTGGGCATTTTTGCGGCGGACGAACTTGGGGACGGGACCTTCGGGCTCTTATTTTTGGGCGCGGCAGTGCCCGCGGCCTATTTTTGGCACACGGAGGCCCCTCGCAAAGTCTGGCCCCATTCCGAGTCCGGCGGACGAACTTGGCCAGCCCCTCCCCCCAAGGCTATAGCCCACCCGTTTTTTGGGCATTTTTGCGGCGGACGAACTTGGGGACGGGACCTTCGGGCGCTTATTTTTGGGCGCGGCAGTGCCCGCGGCCTATTTTTGGCACACGGAGGCCCCTCGCAAAGTCTGGCCCCATTCCGAGTCCGGCGGACGAACTTGGCCAGCCCCTCCCCCCAAGGCTATAGCCCACCCGTTTTTTGGGCATTTTTGCGGCGGACGAACTTGGGGACGGGACCTTCGGGCGCTTATTTTTGGGCGCGGCAGTGCCCGCAGACTATTTTTGGCACACGGAGGCCCCTCGCAAAGTCTGGCCCCATTCCGAGTCCGGCGGACGAACTTGGCCAGCCCCTCCCCCCAAGGCTATAGCCCACCCGTTTTTTGGGCATTTTTGCGGCGGACGAACTTGGGGACGGGACCTTCGGGCGCTTATTTTTGGGCGCGGCAGTGCCCGCGGCCTATTTTTGGCACACGGAGGCCCCTCGCAAAGTCTGGCCCCATTCCGAGTCCGGCGGACGAACTTGGCCAGCCCCTCCCCCCAAGGCTATAGCCCACCCGTTTTTTGGGCATTTTTGCGGCGGACGAACTTGGGGACGGGACCTTCGGGCGCTTATTTTTGGGCGCGGCAGTGCCCGCGGCCTATTTTTGGCACACGGAGGCCCCTCGCAAAGTCTGGCCCCATTCCGAGTCCGGCGGACGAACTTGGCCAGCCCCTCCCCCCAAGGCTATAGCCCACCCGTTTTTTGGGCATTTTTGCGGCGGACGAACTTGGGGACGGGACCTTCGGGCGCTTATTTTTGGGCGCGGCAGTGCCCGCGGCCTATTTTTGGCACACGGAGGCCCCTCGCAAAGTCTGGCCCCATTCCGAGTCCGGCGGACGAACTTGGCCAGCCCCTCCCCCCAAGGCTATAGCCCACCCGTTTTTTGGGCATTTTTGCGGCGGACGAACTTGGGGACGGGACCTTCGGGCGCTTATTTTTGGGCGCGGCAGTGCCCGCGGCCTATTTTTGGCACACGGAGGCCCCTCGCAAAGTCTGGCCCCATTCCGAGTCCGGCGGACGAACTTGGCCAGCCCCTCCCCCCAAGGCTATAGCCCACCCGTTTTTTGGGCATTTTTGCGGCGGACGAACTTGGGGACGGGACCTTCGGGCGCTTATTTTTGGGCGCGGCAGTGCCCGCGGCCTATTTTTGGCACACGGAGGCCCCTCGCAAAGTCTGGCCCCATTCCGAGTCCGGCGGACGAACTTGGCCAGCCCCTCCCCCCAAGGCTATAGCCCACCCGTTTTTTGGGCATTTTTGCGGCGGACGAACTTGGGGACGGGACCTTCGGGCGCTTATTTTTGGGCGCGGCAGTGCCCGCGGCCTATTTTTGGCACACGGAGGCCCCTCGCAAAGTCTGGCCCCATTCCGAGTCCGGCGGACGAACTTGGCCAGCCCCTCCCCCCAAGGCTATAGCCCACCCGTTTTTTGGGCATTTTTGCGGCGGACGAACTTGGGGACGGGACCTTCGGGCGCTTATTTTTGGGCGCGGCAGTGCCCGCGGCCTATTTTTGGCACACGGAGGCCCCTCGCAAAGTCTGGCCCCATTCCGAGTCCGGCGGACGAACTTGGCCAGCCCCTCCCCCCAAGGCTATAGCCCACCCGTTTTTTGGGCATTTTTGCGGCGGACGAACTTGGGGACGGGACCTTCGGGCGCTTATTTTTGGGCGCGGCAGTGCCCGCGGCCTATTTTTGGCACACGGAGGCCCCTCGCAAAGTCTGGCCCCATTCCGAGTCCGGCGGACGAACTTGGCCAGCCCCTCCCCCCAAGGCTATAGCCCACCCGTTTTTTGGGCATTTTTGCGGCGGACGAACTTGGGGACGGGACCTTCGGGCGCTTATTTTTGGGCGCGGCAGTGCCCGCGGCCTATTTTTGGCACACGGAGGCCCCTCGCAAAGTCTGGCCCCATTCCGAGTCCGGCGGACGAACTTGGCCAGCCCCTCCCCCCAAGGCTATAGCCCACCCGTTTTTTGGGCATTTTTGCGGCGGACGAACTTGGGGACGGGACCTTCGGGCGCTTATTTTTGGGCGCGGCAGTGCCCGCGGCCTATTTTTGGCACACGGAGGCCCCTCGCAAAGTCTGGCCCCATTCCGAGTCCGGCGGACGAACTTGGCCAGCCCCTCCCCCCAAGGCTATAGCCCACCCGTTTTTTGGGCATTTTTGCGGCGGACGAACTTGGGGACGGGACCTTCGGGCGCTTATTTTTGGGCGCGGCAGTGCCCGCGGCCTATTTTTGGCACACGGAGGCCCCTCGCAAAGTCTGGCCCCATTCCGAGTCCGGCGGACGAACTTGGCCAGCCCCTCCCCCCAAGGCTATAGCCCACCCGTTTTTTGGGCATTTTTGCGGCGGACGAACTTGGGGACGGGACCTTCGGGCGCTTATTTTTGGGCGCGGCAGTGCCCGCGGCCTATTTTTGGCACACGGAGGCCCCTCGCAAAGTCTGGCCCCATTCCGAGTCCGGCGGACGAACTTGGCCAGCCCCTCCCCCCAAGGCTATAGCCCACCCGTTTTTTGGGCATTTTTGCGGCGGACGAACTTGGGGACGGGACCTTCGGGCGCTTATTTTTGGGCGCGGCAGTGCCCGCGGCCTATTTTTGGCACACGGAGGCCCCTCGCAAAGTCTGGCCCCATTCCGAGTCCGGCGGACGAACTTGGCCAGCCCCTCCCCCCAAGGCTATAGCCCACCCGTTTTTTGGGCATTTTTGCGGCGGACGAACTTGGGGACGGGACCTTCGGGCGCTTATTTTTGGGCGCGGCAGTGCCCGCGGCCTATTTTTGGCACACGGAGGCCCCTCGCAAAGTCTGGCCCCATTCCGAGTCCGGCGGACGAACTTGGCCAGCCCCTCCCCCCAAGGCTATAGCCCACCCGTTTTTTGGGCATTTTTGCGGCGGACGAACTTGGGGACGGGACCTTCGGGCGCTTATTTTTGGGCGCGGCAGTGCCCGCGGCCTATTTTTGGCACACGGAGGCCCCTCGCAAAGTCTGGCCCCATTCCGAGTCCGGCGGACGAACTTGGCCAGCCCCTCCCCCCAAGGCTATAGCCCACCCGTTTTTTGGGCATTTTTGCGGCGGACGAACTTGGGGACGGGACCTTCGGGCGCTTATTTTTCGGCGCGGCAGTGCCCGCGGCCTATTTTTGGCACACGGAGGCCCCTCGCAAAGTCTGGCCCCATTCCGAGTCCGGCGGACGAACTTGGCCAGCCCCTCCCCCCAAGGCTATAGCCCACCCGTTTTTTGGGCATTTTTGCGGCGGACGAACTTGGGGACGGGACCTTCGGGCGCTTATTTTTGGGCGCGGCAGTGCCCGCGGCCTATTTTTGGCACACGGAGGCCCCTCGCAAAGTCTGGCCCCATTCCGAGTCCGGCGGACGAACTTGGCCAGCCCCTCCCCCCAAGGCTATAGCCCACCCGTTTTTTGGGCATTTTTGCGGCGGACGAACTTGGGGACGGGACCTTCGGGCGCTTATTTTTGGGCGCGGCAGTGCCCGCGGCCTATTTTTGGCACACGGAGGCCCCTCGCAAAGTCTGGCCCCATTCCGAGTCCGGCGGACGAACTTGGCCAGCCCCTCCCCCCAAGGCTATAGCCCACCCGTTTTTTGGGCATTTTTGCGGCGGACGAACTTGGGGACGGGACCTTCGGGCGCTTATTTTTGGGCGCGGCAGTGCCCGCGGCCTATTTTTGGCACACGGAGGCCCCTCGCAAAGTCTGGCCCCATTCCGAGTCCGGCGGACGAACTTGGCCAGCCCCTCCCCCCAAGGCTATAGCCCACCCGTTTTTTGGGCATTTTTGCGGCGGACGAACTTGGGGACGGGACCTTCGGGCGCTTATTTTTGGGCGCGGCAGTGCCCGCGGCCTATTTTTGGCACACGGAGGCCCCTCGCAAAGTCTGGCCCCATTCCGAGTCCGGCGGACGAACTTGGCCAGCCCCTCCCCCCAAGGCTATAGCCCACCCGTTTTTTGGGCATTTTTGCGGCGGACGAACTTGGGGACGGGACCTTCGGGCGCTTATTTTTGGGCACGGCAGTGCCCGCGGCCTATTTTTGGCACACGGAGGCCCCTCGCAAAGTCTGGCCCCATTCCGAGTCCGGCGGACGAACTTGGCCAGCCCCTCCCCCCAAGGCTATAGCCCACCCGTTTTTTGGGCATTTTTGCGGCGGACGAACTTGGGGACGGGACCTTCGGGCGCTTATTTTTGGGCGCGGCAGTGCCCGCGGCCTATTTTTGGCACACGGAGGCCCCTCGCAAAGTCTGGCCCCATTCCGAGTCCGGCGGACGAACTTGGCCAGCCCCTCCCCCCAAGGCTATAGCCCACCCGTTTTTTGGGCATTTTTGCGGCGGACGAACTTGGGGACGGGACCTTCGGGCGCTTATTTTTGGGCGCGGCAGTGCCCGCGGCCTATTTTTGGCACACGGAGGCCCCTCGCAAAGTCTGGCCCCATTCCGAGTCCGGCGGACGAACTTGGCCAGCCCCTCCCCCCAAGGCTATAGCCCACCCGTTTTTTGGGCATTTTTGCGGCGGACGAACTTGGGGACGGGACCTTCGGGCGCTTATTTTTGGGCGCGGCAGTGCCCGCGGCCTATTTTTGGCACACGGAGGCCCCTCGCAAAGTCTGGCCCCATTCCGAGTCCGGCGGACGAACTTGGCCAGCCCCTCCCCCCAAGGCTATAGCCCACCCGTTTTTTGGGCATTTTTGCGGCGGACGAACTTGGGGACGGGACCTTCGGGCGCTTATTTTTGGGCGCGGCAGTGCCCGCGGCCTATTTTTGGCACACGGAGGCCCCTCGCAAAGTCTGGCCCCATTCCGAGTCCGGCGGACGAACTTGGCCAGCCCCTCCCCCCAAGGCTATAGCCCACCCGTTTTTTGGGCATTTTTGCGGCGGACGAACTTGGGGACGGGACCTTCGGGCGCTTATTTTTGGGCGCGGCAGTGCCCGCGGCCTATTTTTGGCACACGGAGGCCCCTCGCAAAGTCTGGCCCCATTCCGAGTCCGGCGGACGAACTTGGCCAGCCCCTCCCCCCAAGGCTATAGCCCACCCGTTTTTTGGGCATTTTTGCGGCGGACGAACTTGGGGACGGGACCTTCGGGCGCTTATTTTTGGGCGCGGCAGTGCCCGCGGCCTATTTTTGGCACACGGAGGCCCCTCGCAAAGTCTGGCCCCATTCCGAGTCCGGCGGACGAACTTGGCCAGCCCCTCCCCCCAAGGCTATAGCCCACCCGTTTTTTGGGCATTTTTGCGGCGGACGAACTTGGGGACGGGACCTTCGGGCGCTTATTTTTGGGCGCGGGAGTGCCCGCGGCCTATTTTTGGCACACGGAGGCCCCTCGCAAAGTCTGGCCCCATTCCGAGTCCGGCGGACGAACTTGGCCAGCCCCTCCCCCCAAGGCTATAGCCCACCCGTTTTTTGGGCATTTTTGCGGCGGACGAACTTGGGGACGGGACCTTCGGGCGCTTATTTTTGGGCGCGGCAGTGCCCGCGGCCTATTTTTGGCACACGGAGGCCCCTCGCAAAGTCTGGCCCCATTCCGAGTCCGGCGGACGAACTTGGCCAGCCCCTCCCCCCAAGGCTATAGCCCACCCGTTTTTTGGGCATTTTTGCGGCGGACGAACTTGGGGACGGGACCTTCGGGCGCTTATTTTTGGGCGCGGCAGTGCCCGCGGCCTATTTTTGGCACACGGAGGCCCCTCGCAAAGTCTGGCCCCATTCCGAGTCCGGCGGACGAACTTGGCCAGCCCCTCCCCCCAAGGCTATAGCCCACCCGTTTTTTGGGCATTTTTGCGGCGGACGAACTTGGGGACGGGACCTTCGGGCGCTTATTTTTGGGCGCGGCAGTGCCCGCGGCCTATTTTTGGCACACGGAGGCCCCTCGCAAAGTCTGGCCCCATTCCGAGTCCGGCGGACGAACTTGGCCAGCCCCTCCCCCCAAGGCTATAGCCCACCCGTTTTTTGGGCATTTTTGCGGCGGACGAACTTGGGGACGGGACCTTCGGGCGCTTATTTTTGGGCGCGGCAGTGCCCGCGGCCTATTTTTGGCACACGGAGGCCCCTCGCAAAGTCTGGCCCCATTCCGAGTCCGGCGGACGAACTTGGCCAGCCCCTCCCCCCAAGGCTATAGCCCACCCGTTTTTTGGGCATTTTTGCGGCGGACGAACTTGGGGACGGGACCTTCGGGCGCTTATTTTTGGGCGCGGCAGTGCCCGCGGCCTATTTTTGGCACACGGAGGCCCCTCGCAAAGTCTGGCCCCATTCCGAGTCCGGCGGACGAACTTGGCCAGCCCCTCCCCCCAAGGCTATAGCCCACCCGTTTTTTGGGCATTTTTGCGGCGGACGAACTTGGGGACGGGACCTTCGGGCGCTTATTTTTGGGCGCGGCAGTGCCCGCGGCCTATTTTTGGCACACGGAGGCCCCTCGCAAAGTCTGGCCCCATTCCGAGTCCGGCGGACGAACTTGGCCAGCCCCTCCCCCCAAGGCTATAGCCCACCCGTTTTTTGGGCATTTTTGCGGCGGACGAACTTGGGGACGGGACCTTCGGGCGCTTATTTTTGGGCGCGGCAGTGCCCGCGGCCTATTTTTGGCACACGGAGGCCCCTCGCAAAGTCTGGCCCCATTCCGAGTCCGGCGGACGAACTTGGCCAGCCCCTCCCCCCAAGGCTATAGCCCACCCGTTTTTTGGGCATTTTTGCGGCGGACGAACTTGGGGACGGGACCTTCGGGCGCTTATTTTTGGGCGCGGCAGTGCCCGCGGCCTATTTTTGGCACACGGAGGCCCCTCGCAAAGTCTGGCCCCATTCCGAGTCCGGCGGACGAACTTGGCCAGCCCCTCCCCCCAAGGCTATAGCCCACCCGTTTTTTGGGCATTTTTGCGGCGGACGAACTTGGGGACGGGACCTTCGGGCGCTTATTTTTGGGCGCGGCAGTGCCCGCGGCCTATTTTTGGCACACGGAGGCCCCTCGCAAAGTCTGGCCCCATTCCGAGTCCGGCGGACGAACTTGGCCAGCCCCTCCCCCCAAGGCTATAGCCCACCCGTTTTTTGGGCATTTTTGCGGCGGACGAACTTGGGGACGGGACCTTCGGGCGCTTATTTTTGGGCGCGGCAGTGCCCGCGGCCTATTTTTGGCACACGGAGGCCCCTCGCAAAGTCTGGCCCCATTCCGAGTCCGGCGGACGAACTTGGCCAGCCCCTCCCCCCAAGGCTATAGCCCACCCGTTTTTTGGGCATTTTTGCGGCGGACGAACTTGGGGACGGGACCTTCGGGCGCTTATTTTTGGGCGCGGCAGTGCCCGCGGCCTATTTTTGGCACACGGAGGCCCCTCGCAAAGTCTGGCCCCATTCCGAGTCCGGCGGACGAACTTGGCCAGCCCCTCCCCCCAAGGCTATAGCCCACCCGTTTTTTGGGCATTTTTGCGGCGGACGAACTTGGGGACGGGACCTTCGGGCGCTTATTTTTGGGCGCGGCAGTGCCCGCGGCCTATTTTTGGCACACGGAGGCCCCTCGCAAAGTCTGGCCCCATTCCGAGTCCGGCGGACGAACTTGGCCAGCCCCTCCCCCCAAGGCTATAGCCCACCCGTTTTTTGGGCATTTTTGCGGCGGACGAACTTGGGGACGGGACCTTCGGGCGCTTATTTTTGGGCGCGGCAGTGCCCGCGGCCTATTTTTGGCACACGGAGGCCCCTCGCAAAGTCTGGCCCCATTCCGAGTCCGGCGGACGAACTTGGCCAGCCCCTCCCCCCAAGGCTATAGCCCACCCGTTTTTTGGGCATTTTTGCGGCGGACGAACTTGGGGACGGGACCTTCGGGCGCTTATTTTTGGGCGCGGCAGTGCCCGCGGCCTATTTTTGGCACACGGAGGCCCCTCGCAAAGTCTGGCCCCATTCCGAGTCCGGCGGACGAACTTGGCCAGCCCCTCCCCCCAAGGCTATAGCCCACCCGTTTTTTGGGCATTTTTGCGGCGGACGAACTTGGGGACGGGACCTTCGGGCGCTTATTTTTGGGCGCGGCAGTGCCCGCGGCCTATTTTTGGCACACGGAGGCCCCTCGCAAAGTCTGGCCCCATTCCGAGTCCGGCGGACGAACTTGGCCAGCCCCTCCCCCCAAGGCTATAGCCCACCCGTTTTTTGGGCATTTTTGCGGCGGACGAACTTGGGGACGGGACCTTCGGGCGCTTATTTTTGGGCGCGGCAGTGCCCGCGGCCTATTTTTGGCACACGGAGGCCCCTCGCAAAGTCTGGCCCCATTCCGAGTCCGGCGGACGAACTTGGCCAGCCCCTCCCCCCAAGGCTATAGCCCACCCGTTTTTTGGGCATTTTTGCGGCGGACGAACTTGGGGACGGGACCTTCGGGCGCTTATTTTTGGGCGCGGCAGTGCCCGCGGCCTATTTTTGGCACACGGAGGCCCCTCGCAAAGTCTGGCCCCATTCCGAGTCCGGCGGACGAACTTGGCCAGCCCCTCCCCCCAAGGCTATAGCCCACCCGTTTTTTGGGCATTTTTGCGGCGGACGAACTTGGGGACGGGACCTTCGGGCGCTTATTTTTGGGCGCGGCAGTGCCCGCGGCCTATTTTTGGCACACGGAGGCCCCTCGCAAAGTCTGGCCCCATTCCGAGTCCGGCGGACGAACTTGGCCAGCCCCTCCCCCCAAGGCTATAGCCCACCCGTTTTTTGGGCATTTTTGCGGCGGACGAACTTGGGGACGGGACCTTCGGGCGCTTATTTTTGGGCGCGGCAGTGCCCGCGGCCTATTTTTGGCACACGGAGGCCCCTCGCAAAGTCTGGCCCCATTCCGAGTCCGGCGGACGAACTTGGCCAGCCCCTCCCCCCAAGGCTATAGCCCACCCGTTTTTTGGGCATTTTTGCGGCGGACGAACTTGGGGACGGGACCTTCGGGCGCTTATTTTTGGGCGCGGCAGTGCCCGCGGCCTATTTTTGGCACACGGAGGCCCCTCGCAAAGTCTGGCCCCATTCCGAGTCCGGCGGACGAACTTGGCCAGCCCCTCCCCCCAAGGCTATAGCCCACCCGTTTTTTGGGCATTTTTGCGGCGGACGAACTTGGGGACGGGACCTTCGGGCGCTTATTTTTGGGCGCGGCAGTGCCCGCGGCCTATTTTTGGCACACGGAGGCCCCTCGCAAAGTCTGGCCCCATTCCGAGTCCGGCGGACGAACTTGGCCAGCCCCTCCCCCCAAGGCTATAGCCCACCCGTTTTTTGGGCATTTTTGCGGCGGACGAACTTGGGGACGGGACCTTCGGGCGCTTATTTTTGGGCGCGGCAGTGCCCGCGGCCTATTTTTGGCACACGGAGGCCCCTCGCAAAGTCTGGCCCCATTCCGAGTCCGGCGGACGAACTTGGCCAGCCCCTCCCCCCAAGGCTATAGCCCACCCGTTTTTTGGGCATTTTTGCGGCGGACGAACTTGGGGACGGGACCTTCGGGCGCTTATTTTTGGGCGCGGCAGTGCCCGCGGCCTATTTTTGGCACACGGAGGCCCCTCGCAAAGTCTGGCCCCATTCCGAGTCCGGCGGACGAACTTGGCCAGCCCCTCCCCCCAAGGCTATAGCCCACCCGTTTTTTGGGCATTTTTGCGGCGGACGAACTTGGGGACGGGACCTTCGGGCGCTTATTTTTGGGCGCGGCAGTGCCCGCGGCCTATTTTTGGCACACGGAGGCCCCTCGCAAAGTCTGGCCCCATTCCGAGTCCGGCGGACGAACTTGGCCAGCCCCTCCCCCCAAGGCTATAGCCCACCCGTTTTTTGGGCATTTTTGCGGCGGACGAACTTGGGGACGGGACCTTCGGGCGCTTATTTTTGGGCGCGGCAGTGCCCGCGGCCTATTTTTGGCACACGGAGGCCCCTCGCAAAGTCTGGCCCCATTCCGAGTCCGGCGGACGAACTTGGCCAGCCCCTCCCCCCAAGGCTATAGCCCACCCGTTTTTTGGGCATTTTTGCGGCGGACGAACTTGGGGACGGGACCTTCGGGCGCTTATTTTTGGGCGCGGCAGTGCCCGCGGCCTATTTTTGGCACACGGAGGCCCCTCGCAAAGTCTGGCCCCATTCCGAGTCCGGCGGACGAACTTGGCCAGCCCCTCCCCCCAAGGCTATAGCCCACCCGTTTTTTGGGCATTTTTGCGGCGGACGAACTTGGGGACGGGACCTTCGGGCGCTTATTTTTGGGCGCGGCAGTGCCCGCGGCCTATTTTTGGCACACGGAGGCCCCTCGCAAAGTCTGGCCCCATTCCGAGTCCGGCGGACGAACTTGGCCAGCCCCTCCCCCCAAGGCTATAGCCCACCCGTTTTTTGGGCATTTTTGCGGCGGACGAACTTGGGGACGGGACCTTCGGGCGCTTATTTTTGGGCGCGGCAGTGCCCGCGGCCTATTTTTGGCACACGGAGGCCCCTCGCAAAGTCTGGCCCCATTCCGAGTCCGGCGGACGAACTTGGCCAGCCCCTCCCCCCAAGGCTATAGCCCACCCGTTTTTTGGGCATTTTTGCGGCGGACGAACTTGGGGACGGGACCTTCGGGCGCTTATTTTTGGGCGCGGCAGTGCCCGCGGCCTATTTTTGGCACACGGAGGCCCCTCGCAAAGTCTGGCCCCATTCCGAGTCCGGCGGACGAACTTGGCCAGCCCCTCCCCCCAAGGCTATAGCCCACCCGTTTTTTGGGCATTTTTGCGGCGGACGAACTTGGGGACGGGACCTTCGGGCGCTTATTTTTGGGCGCGGCAGTGCCCGCGGCCTATTTTTGGCACACGGAGGCCCCTCGCAAAGTCTGGCCCCATTCCGAGTCCGGCGGACGAACTTGGCCAGCCCCTCCCCCCAAGGCTATAGCCCACCCGTTTTTTGGGCATTTTTGCGGCGGACGAACTTGGGGACGGGACCTTCGGGCGCTTATTTTTGGGCGCGGCAGTGCCCGCGGCCTATTTTTGGCACACGGAGGCCCCTCGCAAAGTCTGGCCCCATTCCGAGTCCGGCGGACGAACTTGGCCAGCCCCTCCCCCCAAGGCTATAGCCCACCCGTTTTTTGGGCATTTTTGCGGCGGACGAACTTGGGGACGGGACCTTCGGGCGCTTATTTTTGGGCGCGGCAGTGCCCGCGGCCTATTTTTGGCACACGGAGGCCCCTCGCAAAGTCTGGCCCCATTCCGAGTCCGGCGGACGAACTTGGCCAGCCCCTCCCCCCAAGGCTATAGCCCACCCGTTTTTTGGGCATTTTTGCGGCGGACGAACTTGGGGACGGGACCTTCGGGCGCTTATTTTTGGGCGCGGCAGTGCCCGCGGCCTATTTTTGGCACACGGAGGCCCCTCGCAAAGTCTGGCCCCATTCCGAGTCCGGCGGACGAACTTGGCCAGCCCCTCCCCCCAAGGCTATAGCCCACCCGTTTTTTGGGCATTTTTGCGGCGGACGAACTTGGGGACGGGACCTTCGGGCGCTTATTTTTGGGCGCGGCAGTGCCCGCGGCCTATTTTTGGCACACGGAGGCCCCTCGCAAAGTCTGGCCCCATTCCGAGTCCGGCGGACGAACTTGGCCAGCCCCTCCCCCCAAGGCTATAGCCCACCCGTTTTTTGGGCATTTTTGCGGCGGACGAACTTGGGGACGGGACCTTCGGGCGCTTATTTTTGGGCGCGGCAGTGCCCGCGGCCTATTTTTGGCACACGGAGGCCCCTCGCAAAGTCTGGCCCCATTCCGAGTCCGGCGGACGAACTTGGCCAGCCCCTCCCCCCAAGGCTATAGCCCACCCGTTTTTTGGGCATTTTTGCGGCGGACGAACTTGGGGACGGGACCTTCGGGCGCTTATTTTTGGGCGCGGCAGTGCCCGCGGCCTATTTTTGGCACACGGAGGCCCCTCGCAAAGTCTGGCCCCATTCCGAGTCCGGCGGACGAACTTGGCCAGCCCCTCCCCCCAAGGCTATAGCCCACCCGTTTTTTGGGCATTTTTGCGGCGGACGAACTTGGGGACGGGACCTTCGGGCGCTTATTTTTGGGCGCGGCAGTGCCCGCGGCCTATTTTTGGCACACGGAGGCCCCTCGCAAAGTCTGGCCCCATTCCGAGTCCGGCGGACGAACTTGGCCAGCCCCTCCCCCCAAGGCTATAGCCCACCCGTTTTTTGGGCATTTTTGCGGCGGACGAACTTGGGGACGGGACCTTCGGGCGCTTATTTTTGGGCGCGGCAGTGCCCGCGGCCTATTTTTGGCACACGGAGGCCCCTCGCAAAGTCTGGCCCCATTCCGAGTCCGGCGGACGAACTTGGCCAGCCCCTCCCCCCAAGGCTATAGCCCACCCGTTTTTTGGGCATTTTTGCGGCGGACGAACTTGGGGACGGGACCTTCGGGCGCTTATTTTTGGGCGCGGCAGTGCCCGCGGCCTATTTTTGGCACACGGAGGCCCCTCGCAAAGTCTGGCCCCATTCCGAGTCCGGCGGACGAACTTGGCCAGCCCCTCCCCCCAAGGCTATAGCCCACCCGTTTTTTGGGCATTTTTGCGGCGGACGAACTTGGGGACGGGACCTTCGGGCGCTTATTTTTGGGCGCGGCAGTGCCCGCGGCCTATTTTTGGCACACGGAGGCCCCTCGCAAAGTCTGGCCCCATTCCGAGTCCGGCGGACGAACTTGGCCAGCCCCTCCCCCCAAGGCTATAGCCCACCCGTTTTTTGGGCATTTTTGCGGCGGACGAACTTGGGGACGGGACCTTCGGGCGCTTATTTTTGGGCGCGGCAGTGCCCGCGGCCTATTTTTGGCACACGGAGGCCCCTCGCAAAGTCTGGCCCCATTCCGAGTCCGGCGGACGAACTTGGCCAGCCCCTCCCCCCAAGGCTATAGCCCACCCGTTTTTTGGGCATTTTTGCGGCGGACGAACTTGGGGACGGGACCTTCGGGCGCTTATTTTTGGGCGCGGCAGTGCCCGCGGCCTATTTTTGGCACACGGAGGCCCCTCGCAAAGTCTGGCCCCATTCCGAGTCCGGCGGACGAACTTGGCCAGCCCCTCCCCCCAAGGCTATAGCCCACCCGTTTTTTGGGCATTTTTGCGGCGGACGAACTTGGGGACGGGACCTTCGGGCGCTTATTTTTGGGCGCGGCAGTGCCCGCGGCCTATTTTTGGCACACGGAGGCCCCTCGCAAAGTCTGGCCCCATTCCGAGTCCGGCGGACGAACTTGGCCAGCCCCTCCCCCCAAGGCTATAGCCCACCCGTTTTTTGGGCATTTTTGCGGCGGACGAACTTGGGGACGGGACCTTCGGGCGCTTATTTTGCTTATTTTTGGGCGCGGCAGTGCCCGCGGCCTATTTTTGGCACACGGAGGCCCCTCGCAAAGTCTGGCCCCATTCCGAGTCCGGCGGACGAACTTGGCCAGCCCCTCCCCCCAAGGCTATAGCCCACCCGTTTTTTGGGCATTTTTGCGGCGGACGAACTTGGGGACGGGACCTTCGGGCGCTTATTTTTGGGCGCGGCAGTGCCCGCGGCCTATTTTTGGCACACGGAGGCCCCTCGCAAAGTCTGGCCCCATTCCGAGTCCGGCGGACGAACTTGGCCAGCCCCTCCCCCCAAGGCTATAGCCCACCCGTTTTTTGGGCATTTTTGCGGCGGACGAACTTGGGGACGGGACCTTCGGGCGCTTATTTTTGGGCGCGGCAGTGCCCGCGGCCTATTTTTGGCACACGGAGGCCCCTCGCAAAGTCTGGCCCCATTCCGAGTCCGGCGGACGAACTTGGCCAGCCCCTCCCCCCAAGGCTATAGCCCACCCGTTTTTTGGGCATTTTTGCGGCGGACGAACTTGGGGACGGGACCTTCGGGCGCTTATTTTTGGGCGCGGCAGTGCCCGCGGCCTATTTTTGGCACACGGAGGCCCCTCGCAAAGTCTGGCCCCATTCCGAGTCCGGCGGACGAACTTGGCCAGCCCCTCCCCCCAAGGCTATAGCCCACCCGTTTTTTGGGCATTTTTGCGGCGGACGAACTTGGGGACGGGACCTTCGGGCGCTTATTTTTGGGCGCGGCAGTGCCCGCGGCCTATTTTTGGCACACGGAGGCCCCTCGCAAAGTCTGGCCCCATTCCGAGTCCGGCGGACGAACTTGGCCAGCCCCTCCCCCCAAGGCTATAGCCCACCCGTTTTTTGGGCATTTTTGCGGCGGACGAACTTGGGGACGGGACCTTCGGGCGCTTATTTTTGGGCGCGGCAGTGCCCGCGGCCTATTTTTGGCACACGGAGGCCCCTCGCAAAGTCTGGCCCCATTCCGAGTCCGGCGGACGAACTTGGCCAGCCCCTCCCCCCAAGGCTATAGCCCACCCGTTTTTTGGGCATTTTTGCGGCGGACGAACTTGGGGACGGGACCTTCGGGCGCTTATTTTTGGGCGCGGCAGTGCCCGCGGCCTATTTTTGGCACACGGAGGCCCCTCGCAAAGTCTGGCCCCATTCCGAGTCCGGCGGACGAACTTGGCCAGCCCCTCCCCCCAAGGCTATAGCCCACCCGTTTTTTGGGCATTTTTGCGGCGGACGAACTTGGGGACGGGACCTTCGGGCGCTTATTTTTGGGCGCGGCAGTGCCCGCGGCCTATTTTTGGCACACGGAGGCCCCTCGCAAAGTCTGGCCCCATTCCGAGTCCGGCGGACGAACTTGGCCAGCCCCTCCCCCCAAGGCTATAGCCCACCCGTTTTTTGGGCATTTTTGCGGCGGACGAACTTGGGGACGGGACCTTCGGGCGCTTATTTTTGGGCGCGGCAGTGCCCGCGGCCTATTTTTGGCACACGGAGGCCCCTCGCAAAGTCTGGCCCCATTCCGAGTCCGGCGGACGAACTTGGCCAGCCCCTCCCCCCAAGGCTATAGCCCACCCGTTTTTTGGGCATTTTTGCGGCGGACGAACTTGGGGACGGGACCTTCGGGCGCTTATTTTTGGGCGCGGCAGTGCCCGCGGCCTATTTTTGGCACACGGAGGCCCCTCGCAAAGTCTGGCCCCATTCCGAGTCCGGCGGACGAACTTGGCCAGCCCCTCCCCCCAAGGCTATAGCCCACCCGTTTTTTGGGCATTTTTGCGGCGGACGAACTTGGGGACGGGACCTTCGGGCGCTTATTTTTGGGCGCGGCAGTGCCCGCGGCCTATTTTTGGCACACGGAGGCCCCTCGCAAAGTCTGGCCCCATTCCGAGTCCGGCGGACGAACTTGGCCAGCCCCTCCCCCCAAGGCTATAGCCCACCCGTTTTTTGGGCATTTTTGCGGCGGACGAACTTGGGGACGGGACCTTCGGGCGCTTATTTTTGGGCGCGGCAGTGCCCGCGGCCTATTTTTGGCACACGGAGGCCCCTCGCAAAGTCTGGCCCCATTCCGAGTCCGGCGGACGAACTTGGCCAGCCCCTCCCCCCAAGGCTATAGCCCACCCGTTTTTTGGGCATTTTTGCGGCGGACGAACTTGGGGACGGGACCTTCGGGCGCTTATTTTTGGGCGCGGCAGTGCCCGCGGCCTATTTTTGGCACACGGAGGCCCCTCGCAAAGTCTGGCCCCATTCCGAGTCCGGCGGACGAACTTGGCCAGCCCCTCCCCCCAAGGCTATAGCCCACCCGTTTTTTGGGCATTTTTGCGGCGGACGAACTTGGGGACGGGACCTTCGGGCGCTTATTTTTGGGCGCGGCAGTGCCCGCGGCCTATTTTTGGCACACGGAGGCCCCTCGCAAAGTCTGGCCCCATTCCGAGTCCGGCGGACGAACTTGGCCAGCCCCTCCCCCCAAGGCTATAGCCCACCCGTTTTTTGGGCATTTTTGCGGCGGACGAACTTGGGGACGGGACCTTCGGGCGCTTATTTTTGGGGGCGGCAGTGCCCGCGGCCTATTTTTGGCACACGGAGGCCCCTCGCAAAGTCTGGCCCCATTCCGAGTCCGGCGGACGAACTTGGCCAGCCCCTCCCCCCAAGGCTATAGCCCACCCGTTTTTTGGGCATTTTTGCGGCGGACGAACTTGGGGACGGGACCTTCGGGCCCTTATTTTTGGGCGCGGCAGTGCCCGCGGCCTATTTTTGGCACACGGAGGCCCCTCGCAAAGTCTGGCCCCATTCCGAGTCCGGCGGACGAACTTGGCCAGCCCCTCCCCCCAAGGCTATAGCCCACCCGTTTTTTGGGCATTTTTGCGGCGGACGAACTTGGGGACGGGACCTTCGGGCGCTTATTTTTGGGCGCGGCAGTGCCCGCGGCCTATTTTTGGCACACGGAGGCCCCTCGCAAAGTCTGGCCCCATTCCGAGTCCGGCGGACGAACTTGGCCAGCCCCTCCCCCCAAGGCTATAGCCCACCCGTTTTTTGGGCATTTTTGCGGCGGACGAACTTGGGGACGGGACCTTCGGGCGCTTATTTTTGGGCGCGGCAGTGCCCGCGGCCTATTTTTGGCACACGGAGGCCCCTCGCAAAGTCTGGCCCCATTCCGAGTCCGGCGGACGAACTTGGCCAGCCCCTCCCCCCAAGGCTATAGCCCACCCGTTTTTTGGGCATTTTTGCGGCGGACGAACTTGGGGACGGGACCTTCGGGCGCTTATTTTTGGGCGCGGCAGTGCCCGCGGCCTATTTTTGGCACACGGAGGCCCCTCGCAAAGTCTGGCCCCATTCCGAGTCCGGCGGACGAACTTGGCCAGCCCCTCCCCCCAAGGCTATAGCCCACCCGTTTTTTGGGCATTTTTGCGGCGGACGAACTTGGGGACGGGACCTTCGGGCGCTTATTTTTGGGCGCGGCAGTGCCCGCGGCCTATTTTTGGCACACGGAGGCCCCTCGCAAAGTCTGGCCCCATTCCGAGTCCGGCGGACGAACTTGGCCAGCCCCTCCCCCCAAGGCTATAGCCCACCCGTTTTTTGGGCATTTTTGCGGCGGACGAACTTGGGGACGGGACCTTCGGGCGCTTATTTTTGGGCGCGGCAGTGCCCGCGGCCTATTTTTGGCACACGGAGGCCCCTCGCAAAGTCTGGCCCCATTCCGAGTCCGGCGGACGAACTTGGCCAGCCCCTCCCCCCAAGGCTATAGCCCACCCGTTTTTTGGGCATTTTTGCGGCGGACGAACTTGGGGACGGGACCTTCGGGCGCTTATTTTTGGGCGCGGCAGTGCCCGCGGCCTATTTTTGGCACACGGAGGCCCCTCGCAAAGTCTGGCCCCATTCCGAGTCCGGCGGACGAACTTGGCCAGCCCCTCCCCCCAAGGCTATAGCCCACCCGTTTTTTGGGCATTTTTGCGGCGGACGAACTTGGGGACGGGACCTTCGGGCGCTTATTTTTGGGCGCGGCAGTGCCCGCGGCCTATTTTTGGCACACGGAGGCCCCTCGCAAAGTCTGGCCCCATTCCGAGTCCGGCGGACGAACTTGGCCAGCCCCTCCCCCCAAGGCTATAGCCCACCCGTTTTTTGGGCATTTTTGCGGCGGACGAACTTGGGGACGGGACCTTCGGGCGCTTATTTTTGGGCGCGGCAGTGCCCGCGGCCTATTTTTGGCACACGGAGGCCCCTCGCAAAGTCTGGCCCCATTCCGAGTCCGGCGGACGAACTTGGCCAGCCCCTCCCCCCAAGGCTATAGCCCACCCGTTTTTTGGGCATTTTTGCGGCGGACGAACTTGGGGACGGGACCTTCGGGCGCTTATTTTTGGGCGCGGCAGTGCCCGCGGCCTATTTTTGGCACACGGAGGCCCCTCGCAAAGTCTGGCCCCATTCCGAGTCCGGCGGACGAACTTGGCCAGCCCCTCCCCCCAAGGCTATAGCCCACCCGTTTTTTGGGCATTTTTGCGGCGGACGAACTTGGGGACGGGACCTTCGGGCGCTTATTTTTGGGCGCGGCAGTGCCCGCGGCCTATTTTTGGCACACGGAGGCCCCTCGCAAAGTCTGGCCCCATTCCGAGTCCGGCGGACGAACTTGGCCAGCCCCTCCCCCCAAGGCTATAGCCCACCCGTTTTTTGGGCATTTTTGCGGCGGACGAACTTGGGGACGGGACCTTCGGGCGCTTATTTTTGGGCGCGGCAGTGCCCGCGGCCTATTTTTGGCACACGGAGGCCCCTCGCAAAGTCTGGCCCCATTCCGAGTCCGGCGGACGAACTTGGCCAGCCCCTCCCCCCAAGGCTATAGCCCACCCGTTTTTTGGGCATTTTTGCGGCGGACGAACTTGGGGACGGGACCTTCGGGCGCTTATTTTTGGGCGCGGCAGTGCCCGCGGCCTATTTTTGGCACACGGAGGCCCCTCGCAAAGTCTGGCCCCATTCCGAGTCCGGCGGACGAACTTGGCCAGCCCCTCCCCCCAAGGCTATAGCCCACCCGTTTTTTGGGCATTTTTGCGGCGGACGAACTTGGGGACGGGACCTTCGGGCGCTTATTTTTGGGCGCGGCAGTGCCCGCGGCCTATTTTTGGCACACGGAGGCCCCTCGCAAAGTCTGGCCCCATTCCGAGTCCGGCGGACGAACTTGGCCAGCCCCTCCCCCCAAGGCTATAGCCCACCCGTTTTTTGGGCATTTTTGCGGCGGACGAACTTGGGGACGGGACCTTCGGGCGCTTATTTTTGGGCGCGGCAGTGCCCGCGGCCTATTTTTGGCACACGGAGGCCCCTCGCAAAGTCTGGCCCCATTCCGAGTCCGGCGGACGAACTTGGCCAGCCCCTCCCCCCAAGGCTATAGCCCACCCGTTTTTTGGGCATTTTTGCGGCGGACGAACTTGGGGACGGGACCTTCGGGCGCTTATTTTTGGGCGCGGCAGTGCCCGCGGCCTATTTTTGGCACACGGAGGCCCCTCGCAAAGTCTGGCCCCATTCCGAGTCCGGCGGACGAACTTGGCCAGCCCCTCCCCCCAAGGCTATAGCCCACCCGTTTTTTGGGCATTTTTGCGGCGGACGAACTTGGGGACGGGACCTTCGGGCGCTTATTTTTGGGCGCGGCAGTGCCCGCGGCCTATTTTTGGCACACGGAGGCCCCTCGCAAAGTCTGGCCCCATTCCGAGTCCGGCGGACGAACTTGGCCAGCCCCTCCCCCCAAGGCTATAGCCCACCCGTTTTTTGGGCATTTTTGCGGCGGACGAACTTGGGGACGGGACCTTCGGGCGCTTATTTTTGGGCGCGGCAGTGCCCGCGGCCTATTTTTGGCACACGGAGGCCCCTCGCAAAGTCTGGCCCCATTCCGAGTCCGGCGGACGAACTTGGCCAGCCCCTCCCCCCAAGGCTATAGCCCACCCGTTTTTTGGGCATTTTTGCGGCGGACGAACTTGGGGACGGGACCTTCGGGCGCTTATTTTTGGGCGCGGCAGTGCCCGCGGCCTATTTTTGGCACACGGAGGCCCCTCGCAAAGTCTGGCCCCATTCCGAGTCCGGCGGACGAACTTGGCCAGCCCCTCCCCCCAAGGCTATAGCCCACCCGTTTTTTGGGCATTTTTGCGGCGGACGAACTTGGGGACGGGACCTTCGGGCGCTTATTTTTGGGCGCGGCAGTGCCCGCGGCCTATTTTTGGCACACGGAGGCCCCTCGCAAAGTCTGGCCCCATTCCGAGTCCGGCGGACGAACTTGGCCAGCCCCTCCCCCCAAGGCTATAGCCCACCCGTTTTTTGGGCATTTTTGCGGCGGACGAACTTGGGGACGGGACCTTCGGGCGCTTATTTTTGGGCGCGGCAGTGCCCGCGGCCTATTTTTGGCACACGGAGGCCCCTCGCAAAGTCTGGCCCCATTCCGAGTCCGGCGGACGAACTTGGCCAGCCCCTCCCCCCAAGGCTATAGCCCACCCGTTTTTTGGGCATTTTTGCGGCGGACGAACTTGGGGACGGGACCTTCGGGCGCTTATTTTTGGGCGCGGCAGTGCCCGCGGCCTATTTTTGGCACACGGAGGCCCCTCGCAAAGTCTGGCCCCATTCCGAGTCCGGCGGACGAACTTGGCCAGCCCCTCCCCCCAAGGCTATAGCCCACCCGTTTTTTGGGCATTTTTGCGGCGGACGAACTTGGGGACGGGACCTTCGGGCGCTTATTTTTGGGCGCGGCAGTGCCCGCGGCCTATTTTTGGCACACGGAGGCCCCTCGCAAAGTCTGGCCCCATTCCGAGTCCGGCGGACGAACTTGGCCAGCCCCTCCCCCCAAGGCTATAGCCCACCCGTTTTTTGGGCATTTTTGCGGCGGACGAACTTGGGGACGGGACCTTCGGGCGCTTATTTTTGGGCGCGGCAGTGCCCGCGGCCTATTTTTGGCACACGGAGGCCCCTCGCAAAGTCTGGCCCCATTCCGAGTCCGGCGGACGAACTTGGCCAGCCCCTCCCCCCAAGGCTATAGCCCACCCGTTTTTTGGGCATTTTTGCGGCGGACGAACTTGGGGACGGGACCTTCGGGCGCTTATTTTTGGGCGCGGCAGTGCCCGCGGCCTATTTTTGGCACACGGAGGCCCCTCGCAAAGTCTGGCCCCATTCCGAGTCCGGCGGACGAACTTGGCCAGCCCCTCCCCCCAAGGCTATAGCCCACCCGTTTTTTGGGCATTTTTGCGGCGGACGAACTTGGGGACGGGACCTTCGGGCGCTTATTTTTGGGCGCGGCAGTGCCCGCGGCCTATTTTTGGCACACGGAGGCCCCTCGCAAAGTCTGGCCCCATTCCGAGTCCGGCGGACGAACTTGGCCAGCCCCTCCCCCCAAGGCTATAGCCCACCCGTTTTTTGGGCATTTTTGCGGCGGACGAACTTGGGGACGGGACCTTCGGGCGCTTATTTTTGGGCGCGGCAGTGGCCGCGGCCTATTTTTGGCACACGGAGGCCCCTCGCAAAGTCTGGCCCCATTCCGAGTCCGGCGGACGAACTTGGCCAGCCCCTCCCCCCAAGGCTATAGCCCACCCGTTTTTTGGGCATTTTTGCGGCGGACGAACTTGGGGACGGGACCTTCGGGCGCTTATTTTTGGGCGCGGCAGTGCCCGCGGCCTATTTTTGGCACACGGAGGCCCCTCGCAAAGTCTGGCCCCATTCCGAGTCCGGCGGACGAACTTGGCCAGCCCCTCCCCCCAAGGCTATAGCCCACCCGTTTTTTGGGCATTTTTGCGGCGGACGAACTTGGGGACGGGACCTTCGGGCGCTTATTTTTGGGCGCGGCAGTGCCCGCGGCCTATTTTTGGCACACGGAGGCCCCTCGCAAAGTCTGGCCCCATTCCGAGTCCGGCGGACGAACTTGGCCAGCCCCTCCCCCCAAGGCTATAGCCCACCCGTTTTTTGGGCATTTTTGCGGCGGACGAACTTGGGGACGGGACCTTCGGGCGCTTATTTTTGGGCGCGGCAGTGCCCGCGGCCTATTTTTGGCACACGGAGGCCCCTCGCAAAGTCTGGCCCCATTCCGAGTCCGGCGGACGAACTTGGCCAGCCCCTCCCCCCAAGGCTATAGCCCACCCGTTTTTTGGGCATTTTTGCGGCGGACGAACTTGGGGACGGGACCTTCGGGCGCTTATTTTTGGGCGCGGCAGTGCCCGCGGCCTATTTTTGGCACACGGAGGCCCCTCGCAAAGTCTGGCCCCATTCCGAGTCCGGCGGACGAACTTGGCCAGCCCCTCCCCCCAAGGCTATAGCCCACCCGTTTTTTGGGCATTTTTGCGGCGGACGAACTTGGGGACGGGACCTTCGGGCGCTTATTTTTGGGCGCGGCAGTGCCCGCGGCCTATTTTTGGCACACGGAGGCCCCTCGCAAAGTCTGGCCCCATTCCGAGTCCGGCGGACGAACTTGGCCAGCCCCTCCCCCCAAGGCTATAGCCCACCCGTTTTTTGGGCATTTTTGCGGCGGACGAACTTGGGGACGGGACCTTCGGGCGCTTATTTTTGGGCGCGGCAGTGCCCGCGGCCTATTTTTGGCACACGGAGGCCCCTCGCAAAGTCTGGCCCCATTCCGAGTCCGGCGGACGAACTTGGCCAGCCCCTCCCCCCAAGGCTATAGCCCACCCGTTTTTTGGGCATTTTTGCGGCGGACGAACTTGGGGACGGGACCTTCGGGCGCTTATTTTTGGGCGCGGCAGTGCCCGCGGCCTATTTTTGGCACACGGAGGCCCCTCGCAAAGTCTGGCCCCATTCCGAGTCCGGCGGACGAACTTGGCCAGCCCCTCCCCCCAAGGCTATAGCCCACCCGTTTTTTGGGCATTTTTGCGGCGGACGAACTTGGGGACGGGACCTTCGGGCGCTTATTTTTGGGCGCGGCAGTGCCCGCGGCCTATTTTTGGCACACGGAGGCCCCTCGCAAAGTCTGGCCCCATTCCGAGTCCGGCGGACGAACTTGGCCAGCCCCTCCCCCCAAGGCTATAGCCCACCCGTTTTTTGGGCATTTTTGCGGCGGACGAACTTGGGGACGGGACCTTCGGGCGCTTATTTTTGGGCGCGGCAGTGCCCGCGGCCTATTTTTGGCACACGGAGGCCCCTCGCAAAGTCTGGCCCCATTCCGAGTCCGGCGGACGAACTTGGCCAGCCCCTCCCCCAAGGCTATAGCCCACCCGTTTTTTGGGCATTTTTGCGGCGGACGAACTTGGGGACGGGACCTTCGGGCGCTTATTTTTGGGCGCGGCAGTGCCCGCGGCCTATTTTTGGCACACGGAGGCCCCTCGCAAAGTCTGGCCCCATTCCGAGTCCGGCGGACGAACTTGGCCAGCCCCTCCCCCCAAGGCTATAGCCCACCCGTTTTTTGGGCATTTTTGCGGCGGACGAACTTGGGGACGGGACCTTCGGGCGCTTATTTTTGGGCGCGGCAGTGCCCGCGGCCTATTTTTGGCACACGGAGGCCCCTCGCAAAGTCTGGCCCCATTCCGAGTCCGGCGGACGAACTTGGCCAGCCCCTCCCCCCAAGGCTATAGCCCACCCGTTTTTTGGGCATTTTTGCGGCGGACGAACTTGGGGACGGGACCTTTTGGCGCGGCAGTGTCCGTGGCCTATTTTTGGCACACGGAGGCCCCTCGCAAAGTCTGGCCCCATTCCGAGTCCGGCGGACGAACTTGGCCAGCCCCTCCCCCCAAGGCTATAGCCCACCCGTTTTTTGGGCATTTTTGCGGCGGACGAACTTGGGGACGGGACCTTCGGGCGCTTATTTTTGGGCGCGGCAGTGCCCGCGGCCTATTTTTGGCACACGGAGGCCCCTCGCAAAGTCTGGCCCCATTCCGAGTCCGGCGGACGAACTTGGCCAGCCCCTCCCCCCAAGGCTATAGCCCACCCGTTTTTTGGGCATTTTTGCGGCGGACGAACTTGGGGACGGGACCTTCGGGCGCTTATTTTTGGGCGCGGCAGTGCCCGCGGCCTATTTTTGGCACACGGAGGCCCCTCGCAAAGTCTGGCCCCATTCCGAGTCCGGCGGACGAACTTGGCCAGCCCCTCCCCCCAAGGCTATAGCCCACCCGTTTTTTGGGCATTTTTGCGGCGGACGAACTTGGGGACGGGACCTTCGGGCGCTTATTTTTGGGCGCGGCAGTGCCCGCGGCCTATTTTTGGCACACGGAGGCCCCTCGCAAAGTCTGGCCCCATTCCGAGTCCGGCGGACGAACTTGGCCAGCCCCTCCCCCCAAGGCTATAGCCCACCCGTTTTTTGGGCATTTTTGCGGCGGACGAACTTGGGGACGGGACCTTCGGGCGCTTATTTTTGGGCGCGGCAGTGCCCGCGGCCTATTTTTGGCACACGGAGGCCCCTCGCAAAGTCTGGCCCCATTCCGAGTCCGGCGGACGAACTTGGCCAGCCCCTCCCCCCAAGGCTATAGCCCACCCGTTTTTTGGGCATTTTTGCGGCGGACGAACTTGGGGACGGGACCTTCGGGCGCTTATTTTTGGGCGCGGCAGTGCCCGCGGCCTATTTTTGGCACACGGAGGCCCCTCGCAAAGTCTGGCCCCATTCCGAGTCCGGCGGACGAACTTGGCCAGCCCCTCCCCCCAAGGCTATAGCCCACCCGTTTTTTGGGCATTTTTGCGGCGGACGAACTTGGGGACGGGACCTTCGGGCGCTTATTTTTGGGCGCGGCAGTGCCCGCGGCCTATTTTTGGCACACGGAGGCCCCTCGCAAAGTCTGGCCCCATTCCGAGTCCGGCGGACGAACTTGGCCAGCCCCTCCCCCCAAGGCTATAGCCCACCCGTTTTTTGGGCATTTTTGCGGCGGACGAACTTGGGGACGGGACCTTCGGGCGCTTATTTTTGGGCGCGGCAGTGCCCGCGGCCTATTTTTGGCACACGGAGGCCCCTCGCAAAGTCTGGCCCCATTCCGAGTCCGGCGGACGAACTTGGCCAGCCCCTCCCCCCAAGGCTATAGCCCACCCGTTTTTTGGGCATTTTTGCGGCGGACGAACTTGGGGACGGGACCTTCGGGCGCTTATTTTTGGGCGCGGCAGTGCCCGCGGCCTATTTTTGGCACACGGAGGCCCCTCGCAAAGTCTGGCCCCATTCCGAGTCCGGCGGACGAACTTGGCCAGCCCCTCCCCCCAAGGCTATAGCCCACCCGTTTTTTGGGCATTTTTGCGGCGGACGAACTTGGGGACGGGACCTTCGGGCGCTTATTTTTGGGCGCGGCAGTGCCCGCGGCCTATTTTTGGCACACGGAGGCCCCTCGCAAAGTCTGGCCCCATTCCGAGTCCGGCGGACGAACTTGGCCAGCCCCTCCCCCCAAGGCTATAGCCCACCCGTTTTTTGGGCATTTTTGCGGCGGACGAACTTGGGGACGGGACCTTCGGGCGCTTATTTTTGGGCGCGGCAGTGCCCGCGGCCTATTTTTGGCACACGGAGGCCCCTCGCAAAGTCTGGCCCCATTCCGAGTCCGGCGGACGAACTTGGCCAGCCCCTCCCCCCAAGGCTATAGCCCACCCGTTTTTTGGGCATTTTTGCGGCGGACGAACTTGGGGACGGGACCTTCGGGCGCTTATTTTTGGGCGCGGCAGTGCCCGCGGCCTATTTTTGGCACACGGAGGCCCCTCGCAAAGTCTGGCCCCATTCCGAGTCCGGCGGACGAACTTGGCCAGCCCCTCCCCCCAAGGCTATAGCCCACCCGTTTTTTGGGCATTTTTGCGGCGGACGAACTTGGGGACGGGACCTTCGGGCGCTTATTTTTGGGCGCGGCAGTGCCCGCGGCCTATTTTTGGCACACGGAGGCCCCTCGCAAAGTCTGGCCCCATTCCGAGTCCGGCGGACGAACTTGGCCAGCCCCTCCCCCCAAGGCTATAGCCCACCCGTTTTTTGGGCATTTTTGCGGCGGACGAACTTGGGGACGGGACCTTCGGGCGCTTATTTTTGGGCGCGGCAGTGCCCGCGGCCTATTTTTGGCACACGGAGGCCCCTCGCAAAGTCTGGCCCCATTCCGAGTCCGGCGGACGAACTTGGCCAGCCCCTCCCCCCAAGGCTATAGCCCACCCGTTTTTTGGGCATTTTTGCGGCGGACGAACTTGGGGACGGGACCTTCGGGCGCTTATTTTTGGGCGCGGCAGTGCCCGCGGCCTATTTTTGGCACACGGAGGCCCCTCGCAAAGTCTGGCCCCATTCCGAGTCCGGCGGACGAACTTGGCCAGCCCCTCCCCCCAAGGCTATAGCCCACCCGTTTTTTGGGCATTTTTGCGGCGGACGAACTTGGGGACGGGACATTTGGGCGCGGCAGTGCCCGCGGCCTATTTTTGGCACACGGAGGCCCCTCGCAAAGTCTGGCCCCATTCCGAGTCCGGCGGACGAACTTGGCCAGCCCCTCCCCCCAAGGCTATAGCCCACCCGTTTTTTGGGCATTTTTGCGGCGGACGAACTTGGGGACGGGACCTTCGGGCGCTTATTTTTGGGCGCGGCAGTGCCCGCGGCCTATTTTTGGCACACGGAGGCCCCTCGCAAAGTCTGGCCCCATTCCGAGTCCGGCGGACGAACTTGGCCAGCCCCTCCCCCCAAGGCTATAGCCCACCCGTTTTTTGGGCATTTTTGCGGCGGACGAACTTGGGGACGGGACCTTCGGGCGCTTATTTTTGGGCGCGGCAGTGCCCGCGGCCTATTTTTGGCACACGGAGGCCCCTCGCAAAGTCTGGCCCCATTCCGAGTCCGGCGGACGAACTTGGCCAGCCCCTCCCCCCAAGGCTATAGCCCACCCGTTTTTTGGGCATTTTTGCGGCGGACGAACTTGGGGACGGGACCTTCGGGCGCTTATTTTTGGGCGCGGCAGTGCCCGCGGCCTATTTTTGGCACACGGAGGCCCCTCGCAAAGTCTGGCCCCATTCCGAGTCCGGCGGACGAACTTGGCCAGCCCCTCCCCCCAAGGCTATAGCCCACCCGTTTTTTGGGCATTTTTGCGGCGGACGAACTTGGGGACGGGACCTTCGGGCGCTTATTTTTGGGCGCGGCAGTGCCCGCGGCCTATTTTTGGCACACGGAGGCCCCTCGCAAAGTCTGGCCCCATTCCGAGTCCGGCGGACGAACTTGGCCAGCCCCTCCCCCCAAGGCTATAGCCCACCCGTTTTTTGGGCATTTTTGCGGCGGACGAACTTGGGGACGGGACCTTCGGGCGCGGCAGTGCCCGCGGCCTATTTTTGGCACACGGAGGCCCCTCGCAAAGTCTGGCCCCATTCCGAGTCCGGCGGACGAACTTGGCCAGCCCCTCCCCCCAAGGCTATAGCCCACCCGTTTTTTGGGCATTTTTGCGGCGGACGAACTTGGGGACGGGACCTTCGGGCGCTTATTTTTGGGCGCGGCAGTGCCCGCGGCCTATTTTTGGCACACGGAGGCCCCTCGCAAAGTCTGGCCCCATTCCGAGTCCGGCGGACGAACTTGGCCAGCCCCTCCCCCCAAGGCTATAGCCCACCCGTTTTTTGGGCATTTTTGCGGCGGACGAACTTGGGGACGGGACCTTCGGGCGCTTATTTTTGGGCGCGGCAGTGCCCGCGGCCTATTTTTGGCACACGGAGGCCCCTCGCAAAGTCTGGCCCCATTCCGAGTCCGGCGGACGAACTTGGCCAGCCCCTCCCCCCAAGGCTATAGCCCACCCGTTTTTTGGGCATTTTTGCGGCGGACGAACTTGGGGACGGGACCTTCGGGCGCTTATTTTTGGCGCGGCAGTGCCCGCGGCCTATTTTTGGCACACGGAGGCCCCTCGCAAAGTCTGGCCCCATTCCGAGTCCGGCGGACGAACTTGGCCAGCCCCTCCCCCCAAGGCTATAGCCCACCCGTTTTTTGGGCATTTTTGCGGCGGACGAACTTGGGGACGGGACCTTCGGGCGCTTATTTTTGCTATTTTTGGCACACGGAGGCCCCTCGCAAAGTCTGGCCCCATTCCGAGTCCGGCGGACGAACTTGGCCAGCCCCTCCCCCCAAGGCTATAGCCCACCCGTTTTTTGGGCATTTTTGCGGCGGACGAACTTGGGGACGGGACCTTCGGGCGCTTATTTTTGGGCGCGGCAGTGCCCGCGGCCTATTTTTGGCACACGGAGGCCCCTCGCAAAGTCTGGCCCCATTCCGAGTCCGGCGGACGAACTTGGCCAGCCCCTCCCCCCAAGGCTATAGCCCACCCGTTTTTTGGGCATTTTTGCGGCGGACGAACTTGGGGACGGGACCTTCGGGCGCTTATTTTTGGGCGCGGCAGTGCCCGCGGCCTATTTTTGGCACACGGAGGCCCCTCGCAAAGTCTGGCCCCATTCCGAGTCCGGCGGACGAACTTGGCCAGCCCCTCCCCCCAAGGCTATAGCCCACCCGTTTTTTGGGCATTTTTGCGGCGGACGAACTTGGGGACGGGACCTTCGGGCGCTTATTTTTGGGCGCGGCAGTGCCCGCGGCCTATTTTTGGCACACGGAGGCCCCTCGCAAAGTCTGGCCCCATTCCGAGTCCGGCGGACGAACTTGGCCAGCCCCTCCCCCCAAGGCTATAGCCCACCCGTTTTTTGGGCATTTTTGCGGCGGACGAACTTGGGGACGGGACCTTCGGGCGCTTATTTTTGGGCGCGGCAGTGCCCGCGGCCTATTTTTGGCACACGGAGGCCCCTCGCAAAGTCTGGCCCCATTCCGAGTCCGGCGGACGAACTTGGCCAGCCCCTCCCCCCAAGGCTATAGCCCACCCGTTTTTTTGGGCATTTTTGCGGCGGACGAACTTGGGGACGGGACCTTCGGGCGCTTATTTTTGGGCGCGGCAGTGCCCGCGGCCTATTTTTGGCACACGGAGGCCCCTCGCAAAGTCTGGCCCCATTCCGAGTCCGGCGGACGAACTTGGCCAGCCCCTCCCCCCAAGGCTATAGCCCACCCGTTTTTTGGGCATTTTTGCGGCGGACGAACTTGGGGACGGGACCTTCGGGCGCTTATTTTTGGGCGCGGCACTGCCCGCGGCCTATTTTTGGCACACGGAGGACCCTCGCAAAGTCTGGCCCCATTCCGAGTCTGGCGGAAGAACTTTTGGTACACGGAGGCCCCATTCCGAGTCCGGCGGACGAACTTGGCCAGCCCCTTCCCCCAAGGCTATATCCCACCCGTTTTTTGGGCATTTTTGCGGCGGACGAACTTGGGGACGGGACCTTCGGGCGCTTATTTTTGGGCGCGGCAGTGCCCGCGGCCTATTTTTGGCACACGGAGGCCCCTCGCAAAGTCTGGCCCCATTCCGAGTCCGGCGGACGAACTTGGCCAGCCCCTCCCCCCAAGGCTATAGCCCACCCTTTTGTTGGGCATTTTTGCGGCGGACGAACTTGGGGACGGGACCTTCGGGCGCTTATTTTTGGGCGCGGCAGTGCCCGCGGCCTATTTTTGGCACACGGAGGCCCCTCGCAAAGTCTGGCCCCATTCCGAGTCCGGCGGACGAACTTGGCCAGCCCCTCCCCCCAAGGCTATAGCCCACCCGTTTTTTGGGCATTTTTGCGGCGGACGAACTTGGGGACGGGACCTTCGGGCGCTTATTTTTGGGCGCGGCAGTGCCCGCGGCCTATTTTTGGCACACGGAGGCCCCTCGCAAAGTCTGGCCCCATTCCGAGTCCGGCGGACGAACTTGGCCAGCCCCTCCCCCCAAGGCTATAGCCCACCCGTTTTTTGGGCATTTTTGCGGCGGACGAACTTGGGGACGGGACCTTCGGGCGCTTATTTTTGGGCGCGGCAGTGCCCGCGGCCTATTTTTGGCACACGGAGGCCCCTCGCAAAGTCTGGCCCCATTCCGAGTCCGGCGGACGAACTTGGCCAGCCCCTCCCCCCAAGGCTATAGCCCACCCGTTTTTTGGGCATTTTTGCGGCGGACGAACTTGGGGACGGGACCTTCGGGCGCTTATTTTTGGGCGCGGCAGTGCCCGCGGCCTATTTTTGGCACACGGAGGCCCCTCGCAAAGTCTGGCCCCATTCCGAGTCCGGCGGACGAACTTGGCCAGCCCCTCCCCCCAAGGCTATAGCCCACCCGTTTTTTGGGCATTTTTGCGGCGGACGAACTTGGGGACGGGACCTTCGGGCGCTTATTTTTGGGCGCGGCAGTGCCCGCGGCCTATTTTTGGCACACGGAGGCCCCTCGCAAAGTCTGGCCCCATTCCGAGTCCGGCGGACGAACTTGGCCAGCCCCTCCCCCCAAGGCTATAGCCCACCCGTTTTTTGGGCATTTTTGCGGCGGACGAACTTGGGGACGGGACCTTCGGGCGCTTATTTTTGGGCGCGGCAGTGCCCGCGGCCTATTTTTGGCACACGGAGGCCCCTCGCAAAGTCTGGCCCCATTCCGAGTCCGGCGGACGAACTTGGCCAGCCCCTCCCCCCAAGGCTATAGCCCACCCGTTTTTTGGGCATTTTTGCGGCGGACGAACTTGGGGACGGGACCTTCGGGCGCTTATTTTTGGGCGCGGCAGTGCCCGCGGCCTATTTTTGGCACACGGAGGCCCCTCGCAAAGTCTGGCCCCATTCCGAGTCCGGCGGACGAACTTGGCCAGCCCCTCCCCCCAAGGCTATAGCCCACCCGTTTTTTGGGCATTTTTGCGGCGGACGAACTTGGGGACGGGACCTTCGGGCGCTTATTTTTGGGCGCGGCAGTGCCCGCGGCCTATTTTTGGCACACGGAGGCCCCTCGCAAAGTCTGGCCCCATTCCGAGTCCGGCGGACGAACTTGGCCAGCCCCTCCCCCCAAGGCTATAGCCCACCCGTTTTTTGGGCATTTTTGCGGCGGACGAACTTGGGGACGGGACCTTCGGGCGCTTATTTTTGGGCGCGGCAGTGCCCGCGGCCTATTTTTGGCACACGGAGGCCCCTCGCAAAGTCTGGCCCCATTCCGAGTCCGGCGGACGAACTTGGCCAGCCCCTCCCCCCAAGGCTATAGCCCACCCGTTTTTTGGGCATTTTTGCGGCGGACGAACTTGGGGACGGGACCTTCGGGCGCTTATTTTTGGGCGCGGCAGTGCCCGCGGCCTATTTTTGGCACACGGAGGCCCCTCGCAAAGTCTGGCCCCATTCCGAGTCCGGCGGACGAACTTGGCCAGCCCCTCCCCCCAAGGCTATAGCCCACCCGTTTTTTGGGCATTTTTGCGGCGGACGAACTTGGGGACGGGACCTTCGGGCGCTTATTTTTGGGCGCGGCAGTGCCCGCGGCCTATTTTTGGCACACGGAGGCCCCTCGCAAAGTCTGGCCCCATTCCGAGTCCGGCGGACGAACTTGGCCAGCCCCTCCCCCCAAGGCTATAGCCCACCCGTTTTTTGGGCATTTTTGCGGCGGACGAACTTGGGGACGGGACCTTCGGGCGCTTATTTTTGGGCGCGGCAGTGCCCGCGGCCTATTTTTGGCACACGGAGGCCCCTCGCAAAGTCTGGCCCCATTCCGAGTCCGGCGGACGAACTTGGCCAGCCCCTCCCCCCAAGGCTATAGCCCACCCGTTTTTTGGGCATTTTTGCGGCGGACGAACTTGGGGACGGGACCTTCGGGCGCTTATTTTTGGGCGCGGCAGTGCCCGCGGCCTATTTTTGGCACACGGAGGCCCCTCGCAAAGTCTGGCCCCATTCCGAGTCCGGCGGACGAACTTGGCCAGCCCCTCCCCCCAAGGCTATAGCCCACCCGTTTTTTGGGCATTTTTGCGGCGGACGAACTTGGGGACGGGACCTTCGGGCGCTTATTTTTGGGCGCGGCAGTGCCCGCGGCCTATTTTTGGCACACGGAGGCCCCTCGCAAAGTCTGGCCCCATTCCGAGTCCGGCGGACGAACTTGGCCAGCCCCTCCCCCCAAGGCTATAGCCCACCCGTTTTTTGGGCATTTTTGCGGCGGACGAACTTGGGGACGGGACCTTCGGGCGCTTATTTTTGGGCGCGGCAGTGCCCGCGGCCTATTTTTGGCACACGGAGGCCCCTCGCAAAGTCTGGCCCCATTCCGAGTCCGGCGGACGAACTTGGCCAGCCCCTCCCCCCAAGGCTATAGCCCACCCGTTTTTTGGGCATTTTTGCGGCGGACGAACTTGGGGACGGGACCTTCGGGCGCTTATTTTTGGGCGCGGCAGTGCCCGCGGCCTATTTTTGGCACACGGAGGCCCCTCGCAAAGTCTGGCCCCATTCCGAGTCCGGCGGACGAACTTGGCCAGCCCCTCCCCCCAAGGCTATAGCCCACCCGTTTTTTGGGCATTTTTGCGGCGGACGAACTTGGGGACGGGACCTTCGGGCGCTTATTTTTGGGCGCGGCAGTGCCCGCGGCCTATTTTTGGCACACGGAGGCCCCTCGCAAAGTCTGGCCCCATTCCGAGTCCGGCGGACGAACTTGGCCAGCCCCTCCCCCCAAGGCTATAGCCCACCCGTTTTTTGGGCATTTTTGCGGCGGACGAACTTGGGGACGGGACCTTCGGGCGCTTATTTTTGGGCGCGGCAGTGCCCGCGGCCTATTTTTGGCACACGGAGGCCCCTCGCAAAGTCTGGCCCCATTCCGAGTCCGGCGGACGAACTTGGCCAGCCCCCCCCCCAAGGCTATAGCCCACCCGTTTTTTGGGCATTTTTGCGGCGGACGAACTTGGGGACGGGACCTTCGGGCGCTTATTTTTGGGCGCGGCAGTGCCCGCGGCCTATTTTTGGCACACGGAGGCCCCTCGCAAAGTCTGGCCCCATTCCGAGTCCGGCGGACGAACTTGGCCAGCCCCTCCCCCCAAGGCTATAGCCCACCCGTTTTTTGGGCATTTTTGCGGCGGACGAACTTGGGGACGGGACCTTCGGGCGCTTATTTTTGGGCGCGGCAGTGCCCGCGGCCTATTTTTGGCACACGGAGGCCCCTCGCAAAGTCTGGCCCCATTCCGAGTCCGGCGGACGAACTTGGCCAGCCCCTCCCCCCAAGGCTATAGCCCACCCGTTTTTTGGGCATTTTTGCGGCGGACGAACTTGGGGACGGGACCTTCGGGCGCTTATTTTTGGGCGCGGCAGTGCCCGCGGCCTATTTTTGGCACACGGAGGCCCCTCGCAAAGTCTGGCCCCATTCCGAGTCCGGCGGACGAACTTGGCCAGCCCCTCCCCCCAAGGCTATAGCCCACCCGTTTTTTGGGCATTTTTGCGGCGGACGAACTTGGGGACGGGACCTTCGGGCGCTTATTTTTGGGCGCGGCAGTGCCCGCGGCCTATTTTTGGCACACGGAGGCCCCTCGCAAAGTCTGGCCCCATTCCGAGTCCGGCGGACGAACTTGGCCAGCCCCTCCCCCCAAGGCTATAGCCCACCCGTTTTTTGGGCATTTTTGCGGCGGACGAACTTGGGGACGGGACCTTCGGGCGCTTATTTTTGGGCGCGGCAGTGCCCGCGGCCTATTTTTGGCACACGGAGGCCCCTCGCAAAGTCTGGCCCCATTCCGAGTCCGGCGGACGAACTTGGCCAGCCCCTCCCCCCAAGGCTATAGCCCACCCGTTTTTTGGGCATTTTTGCGGCGGACGAACTTGGGGACGGGACCTTCGGGCGCTTATTTTTGGGCGCGGCAGTGCCCGCGGCCTATTTTTGGCACACGGAGGCCCCTCGCAAAGTCTGGCCCCATTCCGAGTCCGGCGGACGAACTTGGCCAGCCCCTCCCCCCAAGGCTATAGCCCACCCGTTTTTTGGGCATTTTTGCGGCGGACGAACTTGGGGACGGGACCTTCGGGCGCTTATTTTTGGGCGCGGCAGTGCCCGCGGCCTATTTTTGGCACACGGAGGCCCCTCGCAAAGTCTGGCCCCATTCCGAGTCCGGCGGACGAACTTGGCCAGCCCCTCCCCCCAAGGCTATAGCCCACCCGTTTTTTGGGCATTTTTGCGGCGGACGAACTTGGGGACGGGACCTTCGGGCGCTTATTTTTGGGCGCGGCAGTGCCCGCGGCCTATTTTTGGCACACGGAGGCCCCTCGCAAAGTCTGGCCCCATTCCGAGTCCGGCGGACGAACTTGGCCAGCCCCCCCCCCAAGGCTATAGCCCACCCGTTTTTTGGGCATTTTTGCGGCGGACGAACTTGGGGACGGGACCTTCGGGCGCTTATTTTTGGGCGCGGCAGTGCCCGCGGCCTATTTTTGGCACACGGAGGCCCCTCGCAAAGTCTGGCCCCATTCCGAGTCCGGCGGACGAACTTGGCCAGCCCCCCCCCAAGGCTATAGCCCACCCGTTTTTTGGGCATTTTTGCGGCGGACGAACTTGGGGACGGGACCTTCGGGCGCTTATTTTTGGGCGCGGCAGTGCCCGCGGCCTATTTTTGGCACACGGAGGCCCCTCGCAAAGTCTGGCCCCATTCCGAGTCCGGCGGACGAACTTGGCCAGCCCCCCCCCCAAGGCTATAGCCCACCCGTTTTTTGGGCATTTTTGCGGCGGACGAACTTGGGGACGGGACCTTCGGGCGCTTATTTTTGGGCGCGGCAGTGCCCGCGGCCTATTTTTGGCACACGGAGGCCCCTCGCAAAGTCTGGCCCCATTCCGAGTCCGGCGGACGAACTTGGCCAGCCCCTCCCCCCAAGGCTATAGCCCACCCGTTTTTTGGGCATTTTTGCGGCGGACGAACTTGGGGACGGGACCTTCGGGCGCTTATTTTTGGGCGCGGCAGTGCCCGCGGCCTATTTTTGGCACACGGAGGCCCCTCGCAAAGTCTGGCCCCATTCCGAGTCCGGCGGACGAACTTGGCCAGCCCCTCCCCCCAAGGCTATAGCCCACCCGTTTTTTGGGCATTTTTGCGGCGGACGAACTTGGGGACGGGACCTTCGGGCGCTTATTTTTGGGCGCGGCAGTGCCCGCGGCCTATTTTTGGCACACGGAGGCCCCTCGCAAAGTCTGGCCCCATTCCGAGTCCGGCGGACGAACTTGGCCAGCCCCTCCCCCCAAGGCTATAGCCCACCCGTTTTTTGGGCATTTTTGCGGCGGACGAACTTGGGGACGGGACCTTCGGGCGCTTATTTTTGGGCGCGGCAGTGCCCGCGGCCTATTTTTGGCACACGGAGGCCCCTCGCAAAGTCTGGCCCCATTCCGAGTCCGGCGGACGAACTTGGCCAGCCCCCCCCCCAAGGCTATAGCCCACCCGTTTTTTGGGCATTTTTGCGGCGGACGAACTTGGGGACGGGACCTTCGGGCGCTTATTTTTGGGCGCGGCAGTGCCCGCGGCCTATTTTTGGCACACGGAGGCCCCTCGCAAAGTCTGGCCCCATTCCGAGTCCGGCGGACGAACTTGGCCAGCCCCTCCCCCCAAGGCTATAGCCCACCCGTTTTTTGGGCATTTTTGCGGCGGACGAACTTGGGGACGGGACCTTCGGGCGCTTATTTTTGGGCGCGGCAGTGCCCGCGGCCTATTTTTGGCACACGGAGGCCCCTCGCAAAGTCTGGCCCCATTCCGAGTCCGGCGGACGAACTTGGCCAGCCCCTCCCCCCAAGGCTATAGCCCACCCGTTTTTTGGGCATTTTTGCGGCGGACGAACTTGGGGACGGGACCTTCGGGCGCTTATTTTTGGGCGCGGCAGTGCCCGCGGCCTATTTTTGGCACACGGAGGCCCCTCGCAAAGTCTGGCCCCATTCCGAGTCCGGCGGACGAACTTGGCCAGCCCCTCCCCCCAAGGCTATAGCCCACCCGTTTTTTGGGCATTTTTGCGGCGGACGAACTTGGGGACGGGACCTTCGGGCGCTTATTTTTGGGCGCGGCAGTGCCCGCGGCCTATTTTTGGCACACGGAGGCCCCTCGCAAAGTCTGGCCCCATTCCGAGTCCGGCGGACGAACTTGGCCAGCCCCTCCCCCCAAGGCTATAGCCCACCCGTTTTTTGGGCATTTTTGCGGCGGACGAACTTGGGGACGGGACCTTCGGGCGCTTATTTTTGGGCGCGGCAGTGCCCGCGGCCTATTTTTGGCACACGGAGGCCCCTCGCAAAGTCTGGCCCCATTCCGAGTCCGGCGGACGAACTTGGCCAGCCCCTCCCCCCAAGGCTATAGCCCACCCGTTTTTTGGGCATTTTTGCGGCGGACGAACTTGGGGACGGGACCTTCGGGCGCTTATTTTTGGGCGCGGCAGTGCCCGCGGCCTATTTTTGGCACACGGAGGCCCCTCGCAAAGTCTGGCCCCATTCCGAGTCCGGCGGACGAACTTGGCCAGCCCCTCCCCCCAAGGCTATAGCCCACCCGTTTTTTGGGCATTTTTGCGGCGGACGAACTTGGGGACGGGACCTTCGGGCGCTTATTTTTGGGCGCGGCAGTGCCCGCGGCCTATTTTTGGCACACGGAGGCCCCTCGCAAAGTCTGGCCCCATTCCGAGTCCGGCGGACGAACTTGGCCAGCCCCTCCCCCCAAGGCTATAGCCCACCCGTTTTTTGGGCATTTTTGCGGCGGACGAACTTGGGGACGGGACCTTCGGGCGCTTATTTTTGGGCGCGGCAGTGCCCGCGGCCTATTTTTGGCACACGGAGGCCCCTCGCAAAGTCTGGCCCCATTCCGAGTCCGGCGGACGAACTTGGCCAGCCCCTCCCCCCAAGGCTATAGCCCACCCGTTTTTTGGGCATTTTTGCGGCGGACGAACTTGGGGACGGGACCTTCGGGCGCTTATTTTTGGGCGCGGCAGTGCCCGCGGCCTATTTTTGGCACACGGAGGCCCCTCGCAAAGTCTGGCCCCATTCCGAGTCCGGCGGACGAACTTGGCCAGCCCCTCCCCCCAAGGCTATAGCCCACCCGTTTTTTGGGCATTTTTGCGGCGGACGAACTTGGGGACGGGACCTTCGGGCGCTTATTTTTGGGCGCGGCAGTGCCCGCGGCCTATTTTTGGCACACGGAGGCCCCTCGCAAAGTCTGGCCCCATTCCGAGTCCGGCGGACGAACTTGGCCAGCCCCTCCCCCCAAGGCTATAGCCCACCCGTTTTTTGGGCATTTTTGCGGCGGACGAACTTGGGGACGGGACCTTCGGGCGCTTATTTTTGGGCGCGGCAGTGCCCGCGGCCTATTTTTGGCACACGGAGGCCCCTCGCAAAGTCTGGCCCCATTCCGAGTCCGGCGGACGAACTTGGCCAGCCCCTCCCCCCAAGGCTATAGCCCACCCGTTTTTTGGGCATTTTTGCGGCGGACGAACTTGGGGACGGGACCTTCGGGCGCTTATTTTTGGGCGCGGCAGTGCCCGCGGCCTATTTTTGGCACACGGAGGCCCCTCGCAAAGTCTGGCCCCATTCCGAGTCCGGCGGACGAACTTGGCCAGCCCCTCCCCCCAAGGCTATAGCCCACCCGTTTTTTGGGCATTTTTGCGGCGGACGAACTTGGGGACGGGACCTTCGGGCGCTTATTTTTGGGCGCGGCAGTGCCCGCGGCCTATTTTTGGCACACGGAGGCCCCTCGCAAAGTCTGGCCCCATTCCGAGTCCGGCGGACGAACTTGGCCAGCCCCTCCCCCCAAGGCTATAGCCCACCCGTTTTTTGGGCATTTTTGCGGCGGACGAACTTGGGGACGGGACCTTCGGGCGCTTATTTTTGGGCGCGGCAGTGCCCGCGGCCTATTTTTGGCACACGGAGGCCCCTCGCAAAGTCTGGCCCCATTCCGAGTCCGGCGGACGAACTTGGCCAGCCCCTCCCCCCAAGGCTATAGCCCACCCGTTTTTTGGGCATTTTTGCGGCGGACGAACTTGGGGACGGGACCTTCGGGCGCTTATTTTTGGGCGCGGCAGTGCCCGCGGCCTATTTTTGGCACACGGAGGCCCCTCGCAAAGTCTGGCCCCATTCCGAGTCCGGCGGACGAACTTGGCCAGCCCCTCCCCCCAAGGCTATAGCCCACCCGTTTTTTGGGCATTTTTGCGGCGGACGAACTTGGGGACGGGACCTTCGGGCGCTTATTTTTGGGCGCGGCAGTGCCCGCGGCCTATTTTTGGCACACGGAGGCCCCTCGCAAAGTCTGGCCCCATTCCGAGTCCGGCGGACGAACTTGGCCAGCCCCTCCCCCCAAGGCTATAGCCCACCCGTTTTTTGGGCATTTTTGCGGCGGACGAACTTGGGGACGGGACCTTCGGGCGCTTATTTTTGGGCGCGGCAGTGCCCGCGGCCTATTTTTGGCACACGGAGGCCCCTCGCAAAGTCTGGCCCCATTCCGAGTCCGGCGGACGAACTTGGCCAGCCCCTCCCCCCAAGGCTATAGCCCACCCGTTTTTTGGGCATTTTTGCGGCGGACGAACTTGGGGACGGGACCTTCGGGCGCTTATTTTTGGGCGCGGCAGTGCCCGCGGCCTATTTTTGGCACACGGAGGCCCCTCGCAAAGTCTGGCCCCATTCCGAGTCCGGCGGACGAACTTGGCCAGCCCCTCCCCCCAAGGCTATAGCCCACCCGTTTTTTGGGCATTTTTGCGGCGGACGAACTTGGGGACGGGACCTTCGGGCGCTTATTTTTGGGCGCGGCAGTGCCCGCGGCCTATTTTTGGCACACGGAGGCCCCTCGCAAAGTCTGGCCCCATTCCGAGTCCGGCGGACGAACTTGGCCAGCCCCTCCCCCCAAGGCTATAGCCCACCCGTTTTTTGGGCATTTTTGCGGCGGACGAACTTGGGGACGGGACCTTCGGGCGCTTATTTTTGGGCGCGGCAGTGCCCGCGGCCTATTTTTGGCACACGGAGGCCCCTCGCAAAGTCTGGCCCCATTCCGAGTCCGGCGGACGAACTTGGCCAGCCCCTCCCCCCAAGGCTATAGCCCACCCGTTTTTTGGGCATTTTTGCGGCGGACGAACTTGGGGACGGGACCTTCGGGCGCTTATTTTTGGGCGCGGCAGTGCCCGCGGCCTATTTTTGGCACACGGAGGCCCCTCGCAAAGTCTGGCCCCATTCCGAGTCCGGCGGACGAACTTGGCCAGCCCCTCCCCCCAAGGCTATAGCCCACCCGTTTTTTGGGCATTTTTGCGGCGGACGAACTTGGGGACGGGACCTTCGGGCGCTTATTTTTGGGCGCGGCAGTGCCCGCGGCCTATTTTTGGCACACGGAGGCCCCTCGCAAAGTCTGGCCCCATTCCGAGTCCGGCGGACGAACTTGGCCAGCCCCTCCCCCCAAGGCTATAGCCCACCCGTTTTTTGGGCATTTTTGCGGCGGACGAACTTGGGGACGGGACCTTCGGGCGCTTATTTTTGGGCGCGGCAGTGCCCGCGGCCTATTTTTGGCACACGGAGGCCCCTCGCAAAGTCTGGCCCCATTCCGAGTCCGGCGGACGAACTTGGCCAGCCCCTCCCCCCAAGGCTATAGCCCACCCGTTTTTTGGGCATTTTTGCGGCGGACGAACTTGGGGACGGGACCTTCGGGCGCTTATTTTTGGGCGCGGCAGTGCCCGCGGCCTATTTTTGGCACACGGAGGCCCCTCGCAAAGTCTGGCCCCATTCCGAGTCCGGCGGACGAACTTGGCCAGCCCCTCCCCCCAAGGCTATAGCCCACCCGTTTTTTGGGCATTTTTGCGGCGGACGAACTTGGGGACGGGACCTTCGGGCGCTTATTTTTGGGCGCGGCAGTGCCCGCGGCCTATTTTTGGCACACGGAGGCCCCTCGCAAAGTCTGGCCCCATTCCGAGTCCGGCGGACGAACTTGGCCAGCCCCTCCCCCCAAGGCTATAGCCCACCCGTTTTTTGGGCATTTTTGCGGCGGACGAACTTGGGGACGGGACCTTCGGGCGCTTATTTTTTGGGCGCGGCAGTGCCCGCGGCCTATTTTTGGCACACGGAGGCCCCTCGCAAAGTCTGGCCCCATTCCGAGTCCGGCGGACGAACTTGGCCAGCCCCTCCCCCCAAGGCTATAGCCCACCCGTTTTTTGGGCATTTTTGCGGCGGACGAACTTGGGGACGGGACCTTCGGGCGCTTATTTTTGGGCGCGGCAGTGCCCGCGGCCTATTTTTGGCACACGGAGGCCCCTCGCAAAGTCTGGCCCCATTCCGAGTCCGGCGGACGAACTTGGCCAGCCCCTCCCCCCAAGGCTATAGCCCACCCGTTTTTTTGGGCATTTTTGCGGCGGACGAACTTGGGGACGGGACCTTCGGGCGCTTATTTTTGGGCGCGGCAGTGCCCGCGGCCTATTTTTGGCACACGGAGGCCCCTCGCAAAGTCTGGCCCCATTCCGAGTCCGGCGGACGAACTTGGCCAGCCCCTCCCCCCAAGGCTATAGCCCACCCGTTTTTTGGGCATTTTTGCGGCGGACGAACTTGGGGACGGGACCTTCGGGCGCTTATTTTTGGCGGCGGCAGTGCCCGCGGCCTATTTTTGGCACACGGAGGCCCCTCGCAAAGTCTGGCCCCATTCCGAGTCCGGCGGACGAACTTGGCCAGCCCCTCCCCCCAAGGCTATAGCCCACCCGTTTTTTGGGCATTTTTGCGGCGGACGAACTTGGGGACGGGACCTTCGGGCGCTTATTTTTGGGCGCGGCAGTGCCCGCGGCCTATTTTTGGCACACGGAGGCCCCTCGCAAAGTCTGGCCCCATTCCGAGTCCGGCGGACGAACTTGGCCAGCCCCTCCCCCCAAGGCTATAGCCCACCCGTTTTTTGGGCATTTTTGCGGCGGACGAACTTGGGGACGGGACCTTCGGGCGCTTATTTTTGGGCGCGGCAGTGCCCGCGGCCTATTTTTGGCACACGGAGGCCCCTCGCAAAGTCTGGCCCCATTCCGAGTCCGGCGGACGAACTTGGCCAGCCCCTCCCCCCAAGGCTATAGCCCACCCGTTTTTTGGGCATTTTTGCGGCGGACGAACTTGGGGACGGGACCTTCGGGCGCTTATTTTTGGGCGCGGCAGTGCCCGCGGCCTATTTTTGGCACACGGAGGCCCCTCGCAAAGTCTGGCCCCATTCCGAGTCCGGCGGACGAACTTGGCCAGCCCCTCCCCCCAAGGCTATAGCCCACCCGTTTTTTGGGCATTTTTGCGGCGGACGAACTTGGGGACGGGACCTTCGGGCGCTTATTTTTGGGCGCGGCAGTGCCCGCGGCCTATTTTTGGCACACGGAGGCCCCTCGCAAAGTCTGGCCCCATTCCGAGTCCGGCGGACGAACTTGGCCAGCCCCTCCCCCCAAGGCTATAGCCCACCCGTTTTTTGGGCATTTTTGCGGCGGACGAACTTGGGGACGGGACCTTCGGGCGCTTATTTTTGGGCGCGGCAGTGCCCGCGGCCTATTTTTGGCACACGGAGGCCCCTCGCAAAGTCTGGCCCCATTCCGAGTCCGGCGGACGAACTTGGCCAGCCCCTCCCCCCAAGGCTATAGCCCACCCGTTTTTTGGGCATTTTTGCGGCGGACGAACTTGGGGACGGGACCTTCGGGCGCTTATTTTTGGGCGCGGCAGTGCCCGCGGCCTATTTTTGGCACACGGAGGCCCCTCGCAAAGTCTGGCCCCATTCCGAGTCCGGCGGACGAACTTGGCCAGCCCCTCCCCCCAAGGCTATAGCCCACCCGTTTTTTGGGCATTTTTGCGGCGGACGAACTTGGGGACGGGACCTTCGGGCGCTTATTTTTGGGCGCGGCAGTGCCCGCGGCCTATTTTTGGCACACGGAGGCCCCTCGCAAAGTCTGGCCCCATTCCGAGTCCGGCGGACGAACTTGGCCAGCCCCTCCCCCCAAGGCTATAGCCCACCCGTTTTTTGGGCATTTTTGCGGCGGACGAACTTGGGGACGGGACCTTCGGGCGCTTATTTTTGGGCGCGGCAGTGCCCGCGGCCTATTTTTGGCACACGGAGGCCCCTCGCAAAGTCTGGCCCCATTCCGAGTCCGGCGGACGAACTTGGCCAGCCCCTCCCCCCAAGGCTATAGCCCACCCGTTTTTTGGGCATTTTTGCGGCGGACGAACTTGGGGACGGGACCTTCGGGCGCTTATTTTTGGGCGCGGCAGTGCCCGCGGCCTATTTTTGGCACACGGAGGCCCCTCGCAAAGTCTGGCCCCATTCCGAGTCCGGCGGACGAACTTGGCCAGCCCCTCCCCCCAAGGCTATAGCCCACCCGTTTTTTGGGCATTTTTGCGGCGGACGAACTTGGGGACGGGACCTTCGGGCGCTTATTTTTGGGCGCGGCAGTGCCCGCGGCCTATTTTTGGCACACGGAGGCCCCTCGCAAAGTCTGGCCCCATTCCGAGTCCGGCGGACGAACTTGGCCAGCCCCTCCCCCCAAGGCTATAGCCCACCCGTTTTTTGGGCATTTTTGCGGCGGACGAACTTGGGGACGGGACCTTCGGGCGCTTATTTTTGGGCGCGGCAGTGCCCGCGGCCTATTTTTGGCACACGGAGGCCCCTCGCAAAGTCTGGCCCCATTCCGAGTCCGGCGGACGAACTTGGCCAGCCCCTCCCCCCAAGGCTATAGCCCACCCGTTTTTTGGGCATTTTTGCGGCGGACGAACTTGGGGACGGGACCTTCGGGCGCTTATTTTTGGGCGCGGCAGTGCCCGCGGCCTATTTTTGGCACACGGAGGCCCCTCGCAAAGTCTGGCCCCATTCCGAGTCCGGCGGACGAACTTGGCCAGCCCCTCCCCCCAAGGCTATAGCCCACCCGTTTTTTGGGCATTTTTGCGGCGGACGAACTTGGGGACGGGACCTTCGGGCGCTTATTTTTGGGCGCGGCAGTGACCGCGGCCTATTTTTGGCACACGGAGGCCCCTCGCAAAGTCTGGCCCCATTCCGAGTCCGGCGGACGAACTTGGCCAGCCCCTCCCCCCAAGGCTATAGCCCACCCGTTTTTTGGGCATTTTTGCGGCGGACGAACTTGGGGACGGGACCTTCGGGCGCTTATTTTTGGGCGCGGCAGTGCCCGCGGCCTATTTTTGGCACACGGAGGCCCCTCGCAAAGTCTGGCCCCATTCCGAGTCCGGCGGACGAACTTGGCCAGCCCCTCCCCCCAAGGCTATAGCCCACCCGTTTTTTGGGCATTTTTGCGGCGGACGAACTTGGGGACGGGACCTTCGGGCGCTTATTTTTGGGCGCGGCAGTGTCCGCGGCCTATTTTTGGCACACGGAGGCCCCTCGCAAAGTCTGGCCCCATTCCGAGTCCGGCGGACGAACTTGGCCAGCCCCTCCCCCCAAGGCTATAGCCCACCCGTTTTTTGGGCATTTTTGCGGCGGACGAACTTGGGGACGGGACCTTCGGGCGCTTATTTTTGGGCGCGGCAGTGCCCGCGGCCTATTTTTGGCACACGGAGGCCCCTCGCAAAGTCTGGCCCCATTCCGAGTCCGGCGGACGAACTTGGCCAGCCCCTCCCCCCAAGGCTATAGCCCACCCGTTTTTTGGGCATTTTTGCGGCGGACGAACTTGGGGACGGGACCTTCGGGCGCTTATTTTTGGGCGCGGCAGTGCCCGCGGCCTATTTTTGGCACACGGAGGCCCCTCGCAAAGTCTGGCCCCATTCCGAGTCCGGCGGACGAACTTGGCCAGCCCCTCCCCCCAAGGCTATAGCCCACCCGTTTTTTGGGCATTTTTGCGGCGGACGAACTTGGGGACGGGACCTTCGGGCGCTTATTTTTGGGCGCGGCAGTGCCCGCGGCCTATTTTTGGCACACGGAGGCCCCTCGCAAAGTCTGGCCCCATTCCGAGTCCGGCGGACGAACTTGGCCAGCCCCTCCCCCCAAGGCTATAGCCCACCCGTTTTTTGGGCATTTTTGCGGCGGACGAACTTGGGGACGGGACCTTCGGGCGCTTATTTTTGGGCGCGGCAGTGCCCGCGGCCTATTTTTGGCACACGGAGGCCCCTCGCAAAGTCTGGCCCCATTCCGAGTCCGGCGGACGAACTTGGCCAGCCCCTCCCCCCAAGGCTATAGCCCACCCGTTTTTTGGGCATTTTTGCGGCGGACGAACTTGGGGACGGGACCTTCGGGCGCTTATTTTTGGGCGCGGCAGTGCCCGCGGCCTATTTTTGGCACACGGAGGCCCCTCGCAAAGTCTGGCCCCATTCCGAGTCCGGCGGACGAACTTGGCCAGCCCCTCCCCCCAAGGCTATAGCCCACCCGTTTTTTGGGCATTTTTGCGGCGGACGAACTTGGGGACGGGACCTTCGGGCGCTTATTTTTGGGCGCGGCAGTGCCCGCGGCCTATTTTTGGCACACGGAGGCCCCTCGCAAAGTCTGGCCCCATTCCGAGTCCGGCGGACGAACTTGGCCAGCCCCTCCCCCCAAGGCTATAGCCCACCCGTTTTTTGGGCATTTTTGCGGCGGACGAACTTGGGGACGGGACCTTCGGGCGCTTATTTTTGGGCGCGGCAGTGCCCGCGGCCTATTTTTGGCACACGGAGGCCCCTCGCAAAGTCTGGCCCCATTCCGAGTCCGGCGGACGAACTTGGCCAGCCCCTCCCCCCAAGGCTATAGCCCACCCGTTTTTTGGGCATTTTTGCGGCGGACGAACTTGGGGACGGGACCTTCGGGCGCTTATTTTTGGGCGCGGCAGTGCCCGCGGCCTATTTTTGGCACACGGAGGCCCCTCGCAAAGTCTGGCCCCATTCCGAGTCCGGCGGACGAACTTGGCCAGCCCCTCCCCCCAAGGCTATAGCCCACCCGTTTTTTGGGCATTTTTGCGGCGGACGAACTTGGGGACGGGACCTTCGGGCGCTTATTTTTGGGCGCGGCAGTGCCCGCGGCCTATTTTTGGCACACGGAGGCCCCTCGCAAAGTCTGGCCCCATTCCGAGTCCGGCGGACGAACTTGGCCAGCCCCTCCCCCCAAGGCTATAGCCCACCCGTTTTTTGGGCATTTTTGCGGCGGACGAACTTGGGGACGGGACCTTTGGGCGCGGCAGTGCCCGCGGCCTATTTTTGGCACACGGAGGCCCCTCGCAAAGTCTGGCCCCATTCCGAGTCCGGCGGACGAACTTGGCCAGCCCCTCCCCCCAAGGCTATAGCCCACCCGTTTTTTGGGCATTTTTGCGGCGGACGAACTTGGGGACGGGACCTTCGGGCGCTTATTTTTGGGCGCGGCAGTGCCCGCGGCCTATTTTTGGCACACGGAGGCCCCTCGCAAAGTCTGGCCCCATTCCGAGTCCGGCGGACGAACTTGGCCAGCCCCTCCCCCCAAGGCTATAGCCCACCCGTTTTTTGGGCATTTTTGCGGCGGACGAACTTGGGGACGGGACCTTCGGGCGCTTATTTTTGGGCGCGGCAGTGCCCGCGGCCTATTTTTGGCACACGGAGGCCCCTCGCAAAGTCTGGCCCCATTCCGAGTCCGGCGGACGAACTTGGCCAGCCCCTCCCCCCAAGGCTATAGCCCACCCGTTTTTTGGGCATTTTTGCGGCGGACGAACTTGGGGACGGGACCTTCGGGCGCTTATTTTTGGGCGCGGCAGTGCCCGCGGCCTATTTTTGGCACACGGAGGCCCCTCGCAAAGTCTTGCCCCATTCCGAGTCCGGCGGACGAACTTTTGGCACACGGAGGCCCCTCGCAAAGTCTGGCCCCATTCCGAGTCCGGCGGACGAACTTGGCCAGCCCCTCCCCCCAAGGCTATAGCCCACCCGTTTTTTGGGCATTTTTGCGGCGGACGAACTTGGGGACGGGACCTTCGGGCGCTTATTTTTGGGCGCGGCAGTGCCCGCGGCCTATTTTTGGCACACGGAGGCCCCTCGCAAAGTCTGGCCCCATTCCGAGTCCGGCGGACGAACTTGGCCAGCCCCTCCCCCCAAGGCTATAGCCCACCCGTTTTTTGGGCATTTTTGCGGCGGACGAACTTGGGGACGGGACCTTGGCGCGCTTATTTTTGGGGGGGCCAGTGCCCGCGGCCTATTTTTGGCACACGGAGGCCCCTCGCAAAGTCTGGCCCCATTCCGAGTCCGGCGGACGAACTTGGCCAGCCCCTCCCCCAAGGCTATAGCCCACCCGTTTTTTGGGCATTTTTGCGGCGGACGAACTTGGGGACGGGACCTTCGGGCGCTTATTTTTGGGCGCGGCAGTGCCCGCGGCCTATTTTTGGCACACGGAGGCCCCTCGCAAAGTCTGGCCCCATTCCGAGTCCGGCGGACGAACTTGGCCAGCCCCTCCCCCCAAGGCTATAGCCCACCCGTTTTTTGGGCATTTTTGCGGCGGACGAACTTGGGGACGGGACCTTCGGGCGCTTATTTTTGGGCGCGGCAGTGCCCGCGGCCTATTTTTGGCACACGGAGGCCCCTCGCAAAGTCTGCCCCATTCCGAGTCCGGCGGACGAACGTTTGGCACACGGAGGCCCCTCGCAAAGTCTGGCCCCATTCCGAGTCCGGCGGACGAACTTGGCCAGCCCCTCCCCCCAAGGCTATAGCCCACCCGTTTTTTGGGCATTTTTGCGGCGGACGAACTTGGGGACGGGACCTTCGGGCGCTTATTTTTGGGCGCGGCAGTGCCCGCGGCCTATTTTTGGCACACGGAGGCCCCTCGCAAAGTCTGGCCCCATTCCGAGTCCGGCGGACGAACTTGGCCAGCCCCTCCCCCCAAGGCTATAGCCCACCCGTTTTTTGGGCATTTTTGCGGCGGACGAACTTGGGGACGGGACCTTCGGGCGCTTATTTTTGGGCGCGGCAGTGCCCGCGCCTATTTTTGGCACACGGAGGCCCTCGCAAAGTCTGGCCCCATTCCCTGTCTGGCGTACGAACTTTTGGCACACGGAGGCCCCTCGCAAAGTCTGGCCCCATTCCGAGTCCGGCGGACGAACTTGGCCAGCCCCTCCCCCAAGGCTATAGCCCACCCGTTTTTTGGGCATTTTTGCGGCGGACGAACTTGGGGACGGGACCTTCGGGCGCTTATTTTTGGGCGCGGCAGTGCCCGCGGCCTATTTTTGGCACACGGAGGCCCCTCGCAAAGTCTGGCCCCATTCCGAGTCCGGCGGACGAACTTGGCCAGCCCCTCCCCCCAAGGCTATAGCCCACCCGTTTTTTGGGCATTTTTGCGGCGGACGAACTTGGGGACGGGACCTTCGGGCGCTTATTTTTGGGCGCGGCAGTGCCCGCGGCCTATTTTTGGCACACGGAGGCCCCTCGCAAAGTCTGGCCCCATTCCGAGTCCGGCGGACGAACTTGGCCAGCCCCTCCCCCCAAGGCTATAGCCCACCCGTTTTTTGGGCATTTTTGCGGCGGACGAACTTGGGGACGGGACCTTCGGGCGCTTATTTTTTGGCGCGGCAGTGCCCGCGGCCTATTTTTGGCACACGGAGGCCCCTCGCAAAGTCTGGCCCCATTCCGAGTCCGGCGGACGAACTTGGCCAGCCCCTCCCCCCAAGGCTATAGCCCACCCGTTTTTTGGGCATTTTTGCGGCGGACGAACTTGGGGACGGGACCTTCGGGCGCTTATTTTTGGGCGCGGCAGTGCCCGCGGCCTATTTTTGGCACACGGAGGCCCCTCGCAAAGTCTGGCCCCATTCCGAGTCCGGCGGACGAACTTGGCCAGCCCCTCCCCCCAAGGCTATAGCCCACCCGTTTTTTGGGCATTTTTGCGGCGGACGAACTTGGGGACGGGACCTTCGGGCGCTTATTTTTGGGCGCGGCAGTGCCCGCGGCCTATTTTTGGCACACGGAGGCCCCTCGCAAAGTCTGGCCCCATTCCGAGTCCGGCGGACGAACTTGGCCAGCCCCTCCCCCCAAGGCTATAGCCCACCCGTTTTTTGGGCATTTTTGCGGCGGACGAACTTGGGGACGGGACCTTCGGGCGCTTATTTTTGGGCGCGGCAGTGCCCGCGGCCTATTTTTGGCACACGGAGGCCCCTCGCAAAGTCTGGCCCCATTCCGAGTCCGGCGGACGAACTTGGCCAGCCCCTCCCCCCAAGGCTATAGCCCACCCGTTTTTTGGGCATTTTTGCGGCGGACGAACTTGGGGACGGGACCTTCGGGCGCGGCAGTGCCCGCGGCCTATTTTTGGCACACGGAGGCCCCTCGCAAAGTCTGGCCCCATTCCGAGTCCGGCGGACGAACTTGGCCAGCCCCTCCCCCCAAGGCTATAGCCCACCCGTTTTTTGGGCATTTTTGCGGCGGACGAACTTGGGGACGGGACCTTCGGGCGCTTATTTTTGGGCGCGGCAGTGCCCGCGGCCTATTTTTGGCACACGGAGGCCCCTCGCAAAGTCTGGCCCCATTCCGAGTCCGGCGGACGAACTTGGCCAGCCCCTCCCCCCAAGGCTATAGCCCACCCGTTTTTTGGGCATTTTTGCGGCGGACGAACTTGGGGACGGGACCTTCGGGCGCTTATTTTTGGGCGCGGCAGTGCCCGCGGCCTATTTTTGGCACACGGAGGCCCCTCGCAAAGTCTGGCCCCATTCCGAGTCCGGCGGACGAACTTGGCCAGCCCCTCCCCCCAAGGCTATAGCCCACCCGTTTTTTGGGCATTTTTGCGGCGGACGAACTTGGGGACGGGACCTTCGGGCGCTTATTTTTTGGCGCGGCAGTGCCCGCGGCCTATTTTTGGCACACGGAGGCCCCTCGCAAAGTCTGGCCCCATTCCGAGTCCGGCGGACGAACTTGGCCAGCCCCTCCCCCCAAGGCTATAGCCCACCCGTTTTTTGGGCATTTTTGCGGCGGACGAACTTGGGGACGGGACCTTCGGGCGCTTATTTTTGGGCGAGCAGCCTATTTTTGGCACACGGAGGCCCCTCGCAAAGTCTGGCCCCATTCCGAGTCCGGCGGACGAACTTGGCCAGCCCCTCCCCCCAAGGCTATAGCCCACCCGTTTTTTGGGCATTTTTGCGGCGGACGAACTTGGGGACGGGACCTTCGGGCGCTTATTTTTGGGCGCGCAGCCTATTTTTGGCACACGGAGGCCCCTCGCAAAGTCTGGCCCCATTCCGAGTCCGGCGGACGAACTTGGCCAGCCCCTCCCCCCAAGGCTATAGCCCACCCGTTTTTTGGGCATTTTTGCGGCGGACGAACTTGGGGACGGGACCTTCGGGCGCTTATTTTTGGGTGCGCAGCCTATTTTTGGCACACGGAGGCCCCTCGCAAAGTCTGGCCCCATTCCGAGTCCGGCGGACGAACTTGGCCAGCCCCTCCCCCCAAGGCTATAGCCCACCCGTTTTTTGGGCATTTTTGCGGCGGACGAACTTGGGGACGGGACCTTCGGGCGCTTATTTTTGGGCGCGGCAGTGCCCGCGGCCTATTTTTGGCACACGGAGGCCCCTCGCAAAGTCTGGCCCCATTCCGAGTCCGGCGGACGAACTTGGCCAGCCCCTCCCCCCAAGGCTATAGCCCACCCGTTTTTTGGGCATTTTTGCGGCGGACGAACTTGGGGACGGGACCTTCGGGCGCTTATTTTTGGGCGCGGCAGTGCCCGCGGCCTATTTTTGGCACACGGAGGCCCCTCGCAAAGTCTGGCCCCATTCCGAGTCCGGCGGACGAACTTGGCCAGCCCCTCCCCCCAAGGCTATAGCCCACCCGTTTTTTGGGCATTTTTGCGGCGGACGAACTTGGGGACGGGACCTTCGGGCGCTTATTTTTGGGCGCGGCAGTGCCCGCGGCCTATTTTTGGCACACGGAGGCCCCTCGCAAAGTCTGGCCCCATTCCGAGTCCGGCGGACGAACTTGGCCAGCCCCTCCCCCCAAGGCTATAGCCCACCCGTTTTTTGGGCATTTTTGCGGCGGACGAACTTGGGGACGGGACCTTCGGGCGCTTATTTTTGGGCGCGGCAGTGCCCGCGGCCTATTTTTGGCACACGGAGGCCCCTCGCAAAGTCTGGCCCCATTCCGAGTCCGGCGGACGAACTTGGCCAGCCCCTCCCCCCAAGGCTATAGCCCACCCGTTTTTTGGGCATTTTTGCGGCGGACGAACTTGGGGACGGGACCTTCGGGCGCTTATTTTTGGGCGCGGCAGTGCCCGCGGCCTATTTTTGGCACACGGAGGCCCCTCGCAAAGTCTGGCCCCATTCCGAGTCCGGCGGACGAACTTGGCCAGCCCCTCCCCCCAAGGCTATAGCCCACCCGTTTTTTGGGCATTTTTGCGGCGGACGAACTTGGGGACGGGACCTTCGGGCGCTTATTTTTGGGCGCGGCAGTGCCCGCGGCCTATTTTTGGCACACGGAGGCCCCTCGCAAAGTCTGGCCCCATTCCGAGTCCGGCGGACGAACTTGGCCAGCCCCTCCCCCCAAGGCTATAGCCCACCCGTTTTTTGGGCATTTTTGCGGCGGACGAACTTGGGGACGGGACCTTCGGGCGCTTATTTTTGGGCGCGGCAGTGCCCGCGGCCTATTTTTGGCACACGGAGGCCCCTCGCAAAGTCTGGCCCCATTCCGAGTCCGGCGGACGAACTTGGCCAGCCCCTCCCCCCAAGGCTATAGCCCACCCGTTTTTTGGGCATTTTTGCGGCGGACGAACTTGGGGACGGGACCTTCGGGCGCTTATTTTTGGGCGCGGCAGTGCCCGCGGCCTATTTTTGGCACACGGAGGCCCCTCGCAAAGTCTGGCCCCATTCCGAGTCCGGCGGACGAACTTGGCCAGCCCCTCCCCCCAAGGCTATAGCCCACCCGTTTTTTGGGCATTTTTGCGGCGGACGAACTTGGGGACGGGACCTTCGGGCGCTTATTTTTGGGCGCGGCAGTGCCCGCGGCCTATTTTTGGCACACGGAGGCCCCTCGCAAAGTCTGGCCCCATTCCGAGTCCGGCGGACGAACTTGGCCAGCCCCTCCCCCCAAGGCTATAGCCCACCCGTTTTTTGGGCATTTTTGCGGCGGACGAACTTGGGGACGGGACCTTCGGGCGCTTATTTTTGGGCGCGGCAGTGCCCGCGGCCTATTTTTGGCACACGGAGGCCCCTCGCAAAGTCTGGCCCCATTCCGAGTCCGGCGGACGAACTTGGCCAGCCCCTCCCCCCAAGGCTATAGCCCACCCGTTTTTTGGGCATTTTTGCGGCGGACGAACTTGGGGACGGGACCTTCGGGCGCTTATTTTTGGGCGCGGCAGTGCCCGCGGCCTATTTTTGGCACACGGAGGCCCCTCGCAAAGTCTGGCCCCATTCCGAGTCCGGCGGACGAACTTGGCCAGCCCCTCCCCCCAAGGCTATAGCCCACCCGTTTTTTGGGCATTTTTGCGGCGGACGAACTTGGGGACGGGACCTTCGGGCGCTTATTTTTGGGCGCGGCAGTGCCCGCGGCCTATTTTTGGCACACGGAGGCCCCTCGCAAAGTCTGGCCCCATTCCGAGTCCGGCGGACGAACTTGGCCAGCCCCTCCCCCCAAGGCTATAGCCCACCCGTTTTTTGGGCATTTTTGCGGCGGACGAACTTGGGGACGGGACCTTCGGGCGCTTATTTTTGGGCGCGGCAGTGCCCGCGGCCTATTTTTGGCACACGGAGGCCCCTCGCAAAGTCTGGCCCCATTCCGAGTCCGGCGGACGAACTTGGCCAGCCCCTCCCCCCAAGGCTATAGCCCACCCGTTTTTTGGGCATTTTTGCGGCGGACGAACTTGGGGACGGGACCTTCGGGCGCTTATTTTTGGGCGCGGCAGTGCCCGCGGCCTATTTTTGGCACACGGAGGCCCCTCGCAAAGTCTGGCCCCATTCCGAGTCCGGCGGACGAACTTGGCCAGCCCCTCCCCCCAAGGCTATAGCCCACCCGTTTTTTGGGCATTTTTGCGGCGGACGAACTTGGGGACGGGACCTTCGGGCGCTTATTTTTGGGCGCGGCAGTGCCCGCGGCCTATTTTTGGCACACGGAGGCCCCTCGCAAAGTCTGGCCCCATTCCGAGTCCGGCGGACGAACTTGGCCAGCCCCTCCCCCCAAGGCTATAGCCCACCCGTTTTTTGGGCATTTTTGCGGCGGACGAACTTGGGGACGGGACCTTCGGGCGCTTATTTTTGGGCGCGGCAGTGCCCGCGGCCTATTTTTGGCACACGGAGGCCCCTCGCAAAGTCTGGCCCCATTCCGAGTCCGGCGGACGAACTTGGCCAGCCCCTCCCCCCAAGGCTATAGCCCACCCGTTTTTTGGGCATTTTTGCGGCGGACGAACTTGGGGACGGGACCTTCGGGCGCTTATTTTTGGGCGCGGCAGTGCCCGCGGCCTATTTTTGGCACACGGAGGCCCCTCGCAAAGTCTGGCCCCATTCCGAGTCCGGCGGACGAACTTGGCCAGCCCCTCCCCCCAAGGCTATAGCCCACCCGTTTTTTGGGCATTTTTGCGGCGGACGAACTTGGGGACGGGACCTTCGGGCGCTTATTTTTGGGCGCGGCAGTGCCCGCGGCCTATTTTTGGCACACGGAGGCCCCTCGCAAAGTCTGGCCCCATTCCGAGTCCGGCGGACGAACTTGGCCAGCCCCTCCCCCAAGGCTATAGCCCACCCGTTTTTTGGGCATTTTTGCGGCGGACGAACTTGGGGACGGGACCTTCGGGCGCTTATTTTTGGGCGCGGCAGTGCCCGCGGCCTATTTTTGGCACACGGAGGCCCCTCGCAAAGTCTGGCCCCATTCCGAGTCCGGCGGACGAACTTGGCCAGCCCCTCCCCCCAAGGCTATAGCCCACCCGTTTTTTGGGCATTTTTGCGGCGGACGAACTTGGGGACGGGACCTTCGGGCGCTTATTTTTGGGCGCGGCAGTGCCCGCGGCCTATTTTTGGCACACGGAGGCCCCTCGCAAAGTCTGGCCCCATTCCGAGTCCGGCGGACGAACTTGGCCAGCCCCTCCCCCCAAGGCTATAGCCCACCCGTTTTTTGGGCATTTTTGCGGCGGACGAACTTGGGGACGGGACCTTCGGGCGCTTATTTTTGGGCGCGGCAGTGCCCGCGGCCTATTTTTGGCACACGGAGGCCCCTCGCAAAGTCTGGCCCCATTCCGAGTCCGGCGGACGAACTTGGCCAGCCCCTCCCCCCAAGGCTATAGCCCACCCGTTTTTTGGGCATTTTTGCGGCGGACGAACTTGGGGACGGGACCTTCGGGCGCTTATTTTTGGGCGCGGCAGTGCCCGCGGCCTATTTTTGGCACACGGAGGCCCCTCGCAAAGTCTGGCCCCATTCCGAGTCCGGCGGACGAACTTGGCCAGCCCCTCCCCCCAAGGCTATAGCCCACCCGTTTTTTGGGCATTTTTGCGGCGGACGAACTTGGGGACGGGACCTTCGGGCGCTTATTTTTGGGCGCGGCAGTGCCCGCGGCCTATTTTTGGCACACGGAGGCCCCTCGCAAAGTCTGGCCCCATTCCGAGTCCGGCGGACGAACTTGGCCAGCCCCCCCCCAAGGCTATAGCCCACCCGTTTTTTGGGCATTTTTGCGGCGGACGAACTTGGGGACGGGACCTTCGGGCGCTTATTTTTGGGCGCGGCAGTGCCCGCGGCCTATTTTTGGCACACGGAGGCCCCTCGCAAAGTCTGGCCCCATTCCGAGTCCGGCGGACGAAACTTGGCCAGCCCCCCCCCCCCAAGGCTATACCCCAAACGGTTTTTGGGCATTTTTGCGGCGGACGAACTTGGGGACGGGACCTTCGGGCGCTTATTTTTGGGCGCGGCAGTGCCCGCAGCCTTTTTTTGGCACACGGAGGCCCCTCGCAAAGTCTGGCCCCATTCCGAGTCCGGCGGACGAACTTGGCCAGGCCCTCCCCCCAAGGCTATAGCCCACCCGTTTTTTGGGCATTTTTGCGGACGAACTTGGACGTGGGCGGGGACCTTCGGGCGCTTATTTTTGGGCGCGGCAGTGCCCGCGGCCTATTTTTGGCACACGGAGGCCCCTCGCAAAGTCTGGCCCCATTCCGAGTCCGGCGGACGAACTTGGCCAGCCCCTCCCCCCAAGGCTATAGCCCCACCCGTTTTTTGGGCATTTTTGCGGCGGACGAACTTGGGGACGGGACCTTCGGGCGCTTATTTTTGGGCGCGGCAGTGCCCGCGGCCTATTTTTGGCACACGGAGGCCCCTCGCAAAGTCTGGCCCCATTCCGAGTCCGGCGGACGAACTTGGCCAGCCCCTCCCCCCAAGGCTATAGCCCACCCGTTTTTTGGGCATTTTTGCGGCGGACGAACTTGGGGACGGGACCTTCGGGCACTTTTTTTTTTGGTGCGGCAGTGCCCGCGGCCTATTTTTGGCACACGGAGGCCCCTCGCAAAGTCTGGCCCCATTTCGAGTCCGGCGGACGAACTTGGCCAGCCCCTCCCCCCAAGGCTATAGCCCACCCGTTTTTTTGGGCATTTTTGCGGCGGACGAACTTGGGGACGGGACCTTCGGGCGCTTTTTTTTTTGGGCGCGGCAGTGCCCGCGGCCTATTTTTGGCACACGGAGGCCCCTCGCAAAGTCTGGCCCCATTCCGAGTCCGGCGGACGAACTTGGCCAGCCCCCTCCCCCCAAGGCTATAGCCCACCCGTTTTTTGGGCATTTTTGCGGCGGACGAACTTGGGGACGGGACCTTCGGGCGCTTATTTTTGGGCGCGGCAGTGCCCGCGGCCTATTTTTGGCACACGGAGGCCCCTCGCAAAGTCTGGCCCCATTCCGAGTCCGGCGGACGAACTTGGCCAGCCCCTCCCCCCAAGGCTATAGCACACCCGTTTTTTGGGCATTTTTGCGGTGGACGAACTTGGGGACGGGACCTTCGGGCGCTTATTTTTGGGCGCGGCAGTGCCCGCGGCCTATTTTTGGCACACGGAGGCCCCTCGCAAAGTCTGGCCCCATTCCGAGTCCGGCGGACGAACTTGGCCAGCCCCTCCCCCCAAGGCTATAGCCCACCCGTTTTTTTGGGCATTTTTGCGGCGGACGAACTTGGGGACGGGACCTTCGGGCGCTTATTTTTTGGCGCGGCAGTGCCCGCGGCCTATTTTTGGCACACGGAGGCCCCTCGCAAAGTCTGGCCTCATTCCGAGTCCGGCGGACGAACTTGGCCAGCCCCTCCCCCCAAGGCTATAGCCCACCCGTTTTTTGGGCATTTTTGGGGCGGACGAACTTGGGGACGGGACCTTCGGGCGCTTATTTTTGGGCGCGGCAGTGCCCGCGGCCTATTTTTGGCACACGGAGGCCCCTCGCAAAGTCTGGCCCCATTCCGAGTCCGGCGGACGAACTTGGCCAGCCCCTCCCCCCAAGGCTATAGCCCACCCGTTTTTTGGGCATTTTTGCGGCGGACGAACTTGGGGACGGGACCTTCGGGCGCTTTTTTTTGGGCGCGGCAGTGCCCGCGGCCTATTTTTGGCACACGGAGGCCCCTCGCAAAGTCTGGCCCCATTCCGAGTCCGGCGGACGAACTTGGCCAGCCCCTCCCCCCAAGGCTATAGCCCACCCGTTTTTTGGGCATTTTTGCGGCGGACGAAATTGGGGACGGGACCTTCGGGCGCTTATTTTTGGGCGCGGCAGTGCCCGCGGCCTATTTTTGGCACACGGAGGCCCCTCGCAAAGTCTGGCCCCATTCCGAGTCCGGCGGACGAACTTGGCCAGCCCCTCCCCCCAAGGCTATAGCCCACCCGTTTTTTGGGCATTTTTGCGGCGGACGAACTTGGGGACGGGACCTTCGGGCGCTTATTTTTGGGCGCGGCAGTGCCCGCGGCCTATTTTTGGCACACGGAGGCCCCTCGCAAAGTCTGGCCCCATTCCGAGTCCGGCGGACGAACTTGGCCAGCCCCTCCCCCCAAGGCTATAGCCACCCCGTTTTTTGGGCATTTTTGCGGCGGACGAACTTGGGGACGGGACCTTCGGGCGCTTATTTTTGGGCGCGGCAGTGCCCGCGGCCTATTTTTGGCACACGGAGGCCCCTCGCAAAGTCTGGCCCCATTCCGAGTCCGGCGGACGAACTTGGCCAGCCCCTCCCCCCAAGGCTATAGCCCACCCGTTTTTTGGGCATTTTTGCGGCGGACGAACTTGGGGACGGGACCTTCGGGCGCTTATTTTTGGGCGCGGCAATGCCCGCGGCCTATTTTTGGCACACGGAGGCCCCTCGCAAAGTCTGGCCCCATTCCGAGTCCGGCGGACGAACTTGGCCAGCCCCTCCCCCCAAGGCTATAGCCCACCCGTTTTTTGGGCATTTTTGCGGCGGACGAACTTGGGGACGGGGCCTTCGGGCGCTTATTTTTGGGTTCGGCAGTGCCCGCGGCCTATTTTTGGCACACGGAGGCCCCTCGCAAAGTCTGGCCCCATTCCGAGTCCGGCGGACGAACTTGGCCAGCCCCTCCCCCCAGGGCTATAGCCCACCCATTTTTTGGGCATTTTTGCGGCGGACGAACTTGGGGACGGGACCTTCGGGCGCTTATTTTTGGGCGCGGCAGTGCCCGCGGCCTATTTTTGGCACACGGAGGCCCCTCGCAAAGTCTGGCCCCATTCCGAGTCCGGCGGACGAACTTGGCCAGCCCCTCCCCCCCAAGGCTATAGCCCACCCGTTTTTTGGGCATTTTTGCGGCGGACGAACTTGGGGACGGGACCTTCGGGCGCTTATTTTTGGGCGCGGCAGTGACCGCGGCCTATTTTTGGCACACGGAGGCCCCTCGCAAAGTCTGGCCCCATTCCGAGTCCGATGACTAACTTGGCCAGCCCCTCCCCCCAAGGCTATAGCCCACCCGTTTTTTGGGCATTTTTGCGGCGGACGAACTTGGGGACGGGACCTTCGGGCGCTTATTTTTGGGCGCGGCAGTGCCCGCGGCCTATTTTTTGGCACACGGAGGCCCCTCGCAAAGTCTGGCCCCATTCCGAGTCCGGCGGACGAACTTGGCCAGCCCCTCCCCCCAAGGCTATAGCCCACCCGTTTTTTGGGCATTTTTGCGGCGGACGAACTTGGGGACGGGACCTTCGGGCGCTTATTTTTTGGGCGCGGCAGTGCCCGCGGCCTATTTTTGGCACACGGAGGCCCCTCGCAAAGTCTGGCCCCATTCCGAGTCCGGCGGACGAACTTGGCCAGCCCCTCCCCCCAAGGCTATAGCCCACCCGTTTTTTGGGCATTTTTGCGGCGGACGAACTTGGGGACGGGACCTTCGGGCGCTTATTTTTGGGCGCGGCAGTGCCCGCGGCCTATTTTTGGCACACGGAGGCCCCTCGCAAAGTCTGGCCCCATTCCGAGTCCGGCGGACGAACTTGGCCAGCCCCTCCCCCCAAGGCTATAGCCCACCCGTTTTTTGGGCATTTTTGCGGCGGACGAATTGGGGGACGGGACCTTCGGGCGCTTATTTTTGGGCGCGGCAGTGCCCGCGGCCTATTTTTGGCACACGGAGGCCCCTCGCAAAGTCTGGCCCCATTCCGAGTCCGGCGGACGAACTTGGCCAGCCCCTCCCCCCAAGGCTATAGCCCACCCGTTTTTTGGGCATTTTTGCGGCGGACGAACTTGGGGACGGGACCTTCGGGCGCTTATTTTTGGGCGCGGCAGTGCCCGCGGCCTATTTTTGGCACACGGAGGCCCCTCGCAAAGTCTGGCCCCATTCCGAGTCCGGCGGACGAACTTGGCCAGCCCCTCCCCCCAAGGCTATAGCCCACCCGTTTTTTGGGCATTTTTGCGGCGGACGAACTTGGGGACGGGGACGGGACCTTCGGGGCGCTTATTTTTTGGGCGCAGGCAGTGCCCGCGGCCTATTTTTGGCACACGGAGGCCCCTCGCAAAGTCTGGCCCCATTCCGAGTCTGTGCGGACGAACTTGGCCAGCCCCTCCCCCCAAGGCTATAGCCCACCCGTTTTTTGGGCATTTTTGCGGCGGACGAACTTGGGGACGGGACCTTCGGGCGCTTATTTTTGGGCGCGGCAGTGCCCGCGGCCTATTTTTGGCACACGGAGGCCCCTCGCAAAGTCTGGCCCCATTCCGAGTCCGGCGGACGAACTTGGCCAGCCCCTCCCCCCAAGGCTATAGCCCACCCGTTTTTTGGGCATTTTTGCGGCGGACGGGGAGGGGGATCGACTTGGGGAGGTTATTTTCGGGCGCGGCAGTGCCCGCGGCCTATTTTTGGCACACGGAGGCCCCTCGCAAAGTCTGGCCCCATTCCGAGTCCGGCGGACGAACTTGGCCAGCCCCTCCCCCCAAGGCTATAGCCCACCCGTTTTTTGGGCATTTTTGCGGCGGACGAACTTGGGGACGGGACCTTCGGGTGCGGCAGTGCCCGCGGCCTATTTTTGGCACACGGAGGCCCCTCGCAAAGTCTGGCCCCATTCCGAGTCCGGCGGACGAACTTGGCCAGCCCCTCCCCCCAAGGCTATAGCCCACCCGTTTTTTTGGGCATTTTTGTGGCGGACGAACTTGGGGACGAAATCTTCTTATTTTTGGGCGCGGCAGTTTCTGAGCACCCTATTTTTGGCACACGGAGGCCCCTCGCAAAGTCTGGCCCCATTCCGAGTCCGGCGGACGAACTTGGCCAGCCCCTCCCCCCAAGGCTATAGCCCACCCGTTTTTTGGGCATTTTTGCGGCGGACGAACAAGACGACTGGACCAAAGGGTCCGTATTTTTGGGCGCGGCAGTGCCTGCGGCCTATTTTTGGCACACGGAGGCCCCTCGCAAAGTCTGGCCCCATTCCGAGTCCGGCGGACGAACTTGGCCAGCCCCTCCCCCCAAGGCTATAGCCCACCCATTTTTGGGGCATTTTTGCGGCGGACGAACTTGGGGACGGGACCTTCGGGCGCTTATTTTTGGGCGCGGCAGTGCCCGCGGCCTATTTTTGGCACACGGAGGCCCCTCGCAAAGTCTGGCCCCATTCCGAGTCCGGCGGACGAACTTGGGCAGCCCCTCCCCCCAAGGCTATAGCCCACCCGTTTTTTGGGCATTTTTGCGGCGGACGAACTTGGGGACGGGACCTTCGGGCGCTTATTTTTGGACGCAGCAGTGCCCGCGGCCTATTTTTGGCACACGGAGGCCCCTCGCAAAGTCTGGCCCCATTCCGAGTCCGGCGGACGAACTTGGCCAGCCCCTCCCCCCAAGGCTATAGCCCACCCGTTTTTTGGGCATTTTTGCGGCGGACGAACTTGGGGACGGGACCTTCGGGCGGGGCAGTGCCCGCGGCCTATTTTTGGCACACGGAGGCCCCTCGCAAAGTCTGGCCCCATTCCGAGTCCGGCGGACGAACTTGGCCCAGCCCTCCCCCCAAGGCTATAGCCCACCCGTTTTTTGGGCATTTTTGCGGCGGACGAACTTGGGGACGGGACCTTCGGGCGCTTATTTTTGGGCGCGGCAGTGCCCGCGGCCTATTTTTGGCACACGGAGGCCCCTCGCAAAGTCTGGCCCCATTCCGAGTCCGGCGGACGAACTTGGCCAGCCCCTCCCCCCAAGGCTATAGCCCACCCGTTTTTTGGGCATTTTTGCGGCGGACGAACTTGGGGACGGGACCTTCGGGCGCTTATTTTTGGGCGCGGCAGTGCCCGCGGCCTATTTTTGGCACACGGAGGCCCCTCGCAAAGTCTGGCCCCATTCCGAGTCCGGCGGACGAACTTGGCCAGCCCCTCCCCCCAAGGCTATAGCCCACCCGTTTTTTGGGCATTTTTGCGGCGGACGAACTTGGGGGGACGGAACCTTGGGCCTTTTTTTGGGCGCGGCAGTGCCCGCGGCCTATTTTTGGCACACGGAGGCCCCCTCGCAAAGTCTGGCCCCATTCCGAGTCCGGCGGACGAACTTGGCCAGCCCCTCCCCCCAAGGCTATAGCCCACCCGTTTTTTGGGCATTTGTTCGGCGGACGAACTTGGGGACGGGACCTTGGGGTACTTATTTTTTAGCGCGGCAGTGCCCGCGGCCTATTTTTGGCACACGGAGGCCCCTCGCAAAGTCTGGCCCCATTCCGAGTCCGGCGGACGAACTTGGCCAGCCCCTCCCCCCAAGGCTATAGCCCACCCATTTTTTGGGCATTTTTGCGGCGGACGAACTTGGGGACGGGACCTTCGGGCGCTTATTTTTGGGCGCGGCAGTGCCCGCGGCCTATTTTTGGCACACGGAGGCCCCTCGCAAAGTCTGGCCCCATTCCGAGTTCGGCGGACGAACTTGGCCAGCCCCTCCCCCCAAGGCTATAGCCCACCCGTTTTTTGGGCATTTTTGCGGCGGACGAACTTGGGGACGGGACCTTCGGGGGATTCTTTTTTGAGCGCGGAGTGCCCGCGGCCTATTTTTGGCACACGGAGGGCCCTCGCAAAGTCTGGCCCCATTCCGAGGCCGGCGGACGAACTTGGCCAGCCCCTCCCCCCAAGGCTATAGCCCACCCGTTTTTTGGGCATTTTTGCGGCGGACGAACTTGGGGACGGGAACTTCGGGCGCGGCAGTGCCCGCGGCCTATTTTTTGCACACGGAGGCCCCTCGCAAAGTCTGGCCCCATTCCGAGTCCGGCGGACGAACTTGGCCAGCCCCTCCCCCCAAGGCTATAGCCCACCCGTTTTTTGGGCATTTTTGCGGCGGACGAACTTGGGGACGGGACCTTCGGGCGCGGCAGTGCCCGCGGCCTATTTTTGGCACACGGAGGCCCCTCGCAAAGTCTGGCCCCATTCCGAGTCCGGCGGACGAACTTGGCCAGCCCCTCCCCCCAAGGCTATAGCCCACCCGTTTTTTGGGCATTTTTGCGGCGGACGAACTTGGGGACGGGACCTTCGGGCTCTTATTTTTGGGAGCGGCAGTGCCCGCGGCCTATTTTTGGCACACGGAGGCCCCTCGCAAAGTCTGGCCCCATTCCGAGTCCGGCGGACGAACTTGGCCAGCCCCTCCCCCCAAGGCTATAGCCCACCCGTTTTTTGGGCATTTTTGCGGCGGACGAACTTGGGGACGGGACCTTCGGGCGCTTTTTTGTGGGCGCGGCAGTGCCCGCGGCCTATTTTTGGCACACGGAGGCCCCTCGCAAAGTCTGGCCCCATTCCGAGTCCGGCGGACGAACTTGGCCAGCCCCTCCCCCCAAGGCTATAGCCCACCCGTTTTTTGGGCATTTTTGCGGCGGACGAACTTGGGGACGGGACCTTCGGGCACGGCAGTGCCCGCGGCCTATTTTTGGCACACGGAGGCCCCTCGCAAAGTCTGGCCCCATTCCGAGTCCGGCGGACGAACTTGGCCAGCCCCTCCCCCCCAAGGCTATAGCCCACCCGTTTTTTGGGCATTTTTGCGGCGGACGAACTTGGGGACGGGACCTTCGGGCGCTTATTTTTGGGCGCGGCAGTGCCCGCGGCCTATTTTTGGCACACGGAGGCCCCTCGCAAAGTCTGGCCCCATTTCGAGTCCGGCGGACGAACTTGGCCAGCCCCTCCCCCCAAGGCTATAGCCCACCCGTTTTTTGGGCATTTTTGCGGCGGACGAACTTGGGGACGGGACCTTCGGGCGCTTATTTTTGGGCGCGGCAGTGCCCGCGGCCTATTTTTGGCACACGGAGGCCCCTCGCAAAGTCTGGCCCCATTCCGAGTCCGGCGGACGAACTTGGCCAGCCCCTCCCCCCAAGGCTATAGCCCACCCGTTTTTTGGGCATTTTTGCGGCGGACGAACTTGGGGACGGGACCTTCGGGCGATTATTTTTTGGGCATGGCAGTGCCCGCGGCCTATTTTTGGTCACGGAGGCCCCTCGCAAAGTCTGGCCCCATTCCGAGTCCGGCGGACGAACTTGGCCAGCCCCTCCCCCCAAGGCTATAGCCCACCCGTTTTTTGGGCATTTTTGCGGCGGACGAACTTGGGGACGGGACCTTCGGGCCCGGCAGTACCCGCGGCCTATTTTTGGCACACGGAGGCCCCTCGCAAAGTCTGGCCCCATTCCGAGTCCGGCGGACGAACTTGGCCAGCCCCTCCCCCCAAGGCTATATAGCCCACCCGTTTTTTGGGCATTTTTGCGGCGGACGAACTTGGGGACGGGACCTTCGGGCGCTTATTTTTGGGCGCGGCAGTGCCCGCGGCCTATTTTTGGCAAACGGAGGCCCCTCGCAAAGTCTGGCCCCATTCCGAGTCCGGCGGACGAACTTGGCCAGCCCCTCCCCCCAAGGCTATAGCCCACCCGTTTTTTGGGCATTTTTGCGGCGGACGAACTTGGGGACGGGACCTTCGGGCACTTATTTTTGGGCGCGGCAGTGCCCGCGGCCTATTTTTGGCACACGGAGGCCCCTCGCAAAGTCTGGCCCCATTCCGAGTCCGGCGGACGAACTTGGCCAGCCCCTCCCCCCAAGGCTATAGCCCACCCGTTTTTTGGGCATTTTTGCGGCGGACGAACTTGGGGACGGGACCTTCGGGCGCTTATTTTTGGGCGCGGCAGTGGCCCCGGCCTATTGTTGGCACACGGAGGCCCCTCGGAAAGTCTGGCCCCATTCCGAGTCCGGCGGACGAACTTGGCCAGCCCCTCCCCCCAAGGCTATAGCCCACCCGTTTTTTGGGCATTTTTGCGGTGGACGAACTTGGGGACGGGACCTTCGGGCGCTTATTTTTGGGCGCGGCAGTGCCCGCGGCCTATTTTTGGCACACGGAGGCCCCTCGCAAAGTCTGGCCCCATTCCGAGTCCGGCGGACGAACTTGGCCAGCCCCTCCCCCCAAGGCTATAGCCCACCCGTTTTTTGGGCATTTTTGCGGCGGACGAACTTGGGGACGGGACCTTCGGGCGCTTATTTTTGGGCGCGGCAGTGCCCGCGGCCTATTTTTGGCACACGGAGGCCCCTCGCAAAGTCTGGCCCCATTCCGAGTCCGGCGGACGAACTTGGCCAGCCCCTCCCCCCAAGGCTATAGCCCACCCGTTTTTTGGGCATTTTTGCGGCGGACGAACTTGGGGACGGGACCTTCGGGTGCTTATTTTGGGACGCGGCAGTGCCCGCGGCCTATTTTTGGCACACGGAGGCCCCTCGCAAAGTCTGGCCCCATTCCGAGTCCGGCGGACGAACTTGGCCAGCCCCTCCCCCCAAGGCTATAGCCCACCCGTTTTTTGGGCATTTTTGCGGCGGACGAACTTGGGGACGGGACCTTCGGGCGCTTATTTTTGGGCGCGGCAGTGCCCGCGGCCTATTTTTGGCACACGGAGGCCCCTCGCAAAAGTCTGGCCCCATTCCGAGTCCGGCGGACGAACTTGGCCAGCCCCTCCCCCCAAGGCTATAGCCCACCCGTTTTTTGGGCATTTTTGCGGCGGACGAATCCAGGGGACGGTACTTTCGGGCGCTTATTTTTGGGCGCGGCAGTGTCCGCAGCCTATTTTTGGCACACGGGGGCCCCTCGCAAAGTCTGGCCCCATTCCGAGTCCGGCGGACGAACTTGGCCAGCCCCTCCCCCCAAGGCTATAGCCCACCCGTTTTTTGGGCATTTTTGCGGCGGACGAACTTGGGGACGGGACCTTCGGGCGCTTATTTTTGGGCGCGGCAGTGCCCGCGGCCTATTTTTGGCACACGGAGGCCCCTCGCAAAGTCTGGCCCCATTCCGAGTCCGGCGGACGAACTTGGCCAGCCCCTCCCCCCAAGGCTATAGCCCACCCGTTTTTTGGGCATTTTTGCGGCGGACGAACTTGGGGACGGGACCTTCGGGCGCTTATTTTTGGGCGCGGCAGTGCCCGCGGCCTATTTTTGGCACACGGAGGCCCCTCGCAAAGTCTGGCCCCATTCCGAGTCCGGCGGACGAACTTGGCCAGCCCCTCCCCCCAAGGCTATAGCCCACCCGTTTTTTGGGCATTTTTGCGGCGGACGAACTTGGGGACGGGACCTTCGGGCGCTTATTTTTGGGCGCGGCAGTGCCCGCGGCCTATTTTTGGCACACGGAGGCCCCTCGCAAAGTCTGGCCCCATTCCGAGTCCGGCGGACGAACTTGGCCAGCCCCTCCCCCCAAGGCTATAGCCCACCCGTTTTTTGGGCATTTTTGCGGCGGACGAACTTGGGGACGGGACCTTCGGGCGCTTATTTTTGGGCGCGGCAGTGCCCGCGGCCTATTTTTGGCACACGGAGGCCCCTCGCAAAGTCTGGCCCCATTCCGAGTCCGGCGGACGAACTTGGCCAGCCCCTCCCCCCAAGGCTATAGCCCACCCGTTTTTTGGGCATTTTTGCGGCGGACGAACTTGGGGACGGGACCTTCGGGCGCTTATTTTTGGGCGCGGCAGTGCCCGCGGCCTATTTTTGGCACACGGAGGCCCCTCGCAAAGTCTGGCCCCATTCCGAGTCCGGCGGACGAACTTGGCCAGCCCCTCCCCCCAAGGCTATAGCCCACCCGTTTTTTGGGCATTTTTGCGGCGGACGAACTTGGGGACGGGACCTTCGGGCGCTTATTTTTGGGCGCGGCAGTGCCCGCGGCCTATTTTTGGCACACGGAGGCCCCTCGCAAAGTCTGGCCCCATTCCGAGTCCGGCGGACGAACTTGGCCAGCCCCTCCCCCCAAGGCTATAGCCCACCCGTTTTTTGGGCATTTTTGCGGCGGACGAACTTGGGGACGGGACCTTCGGGCGCTTATTTTTGGGCGCGGCAGTGCCCGCGGCCTATTTTTGGCACACGGAGGCCCCTCGCAAAGTCTGGCCCCATTCCGAGTCCGGCGGACGAACTTGGCCAGCCCCTCCCCCCAAGGCTATAGCCCACCCGTTTTTTGGGCATTTTTGCGGCGGACGAACTTGGGGACGGGACCTTCGGGCGCTTATTTTTGGGCGCGGCAGTGCCCGCGGCCTATTTTTGGCACACGGAGGCCCCTCGCAAAGTCTGGCCCCATTCCGAGTCCGGCGGACGAACTTGGCCAGCCCCTCCCCCCAAGGCTATAGCCCACCCGTTTTTTGGGCATTTTTGCGGCGGACGAACTTGGGGACGGGACCTTCGGGCGCTTATTTTTGGGCGCGGCAGTGCCCGCGGCCTATTTTTGGCACACGGAGGCCCCTCGCAAAGTCTGGCCCCATTCCGAGTCCGGCGGACGAACTTGGCCAGCCCCTCCCCCCAAGGCTATAGCCCACCCGTTTTTTGGGCATTTTTGCGGCGGACGAACTTGGGGACGGGACCTTCGGGCGCTTATTTTTGGGCGCGGCAGTGCCCGCGGCCTATTTTTGGCACACGGAGGCCCCTCGCAAAGTCTGGCCCCATTCCGAGTCCGGCGGACGAACTTGGCCAGCCCCTCCCCCCAAGGCTATAGCCCACCCGTTTTTTGGGCATTTTTGCGGCGGACGAACTTGGGGACGGGACCTTCGGGCGCTTATTTTTGGGCGCGGCAGTGCCCGCGGCCTATTTTTGGCACACGGAGGCCCCTCGCAAAGTCTGGCCCCATTCCGAGTCCGGCGGACGAACTTGGCCAGCCCCTCCCCCCAAGGCTATAGCCCACCCGTTTTTTGGGCATTTTTGCGGCGGACGAACTTGGGGACGGGACCTTCGGGCGCTTATTTTTGGGCGCGGCAGTGCCCGCGGCCTATTTTTGGCACACGGAGGCCCCTCGCAAAGTCTGGCCCCATTCCGAGTCCGGCGGACGAACTTGGCCAGCCCCTCCCCCCAAGGCTATAGCCCACCCGTTTTTTGGGCATTTTTGCGGCGGACGAACTTGGGGACGGGACCTTCGGGCGCTTATTTTTGGGCGCGGCAGTGCCCGCGGCCTATTTTTGGCACACGGAGGCCCCTCGCAAAGTCTGGCCCCATTCCGAGTCCGGCGGACGAACTTGGCCAGCCCCTCCCCCCAAGGCTATAGCCCACCCGTTTTTTGGGCATTTTTGCGGCGGACGAACTTGGGGACGGGACCTTCGGGCGCTTATTTTTGGGCGCGGCAGTGCCCGCGGCCTATTTTTGGCACACGGAGGCCCCTCGCAAAGTCTGGCCCCATTCCGAGTCCGGCGGACGAACTTGGCCAGCCCCTCCCCCCAAGGCTATAGCCCACCCGTTTTTTGGGCATTTTTGCGGCGGACGAACTTGGGGACGGGACCTTCGGGCGCTTATTTTTGGGCGCGGCAGTGCCCGCGGCCTATTTTTGGCACACGGAGGCCCCTCGCAAAGTCTGGCCCCATTCCGAGTCCGGCGGACGAACTTGGCCAGCCCCTCCCCCCAAGGCTATAGCCCACCCGTTTTTTGGGCATTTTTGCGGCGGACGAACTTGGGGACGGGACCTTCGGGCGCTTATTTTTGGGCGCGGCAGTGCCCGCGGCCTATTTTTGGCACACGGAGGCCCCTCGCAAAGTCTGGCCCCATTCCGAGTCCGGCGGACGAACTTGGCCAGCCCCTCCCCCCAAGGCTATAGCCCACCCGTTTTTTGGGCATTTTTGCGGCGGACGAACTTGGGGACGGGACCTTCGGGCGCTTATTTTTGGGCGCGGCAGTGCCCGCGGCCTATTTTTGGCACACGGAGGCCCCTCGCAAAGTCTGGCCCCATTCCGAGTCCGGCGGACGAACTTGGCCAGCCCCTCCCCCCAAGGCTATAGCCCACCCGTTTTTTGGGCATTTTTGCGGCGGACGAACTTGGGGACGGGACCTTCGGGCGCTTATTTTTGGGCGCGGCAGTGCCCGCGGCCTATTTTTGGCACACGGAGGCCCCTCGCAAAGTCTGGCCCCATTCCGAGTCCGGCGGACGAACTTGGCCAGCCCCTCCCCCCAAGGCTATAGCCCACCCGTTTTTTGGGCATTTTTGCGGCGGACGAACTTGGGGACGGGACCTTCGGGCGCTTATTTTTGGGCGCGGCAGTGCCCGCGGCCTATTTTTGGCACACGGAGGCCCCTCGCAAAGTCTGGCCCCATTCCGAGTCCGGCGGACGAACTTGGCCAGCCCCTCCCCCCAAGGCTATAGCCCACCCGTTTTTTGGGCATTTTTGCGGCGGACGAACTTGGGGACGGGACCTTCGGGCGCTTATTTTTGGGCGCGGCAGTGCCCGCGGCCTATTTTTGGCACACGGAGGCCCCTCGCAAAGTCTGGCCCCATTCCGAGTCCGGCGGACGAACTTGGCCAGCCCCTCCCCCCAAGGCTATAGCCCACCCGTTTTTTGGGCATTTTTGCGGCGGACGAACTTGGGGACGGGACCTTCGGGCGCTTATTTTTGGGCGCGGCAGTGCCCGCGGCCTATTTTTGGCACACGGAGGCCCCTCGCAAAGTCTGGCCCCATTCCGAGTCCGGCGGACGAACTTGGCCAGCCCCTCCCCCCAAGGCTATAGCCCACCCGTTTTTTGGGCATTTTTGCGGCGGACGAACTTGGGGACGGGACCTTCGGGCGCTTATTTTTGGGCGCGGCAGTGCCCGCGGCCTATTTTTGGCACACGGAGGCCCCTCGCAAAGTCTGGCCCCATTCCGAGTCCGGCGGACGAACTTGGCCAGCCCCTCCCCCCAAGGCTATAGCCCACCCGTTTTTTGGGCATTTTTGCGGCGGACGAACTTGGGGACGGGACCTTCGGGCGCTTATTTTTGGGCGCGGCAGTGCCCGCGGCCTATTTTTGGCACACGGAGGCCCCTCGCAAAGTCTGGCCCCATTCCGAGTCCGGCGGACGAACTTGGCCAGCCCCTCCCCCCAAGGCTATAGCCCACCCGTTTTTTGGGCATTTTTGCGGCGGACGAACTTGGGGACGGGACCTTCGGGCGCTTATTTTTGGGCGCGGCAGTGCCCGCGGCCTATTTTTGGCACACGGAGGCCCCTCGCAAAGTCTGGCCCCATTCCGAGTCCGGCGGACGAACTTGGCCAGCCCCTCCCCCCAAGGCTATAGCCCACCCGTTTTTTGGGCATTTTTGCGGCGGACGAACTTGGGGACGGGACCTTCGGGCGCTTATTTTTGGGCGCGGCAGTGCCCGCGGCCTATTTTTGGCACACGGAGGCCCCTCGCAAAGTCTGGCCCCATTCCGAGTCCGGCGGACGAACTTGGCCAGCCCCTCCCCCCAAGGCTATAGCCCACCCGTTTTTTGGGCATTTTTGCGGCGGACGAACTTGGGGACGGGACCTTCGGGCGCTTATTTTTGGGCGCGGCAGTGCCCGCGGCCTATTTTTGGCACACGGAGGCCCCTCGCAAAGTCTGGCCCCATTCCGAGTCCGGCGGACGAACTTGGCCAGCCCCTCCCCCCAAGGCTATAGCCCACCCGTTTTTTGGGCATTTTTGCGGCGGACGAACTTGGGGACGGGACCTTCGGGCGCTTATTTTTGGGCGCGGCAGTGCCCGCGGCCTATTTTTGGCACACGGAGGCCCCTCGCAAAGTCTGGCCCCATTCCGAGTCCGGCGGACGAACTTGGCCAGCCCCTCCCCCCAAGGCTATAGCCCACCCGTTTTTTGGGCATTTTTGCGGCGGACGAACTTGGGGACGGGACCTTCGGGCGCTTATTTTTGGGCGCGGCAGTGCCCGCGGCCTATTTTTGGCACACGGAGGCCCCTCGCAAAGTCTGGCCCCATTCCGAGTCCGGCGGACGAACTTGGCCAGCCCCTCCCCCCAAGGCTATAGCCCACCCGTTTTTTGGGCATTTTTGCGGCGGACGAACTTGGGGACGGGACCTTCGGGCGCTTATTTTTGGGCGCGGCAGTGCCCGCGGCCTATTTTTGGCACACGGAGGCCCCTCGCAAAGTCTGGCCCCATTCCGAGTCCGGCGGACGAACTTGGCCAGCCCCTCCCCCCAAGGCTATAGCCCACCCGTTTTTTGGGCATTTTTGCGGCGGACGAACTTGGGGACGGGACCTTCGGGCGCTTATTTTTGGGCGCGGCAGTGCCCGCGGCCTATTTTTGGCACACGGAGGCCCCTCGCAAAGTCTGGCCCCATTCCGAGTCCGGCGGACGAACTTGGCCAGCCCCTCCCCCCAAGGCTATAGCCCACCCGTTTTTTGGGCATTTTTGCGGCGGACGAACTTGGGGACGGGACCTTCGGGCGCTTATTTTTGGGCGCGGCAGTGCCCGCGGCCTATTTTTGGCACACGGAGGCCCCTCGCAAAGTCTGGCCCCATTCCGAGTCCGGCGGACGAACTTGGCCAGCCCCTCCCCCCAAGGCTATAGCCCACCCGTTTTTTGGGCATTTTTGCGGCGGACGAACTTGGGGACGGGACCTTCGGGCGCTTATTTTTGGGCGCGGCAGTGCCCGCGGCCTATTTTTGGCACACGGAGGCCCCTCGCAAAGTCTGGCCCCATTCCGAGTCCGGCGGACGAACTTGGCCAGCCCCTCCCCCCAAGGCTATAGCCCACCCGTTTTTTGGGCATTTTTGCGGCGGACGAACTTGGGGACGGGACCTTCGGGCGCTTATTTTTGGGCGCGGCAGTGCCCGCGGCCTATTTTTGGCACACGGAGGCCCCTCGCAAAGTCTGGCCCCATTCCGAGTCCGGCGGACGAACTTGGCCAGCCCCTCCCCCCAAGGCTATAGCCCACCCGTTTTTTGGGCATTTTTGCGGCGGACGAACTTGGGGACGGGACCTTCGGGCGCTTATTTTTGGGCGCGGCAGTGCCCGCGGCCTATTTTTGGCACACGGAGGCCCCTCGCAAAGTCTGGCCCCATTCCGAGTCCGGCGGACGAACTTGGCCAGCCCCTCCCCCCAAGGCTATAGCCCACCCGTTTTTTGGGCATTTTTGCGGCGGACGAACTTGGGGACGGGACCTTCGGGCGCTTATTTTTGGGCGCGGCAGTGCCCGCGGCCTATTTTTGGCACACGGAGGCCCCTCGCAAAGTCTGGCCCCATTCCGAGTCCGGCGGACGAACTTGGCCAGCCCCTCCCCCCAAGGCTATAGCCCACCCGTTTTTTGGGCATTTTTGCGGCGGACGAACTTGGGGACGGGACCTTCGGGCGCTTATTTTTGGGCGCGGCAGTGCCCGCGGCCTATTTTTGGCACACGGAGGCCCCTCGCAAAGTCTGGCCCCATTCCGAGTCCGGCGGACGAACTTGGCCAGCCCCTCCCCCCAAGGCTATAGCCCACCCGTTTTTTGGGCATTTTTGCGGCGGACGAACTTGGGGACGGGACCTTCGGGCGCTTATTTTTGGGCGCGGCAGTGCCCGCGGCCTATTTTTGGCACACGGAGGCCCCTCGCAAAGTCTGGCCCCATTCCGAGTCCGGCGGACGAACTTGGCCAGCCCCTCCCCCCAAGGCTATAGCCCACCCGTTTTTTGGGCATTTTTGCGGCGGACGAACTTGGGGACGGGACCTTCGGGCGCTTATTTTTGGGCGCGGCAGTGCCCGCGGCCTATTTTTGGCACACGGAGGCCCCTCGCAAAGTCTGGCCCCATTCCGAGTCCGGCGGACGAACTTGGCCAGCCCCTCCCCCCAAGGCTATAGCCCACCCGTTTTTTGGGCATTTTTGCGGCGGACGAACTTGGGGACGGGACCTTCGGGCGCTTATTTTTGGGCGCGGCAGTGCCCGCGGCCTATTTTTGGCACACGGAGGCCCCTCGCAAAGTCTGGCCCCATTCCGAGTCCGGCGGACGAACTTGGCCAGCCCCTCCCCCCAAGGCTATAGCCCACCCGTTTTTTGGGCATTTTTGCGGCGGACGAACTTGGGGACGGGACCTTCGGGCGCTTATTTTTGGGCGCGGCAGTGCCCGCGGCCTATTTTTGGCACACGGAGGCCCCTCGCAAAGTCTGGCCCCATTCCGAGTCCGGCGGACGAACTTGGCCAGCCCCTCCCCCCAAGGCTATAGCCCACCCGTTTTTTGGGCATTTTTGCGGCGGACGAACTTGGGGACGGGACCTTCGGGCGCTTATTTTTGGGCGCGGCAGTGCCCGCGGCCTATTTTTGGCACACGGAGGCCCCTCGCAAAGTCTGGCCCCATTCCGAGTCCGGCGGACGAACTTGGCCAGCCCCTCCCCCCAAGGCTATAGCCCACCCGTTTTTTGGGCATTTTTGCGGCGGACGAACTTGGGGACGGGACCTTCGGGCGCTTATTTTTGGGCGCGGCAGTGCCCGCGGCCTATTTTTGGCACACGGAGGCCCCTCGCAAAGTCTGGCCCCATTCCGAGTCCGGCGGACGAACTTGGCCAGCCCCTCCCCCCAAGGCTATAGCCCACCCGTTTTTTGGGCATTTTTGCGGCGGACGAACTTGGGGACGGGACCTTCGGGCGCTTATTTTTGGGCGCGGCAGTGCCCGCGGCCTATTTTTGGCACACGGAGGCCCCTCGCAAAGTCTGGCCCCATTCCGAGTCCGGCGGACGAACTTGGCCAGCCCCTCCCCCCAAGGCTATAGCCCACCCGTTTTTTGGGCATTTTTGCGGCGGACGAACTTGGGGACGGGACCTTCGGGCGCTTATTTTTGGGCGCGGCAGTGCCCGCGGCCTATTTTTGGCACACGGAGGCCCCTCGCAAAGTCTGGCCCCATTCCGAGTCCGGCGGACGAACTTGGCCAGCCCCTCCCCCCAAGGCTATAGCCCACCCGTTTTTTGGGCATTTTTGCGGCGGACGAACTTGGGGACGGGACCTTCGGGCGCTTATTTTTGGGCGCGGCAGTGCCCGCGGCCTATTTTTGGCACACGGAGGCCCCTCGCAAAGTCTGGCCCCATTCCGAGTCCGGCGGACGAACTTGGCCAGCCCCTCCCCCCAAGGCTATAGCCCACCCGTTTTTTGGGCATTTTTGCGGCGGACGAACTTGGGGACGGGACCTTCGGGCGCTTATTTTTGGGCGCGGCAGTGCCCGCGGCCTATTTTTGGCACACGGAGGCCCCTCGCAAAGTCTGGCCCCATTCCGAGTCCGGCGGACGAACTTGGCCAGCCCCTCCCCCCAAGGCTATAGCCCACCCGTTTTTTGGGCATTTTTGCGGCGGACGAACTTGGGGACGGGACCTTCGGGCGCTTATTTTTGGGCGCGGCAGTGCCCGCGGCCTATTTTTGGCACACGGAGGCCCCTCGCAAAGTCTGGCCCCATTCCGAGTCCGGCGGACGAACTTGGCCAGCCCCTCCCCCCAAGGCTATAGCCCACCCGTTTTTTGGGCATTTTTGCGGCGGACGAACTTGGGGACGGGACCTTCGGGCGCTTATTTTTGGGCGCGGCAGTGCCCGCGGCCTATTTTTGGCACACGGAGGCCCCTCGCAAAGTCTGGCCCCATTCCGAGTCCGGCGGACGAACTTGGCCAGCCCCTCCCCCCAAGGCTATAGCCCACCCGTTTTTTGGGCATTTTTGCGGCGGACGAACTTGGGGACGGGACCTTCGGGCGCTTATTTTTGGGCGCGGCAGTGCCCGCGGCCTATTTTTGGCACACGGAGGCCCCTCGCAAAGTCTGGCCCCATTCCGAGTCCGGCGGACGAACTTGGCCAGCCCCTCCCCCCAAGGCTATAGCCCACCCGTTTTTTGGGCATTTTTGCGGCGGACGAACTTGGGGACGGGACCTTCGGGCGCTTATTTTTGGGCGCGGCAGTGCCCGCGGCCTATTTTTGGCACACGGAGGCCCCTCGCAAAGTCTGGCCCCATTCCGAGTCCGGCGGACGAACTTGGCCAGCCCCTCCCCCCAAGGCTATAGCCCACCCGTTTTTTGGGCATTTTTGCGGCGGACGAACTTGGGGACGGGACCTTCGGGCGCTTATTTTTGGGCGCGGCAGTGCCCGCGGCCTATTTTTGGCACACGGAGGCCCCTCGCAAAGTCTGGCCCCATTCCGAGTCCGGCGGACGAACTTGGCCAGCCCCTCCCCCCAAGGCTATAGCCCACCCGTTTTTTGGGCATTTTTGCGGCGGACGAACTTGGGGACGGGACCTTCGGGCGCTTATTTTTGGGCGCGGCAGTGCCCGCGGCCTATTTTTGGCACACGGAGGCCCCTCGCAAAGTCTGGCCCCATTCCGAGTCCGGCGGACGAACTTGGCCAGCCCCTCCCCCCAAGGCTATAGCCCACCCGTTTTTTGGGCATTTTTGCGGCGGACGAACTTGGGGACGGGACCTTCGGGCGCTTATTTTTGGGCGCGGCAGTGCCCGCGGCCTATTTTTGGCACACGGAGGCCCCTCGCAAAGTCTGGCCCCATTCCGAGTCCGGCGGACGAACTTGGCCAGCCCCTCCCCCCAAGGCTATAGCCCACCCGTTTTTTGGGCATTTTTGCGGCGGACGAACTTGGGGACGGGACCTTCGGGCGCTTATTTTTGGGCGCGGCAGTGCCCGCGGCCTATTTTTGGCACACGGAGGCCCCTCGCAAAGTCTGGCCCCATTCCGAGTCCGGCGGACGAACTTGGCCAGCCCCTCCCCCCAAGGCTATAGCCCACCCGTTTTTTGGGCATTTTTGCGGCGGACGAACTTGGGGACGGGACCTTCGGGCGCTTATTTTTGGGCGCGGCAGTGCCCGCGGCCTATTTTTGGCACACGGAGGCCCCTCGCAAAGTCTGGCCCCATTCCGAGTCCGGCGGACGAACTTGGCCAGCCCCTCCCCCCAAGGCTATAGCCCACCCGTTTTTTGGGCATTTTTGCGGCGGACGAACTTGGGGACGGGACCTTCGGGCGCTTATTTTTGGGCGCGGCAGTGCCCGCGGCCTATTTTTGGCACACGGAGGCCCCTCGCAAAGTCTGGCCCCATTCCGAGTCCGGCGGACGAACTTGGCCAGCCCCTCCCCCCAAGGCTATAGCCCACCCGTTTTTTGGGCATTTTTGCGGCGGACGAACTTGGGGACGGGACCTTCGGGCGCTTATTTTTGGGCGCGGCAGTGCCCGCGGCCTATTTTTGGCACACGGAGGCCCCTCGCAAAGTCTGGCCCCATTCCGAGTCCGGCGGACGAACTTGGCCAGCCCCTCCCCCCAAGGCTATAGCCCACCCGTTTTTTGGGCATTTTTGCGGCGGACGAACTTGGGGACGGGACCTTCACGCGCTTATTTTTGGGCGCGGCAGTGCCCGCGGCCTATTTTTGGCACACGGAGGCCCCTCGCAAAGTCTGGCCCCATTCCGAGTCCGGCGGACGAACTTGGCCAGCCCCTCCCCCCAAGGCTATAGCCCACCCGTTTTTTGGGCATTTTTGCGGCGGACGAACTTGGGGACGGGACCTTCGGGCGCTTATTTTTGGGCGCGGCAGTGCCCGCGGCCTATTTTTGGCACACGGAGGCCCCTCGCAAAGTCTGGCCCCATTCCGAGTCCGGCGGACGAACTTGGCCAGCCCCTCCCCCCAAGGCTATAGCCCACCCGTTTTTTGGGCATTTTTGCGGCGGACGAACTTGGGGACGGGACCTTCGGGCGCTTATTTTTGGGCGCGGCAGTGCCCGCGGCCTATTTTTGGCACACGGAGGCCCCTCGCAAAGTCTGGCCCCATTCCGAGTCCGGCGGACGAACTTGGCCAGCCCCTCCCCCCAAGGCTATAGCCCACCCGTTTTTTGGGCATTTTTGCGGCGGACGAACTTGGGGACGGGACCTTCGGGCGCTTATTTTTGGGCGCGGCAGTGCCCGCGGCCTATTTTTGGCACACGGAGGCCCCTCGCAAAGTCTGGCCCCATTCCGAGTCCGGCGGACGAACTTGGCCAGCCCCTCCCCCCAAGGCTATAGCCCACCCGTTTTTTGGGCATTTTTGCGGCGGACGAACTTGGGGACGGGACCTTCGGGCGCTTATTTTTGGGCGCGGCAGTGCCCGCGGCCTATTTTTGGCACACGGAGGCCCCTCGCAAAGTCTGGCCCCATTCCGAGTCCGGCGGACGAACTTGGCCAGCCCCTCCCCCCAAGGCTATAGCCCACCCGTTTTTTGGGCATTTTTGCGGCGGACGAACTTGGGGACGGGACCTTCGGGCGCTTATTTTTGGGCGCGGCAGTGCCCGCGGCCTATTTTTGGCACACGGAGGCCCCTCGCAAAGTCTGGCCCCATTCCGAGTCCGGCGGACGAACTTGGCCAGCCCCTCCCCCCAAGGCTATAGCCCACCCGTTTTTTGGGCATTTTTGCGGCGGACGAACTTGGGGACGGGACCTTCGGGCGCTTATTTTTGGGCGCGGCAGTGCCCGCGGCCTATTTTTGGCACACGGAGGCCCCTCGCAAAGTCTGGCCCCATTCCGAGTCCGGCGGACGAACTTGGCCAGCCCCTCCCCCCAAGGCTATAGCCCACCCGTTTTTTGGGCATTTTTGCGGCGGACGAACTTGGGGACGGGACCTTCGGGCGCTTATTTTTGGGCGCGGCAGTGCCCGCGGCCTATTTTTGGCACACGGAGGCCCCTCGCAAAGTCTGGCCCCATTCCGAGTCCGGCGGACGAACTTGGCCAGCCCCTCCCCCCAAGGCTATAGCCCACCCGTTTTTTGGGCATTTTTGCGGCGGACGAACTTGGGGACGGGACCTTCGGGCGCTTATTTTTGGGCGCGGCAGTGCCCGCGGCCTATTTTTGGCACACGGAGGCCCCTCGCAAAGTCTGGCCCCATTCCGAGTCCGGCGGACGAACTTGGCCAGCCCCTCCCCCCAAGGCTATAGCCCACCCGTTTTTTGGGCATTTTTGCGGCGGACGAACTTGGGGACGGGACCTTCGGGCGCTTATTTTTGGGCGCGGCAGTGCCCGCGGCCTATTTTTGGCACACGGAGGCCCCTCGCAAAGTCTGGCCCCATTCCGAGTCCGGCGGACGAACTTGGCCAGCCCCTCCCCCCAAGGCTATAGCCCACCCGTTTTTTGGGCATTTTTGCGGCGGACGAACTTGGGGACGGGACCTTCGGGCGCTTATTTTTGGGCGCGGCAGTGCCCGCGGCCTATTTTTGGCACACGGAGGCCCCTCGCAAAGTCTGGCCCCATTCCGAGTCCGGCGGACGAACTTGGCCAGCCCCTCCCCCCAAGGCTATAGCCCACCCGTTTTTTGGGCATTTTTGCGGCGGACGAACTTGGGGACGGGACCTTCGGGCGCTTATTTTTGGGCGCGGCAGTGCCCGCGGCCTATTTTTGGCACACGGAGGCCCCTCGCAAAGTCTGGCCCCATTCCGAGTCCGGCGGACGAACTTGGCCAGCCCCTCCCCCCAAGGCTATAGCCCACCCGTTTTTTGGGCATTTTTGCGGCGGACGAACTTGGGGACGGGACCTTCGGGCGCTTATTTTTGGGCGCGGCAGTGCCCGCGGCCTATTTTTGGCACACGGAGGCCCCTCGCAAAGTCTGGCCCCATTCCGAGTCCGGCGGACGAACTTGGCCAGCCCCTCCCCCCAAGGCTATAGCCCACCCGTTTTTTGGGCATTTTTGCGGCGGACGAACTTGGGGACGGGACCTTCGGGCGCTTATTTTTGGGCGCGGCAGTGCCCGCGGCCTATTTTTGGCACACGGAGGCCCCTCGCAAAGTCTGGCCCCATTCCGAGTCCGGCGGACGAACTTGGCCAGCCCCTCCCCCCAAGGCTATAGCCCACCCGTTTTTTGGGCATTTTTGCGGCGGACGAACTTGGGGACGGGACCTTCGGGCGCTTATTTTTGGGCGCGGCAGTGCCCGCGGCCTATTTTTGGCACACGGAGGCCCCTCGCAAAGTCTGGCCCCATTCCGAGTCCGGCGGACGAACTTGGCCAGCCCCTCCCCCCAAGGCTATAGCCCACCCGTTTTTTGGGCATTTTTGCGGCGGACGAACTTGGGGACGGGACCTTCGGGCGCTTATTTTTGGGCGCGGCAGTGCCCGCGGCCTATTTTTGGCACACGGAGGCCCCTCGCAAAGTCTGGCCCCATTCCGAGTCCGGCGGACGAACTTGGCCAGCCCCTCCCCCCAAGGCTATAGCCCACCCGTTTTTTGGGCATTTTTGCGGCGGACGAACTTGGGGACGGGACCTTCGGGCGCTTATTTTTGGGCGCGGCAGTGCCCGCGGCCTATTTTTGGCACACGGAGGCCCCTCGCAAAGTCTGGCCCCATTCCGAGTCCGGCGGACGAACTTGGCCAGCCCCTCCCCCCAAGGCTATAGCCCACCCGTTTTTTGGGCATTTTTGCGGCGGACGAACTTGGGGACGGGACCTTCGGGCGCTTATTTTTGGGCGCGGCAGTGCCCGCGGCCTATTTTTGGCACACGGAGGCCCCTCGCAAAGTCTGGCCCCATTCCGAGTCCGGCGGACGAACTTGGCCAGCCCCTCCCCCCAAGGCTATAGCCCACCCGTTTTTTGGGCATTTTTGCGGCGGACGAACTTGGGGACGGGACCTTCGGGCGCTTATTTTTGGGCGCGGCAGTGCCCGCGGCCTATTTTTGGCACACGGAGGCCCCTCGCAAAGTCTGGCCCCATTCCGAGTCCGGCGGACGAACTTGGCCAGCCCCTCCCCCCAAGGCTATAGCCCACCCGTTTTTTGGGCATTTTTGCGGCGGACGAACTTGGGGACGGGACCTTCGGGCGCTTATTTTTGGGCGCGGCAGTGCCCGCGGCCTATTTTTGGCACACGGAGGCCCCTCGCAAAGTCTGGCCCCATTCCGAGTCCGGCGGACGAACTTGGCCAGCCCCTCCCCCCAAGGCTATAGCCCACCCGTTTTTTGGGCATTTTTGCGGCGGACGAACTTGGGGACGGGACCTTCGGGCGCTTATTTTTGGGCGCGGCAGTGCCCGCGGCCTATTTTTGGCACACGGAGGCCCCTCGCAAAGTCTGGCCCCATTCCGAGTCCGGCGGACGAACTTGGCCAGCCCCTCCCCCCAAGGCTATAGCCCACCCGTTTTTTGGGCATTTTTGCGGCGGACGAACTTGGGGACGGGACCTTCGGGCGCTTATTTTTGGGCGCGGCAGTGCCCGCGGCCTATTTTTGGCACACGGAGGCCCCTCGCAAAGTCTGGCCCCATTCCGAGTCCGGCGGACGAACTTGGCCAGCCCCTCCCCCCAAGGCTATAGCCCACCCGTTTTTTGGGCATTTTTGCGGCGGACGAACTTGGGGACGGGACCTTCGGGCGCTTATTTTTGGGCGCGGCAGTGCCCGCGGCCTATTTTTGGCACACGGAGGCCCCTCGCAAAGTCTGGCCCCATTCCGAGTCCGGCGGACGAACTTGGCCAGCCCCTCCCCCCAAGGCTATAGCCCACCCGTTTTTTGGGCATTTTTGCGGCGGACGAACTTGGGGACGGGACCTTCGGGCGCTTATTTTTGGGCGCGGCAGTGCCCGCGGCCTATTTTTGGCACACGGAGGCCCCTCGCAAAGTCTGGCCCCATTCCGAGTCCGGCGGACGAACTTGGCCAGCCCCTCCCCCCAAGGCTATAGCCCACCCGTTTTTTGGGCATTTTTGCGGCGGACGAACTTGGGGACGGGACCTTCGGGCGCTTATTTTTGGGCGCGGCAGTGCCCGCGGCCTATTTTTGGCACACGGAGGCCCCTCGCAAAGTCTGGCCCCATTCCGAGTCCGGCGGACGAACTTGGCCAGCCCCTCCCCCCAAGGCTATAGCCCACCCGTTTTTTGGGCATTTTTGCGGCGGACGAACTTGGGGACGGGACCTTCGGGCGCTTATTTTTGGGCGCGGCAGTGCCCGCGGCCTATTTTTGGCACACGGAGGCCCCTCGCAAAGTCTGGCCCCATTCCGAGTCCGGCGGACGAACTTGGCCAGCCCCTCCCCCCAAGGCTATAGCCCACCCGTTTTTTGGGCATTTTTGCGGCGGACGAACTTGGGGACGGGACCTTCGGGCGCTTATTTTTGGGCGCGGCAGTGCCCGCGGCCTATTTTTGGCACACGGAGGCCCCTCGCAAAGTCTGGCCCCATTCCGAGTCCGGCGGACGAACTTGGCCAGCCCCTCCCCCCAAGGCTATAGCCCACCCGTTTTTTGGGCATTTTTGCGGCGGACGAACTTGGGGACGGGACCTTCGGGCGCTTATTTTTGGGCGCGGCAGTGCCCGCGGCCTATTTTTGGCACACGGAGGCCCCTCGCAAAGTCTGGCCCCATTCCGAGTCCGGCGGACGAACTTGGCCAGCCCCTCCCCCCAAGGCTATAGCCCACCCGTTTTTTGGGCATTTTTGCGGCGGACGAACTTGGGGACGGGACCTTCGGGCGCTTATTTTTGGGCGCGGCAGTGCCCGCGGCCTATTTTTGGCACACGGAGGCCCCTCGCAAAGTCTGGCCCCATTCCGAGTCCGGCGGACGAACTTGGCCAGCCCCTCCCCCCAAGGCTATAGCCCACCCGTTTTTTGGGCATTTTTGCGGCGGACGAACTTGGGGACGGGACCTTCGGGCGCTTATTTTTGGGCGCGGCAGTGCCCGCGGCCTATTTTTGGCACACGGAGGCCCCTCGCAAAGTCTGGCCCCATTCCGAGTCCGGCGGACGAACTTGGCCAGCCCCTCCCCCCAAGGCTATAGCCCACCCGTTTTTTGGGCATTTTTGCGGCGGACGAACTTGGGGACGGGACCTTCGGGCGCTTATTTTTGGGCGCGGCAGTGCCCGCGGCCTATTTTTGGCACACGGAGGCCCCTCGCAAAGTCTGGCCCCATTCCGAGTCCGGCGGACGAACTTGGCCAGCCCCTCCCCCCAAGGCTATAGCCCACCCGTTTTTTGGGCATTTTTGCGGCGGACGAACTTGGGGACGGGACCTTCGGGCGCTTATTTTTGGGCGCGGCAGTGCCCGCGGCCTATTTTTGGCACACGGAGGCCCCTCGCAAAGTCTGGCCCCATTCCGAGTCCGGCGGACGAACTTGGCCAGCCCCTCCCCCCAAGGCTATAGCCCACCCGTTTTTTGGGCATTTTTGCGGCGGACGAACTTGGGGACGGGACCTTCGGGCGCTTATTTTTGGGCGCGGCAGTGCCCGCGGCCTATTTTTGGCACACGGAGGCCCCTCGCAAAGTCTGGCCCCATTCCGAGTCCGGCGGACGAACTTGGCCAGCCCCTCCCCCCAAGGCTATAGCCCACCCGTTTTTTGGGCATTTTTGCGGCGGACGAACTTGGGGACGGGACCTTCGGGCGCTTATTTTTGGGCGCGGCAGTGCCCGCGGCCTATTTTTGGCACACGGAGGCCCCTCGCAAAGTCTGGCCCCATTCCGAGTCCGGCGGACGAACTTGGCCAGCCCCTCCCCCCAAGGCTATAGCCCACCCGTTTTTTGGGCATTTTTGCGGCGGACGAACTTGGGGACGGGACCTTCGGGCGCTTATTTTTGGGCGCGGCAGTGCCCGCGGCCTATTTTTGGCACACGGAGGCCCCTCGCAAAGTCTGGCCCCATTCCGAGTCCGGCGGACGAACTTGGCCAGCCCCTCCCCCCAAGGCTATAGCCCACCCGTTTTTTGGGCATTTTTGCGGCGGACGAACTTGGGGACGGGACCTTCGGGCGCTTATTTTTGGGCGCGGCAGTGCCCGCGGCCTATTTTTGGCACACGGAGGCCCCTCGCAAAGTCTGGCCCCATTCCGAGTCCGGCGGACGAACTTGGCCAGCCCCTCCCCCCAAGGCTATAGCCCACCCGTTTTTTGGGCATTTTTGCGGCGGACGAACTTGGGGACGGGACCTTCGGGCGCTTATTTTTGGGCGCGGCAGTGCCCGCGGCCTATTTTTGGCACACGGAGGCCCCTCGCAAAGTCTGGCCCCATTCCGAGTCCGGCGGACGAACTTGGCCAGCCCCTCCCCCCAAGGCTATAGCCCACCCGTTTTTTGGGCATTTTTGCGGCGGACGAACTTGGGGACGGGACCTTCGGGCGCTTATTTTTGGGCGCGGCAGTGCCCGCGGCCTATTTTTGGCACACGGAGGCCCCTCGCAAAGTCTGGCCCCATTCCGAGTCCGGCGGACGAACTTGGCCAGCCCCTCCCCCCAAGGCTATAGCCCACCCGTTTTTTGGGCATTTTTGCGGCGGACGAACTTGGGGACGGGACCTTCGGGCGCTTATTTTTGGGCGCGGCAGTGCCCGCGGCCTATTTTTGGCACACGGAGGCCCCTCGCAAAGTCTGGCCCCATTCCGAGTCCGGCGGACGAACTTGGCCAGCCCCTCCCCCCAAGGCTATAGCCCACCCGTTTTTTGGGCATTTTTGCGGCGGACGAACTTGGGGACGGGACCTTCGGGCGCTTATTTTTGGGCGCGGCAGTGCCCGCGGCCTATTTTTGGCACACGGAGGCCCCTCGCAAAGTCTGGCCCCATTCCGAGTCCGGCGGACGAACTTGGCCAGCCCCTCCCCCCAAGGCTATAGCCCACCCGTTTTTTGGGCATTTTTGCGGCGGACGAACTTGGGGACGGGACCTTCGGGCGCTTATTTTTGGGCGCGGCAGTGCCCGCGGCCTATTTTTGGCACACGGAGGCCCCTCGCAAAGTCTGGCCCCATTCCGAGTCCGGCGGACGAACTTGGCCAGCCCCTCCCCCCAAGGCTATAGCCCACCCGTTTTTTGGGCATTTTTGCGGCGGACGAACTTGGGGACGGGACCTTCGGGCGCTTATTTTTGGGCGCGGCAGTGCCCGCGGCCTATTTTTGGCACACGGAGGCCCCTCGCAAAGTCTGGCCCCATTCCGAGTCCGGCGGACGAACTTGGCCAGCCCCTCCCCCCAAGGCTATAGCCCACCCGTTTTTTGGGCATTTTTGCGGCGGACGAACTTGGGGACGGGACCTTCGGGCGCTTATTTTTGGGCGCGGCAGTGCCCGCGGCCTATTTTTGGCACACGGAGGCCCCTCGCAAAGTCTGGCCCCATTCCGAGTCCGGCGGACGAACTTGGCCAGCCCCTCCCCCCAAGGCTATAGCCCACCCGTTTTTTGGGCATTTTTGCGGCGGACGAACTTGGGGACGGGACCTTCGGGCGCTTATTTTTGGGCGCGGCAGTGCCCGCGGCCTATTTTTGGCACACGGAGGCCCCTCGCAAAGTCTGGCCCCATTCCGAGTCCGGCGGACGAACTTGGCCAGCCCCTCCCCCCAAGGCTATAGCCCACCCGTTTTTTGGGCATTTTTGCGGCGGACGAACTTGGGGACGGGACCTTCGGGCGCTTATTTTTGGGCGCGGCAGTGCCCGCGGCCTATTTTTGGCACACGGAGGCCCCTCGCAAAGTCTGGCCCCATTCCGAGTCCGGCGGACGAACTTGGCCAGCCCCTCCCCCCAAGGCTATAGCCCACCCGTTTTTTGGGCATTTTTGCGGCGGACGAACTTGGGGACGGGACCTTCGGGCGCTTATTTTTGGGCGCGGCAGTGCCCGCGGCCTATTTTTGGCACACGGAGGCCCCTCGCAAAGTCTGGCCCCATTCCGAGTCCGGCGGACGAACTTGGCCAGCCCCTCCCCCCAAGGCTATAGCCCACCCGTTTTTTGGGCATTTTTGCGGCGGACGAACTTGGGGACGGGACCTTCGGGCGCTTATTTTTGGGCGCGGCAGTGCCCGCGGCCTATTTTTGGCACACGGAGGCCCCTCGCAAAGTCTGGCCCCATTCCGAGTCCGGCGGACGAACTTGGCCAGCCCCTCCCCCCAAGGCTATAGCCCACCCGTTTTTTGGGCATTTTTGCGGCGGACGAACTTGGGGACGGGACCTTCGGGCGCTTATTTTTGGGCGCGGCAGTGCCCGCGGCCTATTTTTGGCACACGGAGGCCCCTCGCAAAGTCTGGCCCCATTCCGAGTCCGGCGGACGAACTTGGCCAGCCCCTCCCCCCAAGGCTATAGCCCACCCGTTTTTTGGGCATTTTTGCGGCGGACGAACTTGGGGACGGGACCTTCGGGCGCTTATTTTTGGGCGCGGCAGTGCCCGCGGCCTATTTTTGGCACACGGAGGCCCCTCGCAAAGTCTGGCCCCATTCCGAGTCCGGCGGACGAACTTGGCCAGCCCCTCCCCCCAAGGCTATAGCCCACCCGTTTTTTGGGCATTTTTGCGGCGGACGAACTTGGGGACGGGACCTTCGGGCGCTTATTTTTGGGCGCGGCAGTGCCCGCGGCCTATTTTTGGCACACGGAGGCCCCTCGCAAAGTCTGGCCCCATTCCGAGTCCGGCGGACGAACTTGGCCAGCCCCTCCCCCCAAGGCTATAGCCCACCCGTTTTTTGGGCATTTTTGCGGCGGACGAACTTGGGGACGGGACCTTCGGGCGCTTATTTTTGGGCGCGGCAGTGCCCGCGGCCTATTTTTGGCACACGGAGGCCCCTCGCAAAGTCTGGCCCCATTCCGAGTCCGGCGGACGAACTTGGCCAGCCCCTCCCCCCAAGGCTATAGCCCACCCGTTTTTTGGGCATTTTTGCGGCGGACGAACTTGGGGACGGGACCTTCGGGCGCTTATTTTTGGGCGCGGCAGTGCCCGCGGCCTATTTTTGGCACACGGAGGCCCCTCGCAAAGTCTGGCCCCATTCCGAGTCCGGCGGACGAACTTGGCCAGCCCCTCCCCCCAAGGCTATAGCCCACCCGTTTTTTGGGCATTTTTGCGGCGGACGAACTTGGGGACGGGACCTTCGGGCGCTTATTTTTGGGCGCGGCAGTGCCCGCGGCCTATTTTTGGCACACGGAGGCCCCTCGCAAAGTCTGGCCCCATTCCGAGTCCGGCGGACGAACTTGGCCAGCCCCTCCCCCCAAGGCTATAGCCCACCCGTTTTTTGGGCATTTTTGCGGCGGACGAACTTGGGGACGGGACCTTCGGGCGCTTATTTTTGGGCGCGGCAGTGCCCGCGGCCTATTTTTGGCACACGGAGGCCCCTCGCAAAGTCTGGCCCCATTCCGAGTCCGGCGGACGAACTTGGCCAGCCCCTCCCCCCAAGGCTATAGCCCACCCGTTTTTTGGGCATTTTTGCGGCGGACGAACTTGGGGACGGGACCTTCGGGCGCTTATTTTTGGGCGCGGCAGTGCCCGCGGCCTATTTTTGGCACACGGAGGCCCCTCGCAAAGTCTGGCCCCATTCCGAGTCCGGCGGACGAACTTGGCCAGCCCCTCCCCCCAAGGCTATAGCCCACCCGTTTTTTGGGCATTTTTGCGGCGGACGAACTTGGGGACGGGACCTTCGGGCGCTTATTTTTGGGCGCGGCAGTGCCCGCGGCCTATTTTTGGCACACGGAGGCCCCTCGCAAAGTCTGGCCCCATTCCGAGTCCGGCGGACGAACTTGGCCAGCCCCTCCCCCCAAGGCTATAGCCCACCCGTTTTTTGGGCATTTTTGCGGCGGACGAACTTGGGGACGGGACCTTCGGGCGCTTATTTTTGGGCGCGGCAGTGCCCGCGGCCTATTTTTGGCACACGGAGGCCCCTCGCAAAGTCTGGCCCCATTCCGAGTCCGGCGGACGAACTTGGCCAGCCCCTCCCCCCAAGGCTATAGCCCACCCGTTTTTTGGGCATTTTTGCGGCGGACGAACTTGGGGACGGGACCTTCGGGCGCTTATTTTTGGGCGCGGCAGTGCCCGCGGCCTATTTTTGGCACACGGAGGCCCCTCGCAAAGTCTGGCCCCATTCCGAGTCCGGCGGACGAACTTGGCCAGCCCCTCCCCCCAAGGCTATAGCCCACCCGTTTTTTGGGCATTTTTGCGGCGGACGAACTTGGGGACGGGACCTTCGGGCGCTTATTTTTGGGCGCGGCAGTGCCCGCGGCCTATTTTTGGCACACGGAGGCCCCTCGCAAAGTCTGGCCCCATTCCGAGTCCGGCGGACGAACTTGGCCAGCCCCTCCCCCCAAGGCTATAGCCCACCCGTTTTTTGGGCATTTTTGCGGCGGACGAACTTGGGGACGGGACCTTCGGGCGCTTATTTTTGGGCGCGGCAGTGCCCGCGGCCTATTTTTGGCACACGGAGGCCCCTCGCAAAGTCTGGCCCCATTCCGAGTCCGGCGGACGAACTTGGCCAGCCCCTCCCCCCAAGGCTATAGCCCACCCGTTTTTTGGGCATTTTTGCGGCGGACGAACTTGGGGACGGGACCTTCGGGCGCTTATTTTTGGGCGCGGCAGTGCCCGCGGCCTATTTTTGGCACACGGAGGCCCCTCGCAAAGTCTGGCCCCATTCCGAGTCCGGCGGACGAACTTGGCCAGCCCCTCCCCCCAAGGCTATAGCCCACCCGTTTTTTGGGCATTTTTGCGGCGGACGAACTTGGGGACGGGACCTTCGGGCGCTTATTTTTGGGCGCGGCAGTGCCCGCGGCCTATTTTTGGCACACGGAGGCCCCTCGCAAAGTCTGGCCCCATTCCGAGTCCGGCGGACGAACTTGGCCAGCCCCTCCCCCCAAGGCTATAGCCCACCCGTTTTTTGGGCATTTTTGCGGCGGACGAACTTGGGGACGGGACCTTCGGGCGCTTATTTTTGGGCGCGGCAGTGCCCGCGGCCTATTTTTGGCACACGGAGGCCCCTCGCAAAGTCTGGCCCCATTCCGAGTCCGGCGGACGAACTTGGCCAGCCCCTCCCCCCAAGGCTATAGCCCACCCGTTTTTTGGGCATTTTTGCGGCGGACGAACTTGGGGACGGGACCTTCGGGCGCTTATTTTTGGGCGCGGCAGTGCCCGCGGCCTATTTTTGGCACACGGAGGCCCCTCGCAAAGTCTGGCCCCATTCCGAGTCCGGCGGACGAACTTGGCCAGCCCCTCCCCCCAAGGCTATAGCCCACCCGTTTTTTGGGCATTTTTGCGGCGGACGAACTTGGGGACGGGACCTTCGGGCGCTTATTTTTGGGCGCGGCAGTGCCCGCGGCCTATTTTTGGCACACGGAGGCCCCTCGCAAAGTCTGGCCCCATTCCGAGTCCGGCGGACGAACTTGGCCAGCCCCTCCCCCCAAGGCTATAGCCCACCCGTTTTTTGGGCATTTTTGCGGCGGACGAACTTGGGGACGGGACCTTCGGGAGCTTATTTTTGGGCGCGGCAGTGCCCGCGGCCTATTTTTGGCACACGGAGGCCCCTCGCAAAGTCTGGCCCCATTCCGAGTCCGGCGGACGAACTTGGCCAGCCCCTCCCCCCAAGGCTATAGCCCACCCGTTTTTTGGGCATTTTTGCGGCGGACGAACTTGGGGACGGGACCTTCGGGCGCTTATTTTTGGGCGCGGCAGTGCCCGCGGCCTATTTTTGGCACACGGAGGCCCCTCGCAAAGTCTGGCCCCATTCCGAGTCCGGCGGACGAACTTGGCCAGCCCCTCCCCCCAAGGCTATAGCCCACCCGTTTTTTGGGCATTTTTGCGGCGGACGAACTTGGGGACGGGACCTTCGGGCGCTTATTTTTGGGCGCGGCAGTGCCCGCGGCCTATTTTTGGCACACGGAGGCCCCTCGCAAAGTCTGGCCCCATTCCGAGTCCGGCGGACGAACTTGGCCAGCCCCTCCCCCCAAGGCTATAGCCCACCCGTTTTTTGGGCATTTTTGCGGCGGACGAACTTGGGGACGGGACCTTCGGGCGCTTATTTTTGGGCGCGGCAGTGCCCGCGGCCTATTTTTGGCACACGGAGGCCCCTCGCAAAGTCTGGCCCCATTCCGAGTCCGGCGGACGAACTTGGCCAGCCCCTCCCCCCAAGGCTATAGCCCACCCGTTTTTTGGGCATTTTTGCGGCGGACGAACTTGGGGACGGGACCTTCGGGCGCTTATTTTTGGGCGCGGCAGTGCCCGCGGCCTATTTTTGGCACACGGAGGCCCCTCGCAAAGTCTGGCCCCATTCCGAGTCCGGCGGACGAACTTGGCCAGCCCCTCCCCCCAAGGCTATAGCCCACCCGTTTTTTGGGCATTTTTGCGGCGGACGAACTTGGGGACGGGACCTTCGGGCGCTTATTTTTGGGCGCGGCAGTGCCCGCGGCCTATTTTTGGCACACGGAGGCCCCTCGCAAAGTCTGGCCCCATTCCGAGTCCGGCGGACGAACTTGGCCAGCCCCTCCCCCCAAGGCTATAGCCCACCCGTTTTTTGGGCATTTTTGCGGCGGACGAACTTGGGGACGGGACCTTCGGGCGCTTATTTTTGGGCGCGGCAGTGCCCGCGGCCTATTTTTGGCACACGGAGGCCCCTCGCAAAGTCTGGCCCCATTCCGAGTCCGGCGGACGAACTTGGCCAGCCCCTCCCCCCAAGGCTATAGCCCACCCGTTTTTTGGGCATTTTTGCGGCGGACGAACTTGGGGACGGGACCTTCGGGCGCTTATTTTTGGGCGCGGCAGTGCCCGCGGCCTATTTTTGGCACACGGAGGCCCCTCGCAAAGTCTGGCCCCATTCCGAGTCCGGCGGACGAACTTGGCCAGCCCCTCCCCCCAAGGCTATAGCCCACCCGTTTTTTGGGCATTTTTGCGGCGGACGAACTTGGGGACGGGACCTTCGGGCGCTTATTTTTGGGCGCGGCAGTGCCCGCGGCCTATTTTTGGCACACGGAGGCCCCTCGCAAAGTCTGGCCCCATTCCGAGTCCGGCGGACGAACTTGGCCAGCCCCTCCCCCCAAGGCTATAGCCCACCCGTTTTTTGGGCATTTTTGCGGCGGACGAACTTGGGGACGGGACCTTCGGGCGCTTATTTTTGGGCGCGGCAGTGCCCGCGGCCTATTTTTGGCACACGGAGGCCCCTCGCAAAGTCTGGCCCCATTCCGAGTCCGGCGGACGAACTTGGCCAGCCCCTCCCCCCAAGGCTATAGCCCACCCGTTTTTTGGGCATTTTTGCGGCGGACGAACTTGGGGACGGGACCTTCGGGCGCTTATTTTTGGGCGCGGCAGTGCCCGCGGCCTATTTTTGGCACACGGAGGCCCCTCGCAAAGTCTGGCCCCATTCCGAGTCCGGCGGACGAACTTGGCCAGCCCCTCCCCCCAAGGCTATAGCCCACCCGTTTTTTGGGCATTTTTGCGGCGGACGAACTTGGGGACGGGACCTTCGGGCGCTTATTTTTGGGCGCGGCAGTGCCCGCGGCCTATTTTTGGCACACGGAGGCCCCTCGCAAAGTCTGGCCCCATTCCGAGTCCGGCGGACGAACTTGGCCAGCCCCTCCCCCCAAGGCTATAGCCCACCCGTTTTTTGGGCATTTTTGCGGCGGACGAACTTGGGGACGGGACCTTCGGGCGCTTATTTTTGGGCGCGGCAGTGCCCGCGGCCTATTTTTGGCACACGGAGGCCCCTCGCAAAGTCTGGCCCCATTCCGAGTCCGGCGGACGAACTTGGCCAGCCCCTCCCCCCAAGGCTATAGCCCACCCGTTTTTTGGGCATTTTTGCGGCGGACGAACTTGGGGACGGGACCTTCGGGCGCTTATTTTTGGGCGCGGCAGTGCCCGCGGCCTATTTTTGGCACACGGAGGCCCCTCGCAAAGTCTGGCCCCATTCCGAGTCCGGCGGACGAACTTGGCCAGCCCCTCCCCCCAAGGCTATAGCCCACCCGTTTTTTGGGCATTTTTGCGGCGGACGAACTTGGGGACGGGACCTTCGGGCGCTTATTTTTGGGCGCGGCAGTGCCCGCGGCCTATTTTTGGCACACGGAGGCCCCTCGCAAAGTCTGGCCCCATTCCGAGTCCGGCGGACGAACTTGGCCAGCCCCTCCCCCCAAGGCTATAGCCCACCCGTTTTTTGGGCATTTTTGCGGCGGACGAACTTGGGGACGGGACCTTCGGGCGCTTATTTTTGGGCGCGGCAGTGCCCGCGGCCTATTTTTGGCACACGGAGGCCCCTCACAAAGTCTGGCCCCATTCCGAGTCCGGCGGACGAACTTGGCCAGCCCCTCTCCCCA
>CM056370.1:349680-403750 GCA_029641205.1 Citrus maxima | reverse complement strand
GGACGAACTTGGCCAGCCCCTCCCCCCAAGGCTATAGCCCACCCGTTTTTGTGGCATTTTTCCGCGGACGAACTTGGGGACGGGACCTTCGGGGGTTATTTTTGGGGCGCGGCAGTGCCCGTGGCCTATATTTTGGCACACGGAGGCCCCTCGCAAAGTCTGGCCCCATTCCGAGTCCGGCGGACGAACTTGGCCAGCCCCTCCCCCCAAGGCTATAGCCCACCCTTTTTTTGGGCATTTTTGCGGCGGACGAACTTGGGGACGGGACCTTCGGTGCTTATTTTTGGGCGCGGCAGTGCCCGCGGCCTATTTTTGGCACACGGAGGCCCCTCGCAAAGTCTGGCCCCATTCCGAGTCCGGCGGACGAACTTGGCCAGCCCCTCCCCCCAAGGCTATAGCCCACCCGTTTTTTGGGCATTTTTGCGGCGGACGAACTTGGGGACGGGACCTTCGGGCGCTTATTTTTGGGCGCGGCAGTGCCCGCGGCCTATTTTTGGCACACGGAGGCCCCTCGCAAAGTCTGGCCCCATTCCGAGTCCGGCGGACGAACTTGGCCAGCCCCTCCCCCCAAGGCTATAGCCCACCCGTTTTTGGGGCATTTTTGCGGCGGACGAACTTGGGGACGGGACCTTCGGGCGCTTATTTTTGGGCGCGGCAGTGCCCGCGGCCTATTTTTGGCACACGGAAGGCCCCTCGCAAAGTCTGGCCCCATTCCGAGTCCGGCGGACGAACTTGGCCAGCCCCTCCCCCCAAGGCTATAGCCCACCCGTTTTTTGGGCATTTTTGCGGCGGACGAACTTGGGGACGGGAACTTCGGGCGCTTATTTTTGTGCGCGGCAGTGCCCGCGCCTATTTTTGGCACACGGAGGCCCCTCGCAAAGTCTGGCCCCATTCCGAGTCCGGCGGACGAACTTGGCCAGCCCCTCCCCCCAAGGCTATAGCCCACCCGTTTTTTGGGCATTTTTGACGCCGAACTTGGCGCCCCGGCCTTGGCACACGGAGGCCCCTCGCAAAGTCTGGCCCCATTCCGAGTCCGGCGGACGAACTTGGCCAGCCCCTCCCCCCAAGGCTATAGCCCACCCGTTTTTTGGGCATTTTTGCGGCGGACGAACTTGGGGACGGGACCTTCGGGCGCTTATTTTTGGGCGCGGCAGTGCCCGCGGCCTATTTTTGGCACACGGAGGCCCCTCGCAAAGTCTGGCCCCATTCCGAGTCCGGCGGACGAACTTGGCCAGCCCCTCCCCCCAAGGCTATAGCCCACACGTTTTTTTGGGCATTTTTGCGGCGGACGAACTTGGGGACGGGACCTTCGGGCGCTTATTTTTGGGCGCGGCAGTGCCCGCGGCCTATTTTTGGCACACGGAGGCCCCTCGCAAAGTCTGGCCCCATTCCGAGTCCGGCGGACGAACTTGGCCAGCCCCTCCCCCCAAGGCTATAGCCCACCCGTTTTTTGGGCATTTTTGCGGCGGACGAACTTGGGGACGGGACCTTCGGGCGCTTATTTTTGGGCGCGGCAGTGCCCGCGGCCTATTTTTGGCACACGGAGGCCCCTCGCAAAGTCTGGCCCCATTCCGAGTCCGGCGGACGAACTTGGCCAGCCCCTCCCCCCAAGGCTATAGCCCACCCGTTTTTTGGGCATTTTTGCGGCGGACGAACTTGGGGACGGGACCTTCGGGCGCTTATTTTTGGGCGCGGCAGTGCCCGCGGCCTATTTTTGGCACACGGAGGCCCCTCGCAAAGTCTGGCCCCATTCCGAGTCCGGCGGACGAACTTGGCCAGCCCCTCCCCCCAAGGCTATAGCCCACCCGTTTTTTGGGCATTTTTGCGGCGGACGAACTTGGGGACGGGACCTTCGGGCGCTTATTTTTGGGCGCGGCAGTGCCCGCGGCCTATTTTTGGCACACGGAGGCCCCTCGCAAAGTCTGGCCCCATTCCGAGTCCGGCGGACGAACTTGGCCAGCCCCTCCCCCCAAGGCTATAGCCCACCCGTTTTTTGGGCATTTTTGCGGCGGACGAACTTGGGGACGGGACCTTCGGGCGCTTATTTTTGGGCGCGGCAGTGCCCGCGGCCTATTTTTGGCACACGGAGGCCCCTCGCAAAGTCTGGCCCCATTCCGAGTCCGGCGGACGAACTTGGCCAGCCCCTCCCCCCAAGGCTATAGCCCACCCGTTTTTTGGGCATTTTTGCGGCGGACGAACTTGGGGACGGGACCTTCGGGCGCTTATTTTTGGGCGCGGCAGTGCCCGCGGCCTATTTTTGGCACACGGAGGCCCCTCGCAAAGTCTGGCCCCATTCCGAGTCCGGCGGACGAACTTGGCCAGCCCCTCCCCCCAAGGCTATAGCCCACCCGTTTTTTGGGCATTTTTGCGGCGGACGAACTTGGGGACGGGACCTTCGGGCGCTTATTTTTGGGCGCGGCAGTGACCGCGGCCTATTTTTGGCACACGGAGGCCCCTCGCAAAGTCTGGCCCCATTCCGAGTCCGGCGGACGAACTTGGCCAGCCCCTCCCCCCAAGGCTATAGCCCACCCGTTTTTTGGGCATTTTTGCGGCGGACGAACTTGGGGACGGGACCTTCGGGCGCTTATTTTTGGGCGCGGCAGTGCCCGCGGCCTATTTTTGGCACACGGAGGCCCCTCGCAAAGTCTGGCCCCATTCCGAGTCCGGCGGACGAACTTGGCCAGCCCCTCCCCCCAAGGCTATAGCCCACCCGTTTTTTGGGCATTTTTGCGGCGGACGAACTTGGGGACGGGACCTTCGGGCGCTTATTTTTGGGCGCGGCAGTGCCCGCGGCCTATTTTTGGCACACGGAGGCCCCTCGCAAAGTCTGGCCCCATTCCGAGTCCGGCGGACGAACTTGGCCAGCCCCTCCCCCCAAGGCTATAGCCCACCCGTTTTTTGGGCATTTTTGCGGCGGACGAACTTGGGGACGGGACCTTCGGGCGCTTATTTTTGGGCGCGGCAGTGCCCGCGGCCTATTTTTGGCACACGGAGGCCCCTCGCAAAGTCTGGCCCCATTCCGAGTCCGGCGGACGAACTTGGCCAGCCCCTCCCCCCAAGGCTATAGCCCACCCGTTTTTTGGGCATTTTTGCGGCGGACGAACTTGGGGACGGGACCTTCGGGCGCTTATTTTTGGGCGCGGCAGTGCCCGCGGCCTATTTTTGGCACACGGAGGCCCCTCGCAAAGTCTGGCCCCATTCCGAGTCCGGCGGACGAACTTGGCCAGCCCCTCCCCCCAAGGCTATAGCCCACCCGTTTTTTGGGCATTTTTGCGGCGGACGAACTTGGGGACGGGACCTTCGGGCGCTTATTTTTGGGCGCGGCAGTGCCCGCGGCCTATTTTTGGCACACGGAGGCCCCTCGCAAAGTCTGGCCCCATTCCGAGTCCGGCGGACGAACTTGGCCAGCCCCTCCCCCCAAGGCTATAGCCCACCCGTTTTTTGGGCATTTTTGCGGCGGACGAACTTGGGGACGGGACCTTCGGGCGCTTATTTTTGGGCGCGGCAGTGCCCGCGGCCTATTTTTGGCACACGGAGGCCCCTCGCAAAGTCTGGCCCCATTCCGAGTCCGGCGGACGAACTTGGCCAGCCCCTCCCCCCAAGGCTATAGCCCACCCGTTTTTTGGGCATTTTTTGCGGCGGACGAACTTGGGGACGGGACCTTCGGGCGCTTATTTTTGGGCGCGGCAGTGCCCGCGGCCTATTTTTGGCACACGGAGGCCCCTCGCAAAGTCTGGCCCCATTCCGAGTCCGGCGGACGAACTTGGCCAGCCCCTCCCCCCAAGGCTATAGCCCACCCTTTTTTGGGCATTTTTGCGGCGGACGAACTTGGGGACGGGACCTTCGGGCGCTTATTTTTGGGCGCGGCAGTGCCCGCGGCCTATTTTTGGCACACGGAGGCCCCTCGCAAAGTCTGGCCCCATTCCGAGTCCGGCGGACGAACTTGGCCAGCCCCTCCCCCCAAGGCTATAGCCCACCCGTTTTTTGGGCATTTTTGCGGCGGACGAACTTGGGGACGGGACCTTCGGGCGCTTATTTTTGGGCGCGGCAGTGCCCGCGGCCTATTTTTGGCACACGGAGGCCCCTCGCAAAGTCTGGCCCCATTCCGAGTCCGGCGGACGAACTTGGCCAGCCCCTCCCCCCAAGGCTATAGCCCACCCGTTTTTTGGGCATTTTTGCGGCGGACGAACTTGGGGACGGGACCTTCGGGCGCTTATTTTTGGGCGCGGCAGTGCCCGCGGCCTATTTTTGGCACACGGAGGCCCCTCGCAAAGTCTGGCCCCATTCCGAGTCCGGCGGACGAACTTGGCCAGCCCCTCCCCCCAAGGCTATAGCCCACCCGTTTTTTTGGGCATTTTTGCGGCGGACGAACTTGGGGACGGGACCTTCGGGCGCTTATTTTTGGGCGCGGCAGTGCCCGCGGCCCCTATTTTTGGCACACGGAGGCCCCTCGCAAAGTCTGGCCCCATTCCGAGTCCGGCGGACGAACTTGGCCAGCCCCTCCCCCCAAGGCTATAGCCCACCCGTTTTTTGGGCATTTTTGCGGCGGACGAACTTGGGGACGGGACCTTCGGGCGCTTATTTTTGGGCGCGGCAGTGCCCGCGGCCTATTTTTGGCACACGGAGGCCCCTCGCAAAGTCTGGCCCCATTCCGAGTCCGGCGGACGAACTTGGCCAGCCCCTCCCCCCAAGGCTATAGCCCACCCGTTTTTTGGGCATTTTTGCGGCGGACGAACTTGGGGACGGGACCTTCGGGCGCTTATTTTTGGGCGCGGCAGTGCCCGCGGCCTATTTTTGGCACACGGAGGCCCCTCGCAAAGTCTGGCCCCATTCCGAGTCCGGCGGACGAACTTGGCCAGCCCCTCCCCCCAAGGCTATAGCCCACCCGTTTTTTGGGCATTTTTGCGGCGGACGAACTTGGGGACGGGACCTTCGGGCGCTTATTTTTGGGCGCGGCAGTGCCCGCGGCCTATTTTTGGCACACGGAGGCCCCTCGCAAAGTCTGGCCCCATTCCGAGTCCGGCGGACGAACTTGGCCAGCCCCTCCCCCCAAGGCTATAGCCCACCCGTTTTTTGGGCATTTTTGCGGCGGACGAACTTGGGGACGGGACCTTCGGGCGCTTATTTTTGGGCGCGGCAGTGCCCGCGGCCTATTTTTGGCACACGGAGGCCCCTCGCAAAGTCTGGCCCCATTCCGAGTCCGGCGGACGAACTTGGCCAGCCCCTCCCCCCAAGGCTATAGCCCACCCGTTTTTTGGGCATTTTTTTGGCGGACGAACTTGGGGACGGGACCTTCGGGCGCTTATTTTTGGGCGCGGCAGTGCCCGCGGCCTATTTTTGGCACACGGAGGCCCCTCGCAAAGTCTGGCCCCATTCCGAGTCCGGCGGACGAACTTGGCCAGCCCCTCCCCCCAAGGCTATAGCCCACCCGTTTTTTGGGCATTTTTGCGGCGGACGAACTTGGGGACGGGACCTTCGGGCGCTTATTTTTGGGCGCGGCAGTGCCCGCGGCCTATTTTTGGCACACGGAGGCCCCTCGCAAAGTCTGGCCCCATTCCGAGTCCGGCGGACGAACTTGGCCAGCCCCTCCCCCCAAGGCTATAGCCCACCCGTTTTTTGGGCATTTTTGCGGCGGACGAACTTGGGGACGGGACCTTCGGGCGCTTATTTTTGGGCGCGGCAGTGCCCGCGGCCTATTTTTGGCACACGGAGGCCCCTCGCAAAGTCTGGCCCCATTCCGAGTCCGGCGGACGAACTTGGCCAGCCCCTCCCCCCAAGGCTATAGCCCACCCGTTTTTTGGGCATTTTTGCGGCGGACGAACTTGGGGACGGGACCTTCGGCGCTTATTTTTGGGCGCGGCAGTGCCCGCGGCCTATTTTTGGCACACGGAGGCCCCTCGCAAAGTCTGGCCCCATTCCGAGTCCGGCGGACGAACTTGGCCAGCCCCTCCCCCCAAGGCTATAGCCCACCCGTTTTTTGGGCATTTTTGCGGCGGACGAACTTGGGGACGGGACCTTCGGGCGCTTATTTTTGGGCGCGGCAGTGCCCGCGGCCTATTTTTGGCACACGGAGGCCCCTCGCAAAGTCTGGCCCCATTCCGAGTCCGGCGGACGAACTTGGCCAGCCCCTCCCCCCAAGGCTATAGCCCACCCGTTTTTTGGGCATTTTTGCGGCGGACGAACTTGGGGACGGGACCTTCGGGCGCTTATTTTTGGGCGCGGCAGTGCCCGCGGCCTATTTTTGGCACACGGAGGCCCCTCGCAAAGTCTGGCCCCATTCCGAGTCCGGCGGACGAACTTGGCCAGCCCCTCCCCCCAAGGCTATAGCCCACCCGTTTTTTGGGCATTTTTGCGGCGGACGAACTTGGGGACGGGACCTTCGGGCGCTTATTTTTGGGCGCGGCAGTGCCCGCGGCCTATTTTTGGCACACGGAGGCCCCTCGCAAAGTCTGGCCCCATTCCGAGTCCGGCGGACGAACTTGGCCAGCCCCTCCCCCCAAGGCTATAGCCCACCCGTTTTTTGGGCATTTTTGCGGCGGACGAACTTGGGGACGGGACCTTCGGGCGCTTATTTTTGGGCGCGGCAGTGCCCGCGGCCTATTTTTGGCACACGGAGGCCCCTCGCAAAGTCTGGCCCCATTCCGAGTCCGGCGGACGAACTTGGCCAGCCCCTCCCCCCAAGGCTATAGCCCACCCGTTTTTTGGGCATTTTTGCGGCGGACGAACTTGGGGACGGGACCTTCGGGCGCTTATTTTTGGGCGCGGCAGTGCCCGCGGCCTATTTTTGGCACACGGAGGCCCCTCGCAAAGTCTGGCCCCATTCCGAGTCCGGCGGACGAACTTGGCCAGCCCCTCCCCCCAAGGCTATAGCCCACCCGTTTTTTGGGCATTTTTGCGGCGGACGAACTTGGGGACGGGACCTTCGGGCGCTTATTTTTGGGCGCGGCAGTGCCCGCGGCCTATTTTTGGCACACGGAGGCCCCTCGCAAAGTCTGGCCCCATTCCGAGTCCGGCGGACGAACTTGGCCAGCCCCTCCCCCCAAGGCTATAGCCCACCCGTTTTTTGGGCATTTTTGCGGCGGACGAACTTGGGGACGGGACCTTCGGGCGCTTATTTTTGGGCGCGGCAGTGCCCGCGGCCTATTTTTGGCACACGGAGGCCCCTCGCAAAGTCTGGCCCCATTCCGAGTCCGGCGGACGAACTTGGCCAGCCCCTCCCCCCAAGGCTATAGCCCACCCTTTTTTTGGGCATTTTTGCGGCGGACGAACTTGGGGACGGGACCTTCGGGCGCTTATTTTTGGGCGCGGCAGTGCCCGCGGCCTATTTTTGGCACACGGAGGCCCCTCGCAAAGTCTGGCCCCATTCCGAGTCCGGCGGACGAACTTGGCCAGCCCCTCCCCCCAAGGCTATAGCCCACCCGTTTTTTGGGCATTTTTGCGGCGGACGAACTTGGGGACGGGACCTTCGGGCGCTTATTTTTGGGCGCGGCAGTGCCCGCGGCCTATTTTTGGCACACGGAGGCCCCTCGCAAAGTCTGGCCCCATTCCGAGTCCGGCGGACGAACTTGGCCAGCCCCTCCCCCCAAGGCTATAGCCCACCCGTTTTTTGGGCATTTTTGCGGCGGACGAACTTGGGGACGGGACCTTCGGGCGCTTATTTTTGGCGCGGCAGTGCCCGCGGCCTATTTTTGGCACACGGAGGCCCCTCGCAAAGTCTGGCCCCATTCCGAGTCCGGCGGACGAACTTGGCCAGCCCCTCCCCCCAAGGCTATAGCCCACCCGTTTTTTGGGCATTTTTGCGGCGGACGAACTTGGGGACGGGACCTTCGGGCGCTTTTTTTGGGCGCGGCAGTGCCCGCGGCCTATTTTTGGCACACGGAGGCCCCTCGCAAAGTCTGGCCCCATTCCGAGTCCGGCGGACGAACTTGGCCAGCCCCTCCCCCCAAGGCTATAGCCCACCCGTTTTTTGGGCATTTTTGCGGCGGACGAACTTGGGGACGGGACCTTCGGGCGCTTATTTTTGGCGCGGCAGTGCCCGCGGCCTATTTTTGGCACACGGAGGCCCCTCGCAAAGTCTGGCCCCATTCCGAGTCCGGCGGACGAACTTGGCCAGCCCCTCCCCCCAAGGCTATAGCCCACCCGTTTTTTGGGCATTTTTGCGGCGGACGAACTTGGGGACGGGACCTTCGGGCGCTTATTTTTGGGCGCGGCAGTGCCCGCGGCCTATTTTTGGCACACGGAGGCCCCTCGCAAAGTCTGGCCCCATTCCGAGTCCGGCGGACGAACTTGGCCAGCCCCTCCCCCCAAGGCTATAGCCCACCCGTTTTTTGGGCATTTTTGCGGCGGACGAACTTGGGGACGGGACCTTCGGGCGCTTATTTTTGGGCGCGGCAGTGCCCGCGGCCTATTTTTGGCACACGGAGGCCCCTCGCAAAGTCTGGCCCCATTCCGAGTCCGGCGGACGAACTTGGCCAGCCCCTCCCCCCAAGGCTATAGCCCACCCGTTTTTTTGGGCATTTTTTGCGGCGGACGAACTTGGGGACGGGACCTTCGGGCGCTTATTTTTGGGCGCGGCAGTGCCCGCGGCCTATTTTTGGCACACGGAGGCCCCTCGCAAAGTCTGGCCCCATTCCGAGTCCGGCGGACGAACTTGGCCAGCCCCTCCCCCCAAGGCTATAGCCCACCCGTTTTTTGGGCATTTTTGCGGCGGACGAACTTGGGGACGGGACCTTCGGGCGCTTATTTTTGGGCGCGGCAGTGCCCGCGGCCTATTTTTGGCACACGGAGGCCCCTCGCAAAGTCTGGCCCCATTCCGAGTCCGGCGGACGAACTTGGCCAGCCCCTCCCCCCAAGGCTATAGCCCACCCGTTTTTTTGGGCATTTTTGCGGCGGACGAACTTGGGGACGGGACCTTCGGGCGCTTATTTTTGGGCGCGGCAGTGCCCGCGGCCTATTTTTGGCACACGGAGGCCCCTCGCAAAGTCTGGCCCCATTCCGAGTCCGGCGGACGAACTTGGCCAGCCCCTCCCCCCAAGGCTATAGCCCACCCGTTTTTTGGGCATTTTTGCGGCGGACGAACTTGGGGACGGGACCTTCGGGCGCTTATTTTTGGGCGCGGCAGTGCCCGCGGCCTATTTTTGGCACACGGAGGCCCCTCGCAAAGTCTGGCCCCATTCCGAGTCCGGCGGACGAACTTGGCCAGCCCCTCCCCCCAAGGCTATAGCCCACCCGTTTTTTGGGCATTTTTTGCGGCGGACGAACTTGGGGACGGGACCTTCGGGCGCTTATTTTTGGGCGCGGCAGTGCCCGCGGCCTATTTTTGGCACACGGAGGCCCCTCGCAAAGTCTGGCCCCATTCCGAGTCCGGCGGACGAACTTGGCCAGCCCCTCCCCCCAAGGCTATAGCCCACCCGTTTTTTGGGCATTTTTGCGGCGGACGAACTTGGGGACGGGACCTTCGGGCGCTTATTTTTGGGCGCGGCAGTGCCCGCGGCCTATTTTTGGCACACGGAGGCCCCTCGCAAAGTCTGGCCCCATTCCGAGTCCGGCGGACGAACTTGGCCAGCCCCTCCCCCCAAGGCTATAGCCCACCCGTTTTTTGGGCATTTTTTGCGGCGGACGAACTTGGGGACGGGACCTTCGGGCGCTTATTTTTGGGCGCGGCAGTGCCCGCGGCCTATTTTTGGCACACGGAGGCCCCTCGCAAAGTCTGGCCCCATTCCGAGTCCGGCGGACGAACTTGGCCAGCCCCTCCCCCCAAGGCTATAGCCCACCCGTTTTTTGGGCATTTTTGCGGCGGACGAACTTGGGGACGGGACCTTCGGGCGCTTATTTTTGGGCGCGGCAGTGCCCGCGGCCTATTTTTGGCACACGGAGGCCCCTCGCAAAGTCTGGCCCCATTCCGAGTCCGGCGGACGAACTTGGCCAGCCCCTCCCCCCAAGGCTATAGCCCACCCGTTTTTTGGGCATTTTTGCGGCGGACGAACTTGGGGACGGGACCTTCGGGCGCTTATTTTTGGGCGCGGCAGTGCCCGCGGCCTATTTTTGGCACACGGAGGCCCCTCGCAAAGTCTGGCCCCATTCCGAGTCCGGCGGACGAACTTGGCCAGCCCCTCCCCCCAAGGCTATAGCCCACCCGTTTTTTGGGCATTTTTGCGGCGGACGAACTTGGGGACGGGACCTTCGGGCGCTTATTTTTGGGCGCGGCAGTGCCCGCGGCCTATTTTTGGCACACGGAGGCCCCTCGCAAAGTCTGGCCCCATTCCGAGTCCGGCGGACGAACTTGGCCAGCCCCTCCCCCCAAGGCTATAGCCCACCCGTTTTTTGGGCATTTTTGCGGCGGACGAACTTGGGGACGGGACCTTCGGGCGCTTATTTTTGGGCGCGGCAGTGCCCGCGGCCTATTTTTGGCACACGGAGGCCCCTCGCAAAGTCTGGCCCCATTCCGAGTCCGGCGGACGAACTTGGCCAGCCCCTCCCCCCAAGGCTATAGCCCACCCGTTTTTTGGGCATTTTTGCGGCGGACGAACTTGGGGACGGGACCTTGGGGCGCGGCAGTGCCCGCGGCCTATTTTTGGCACACGGAGGCCCCTCGCAAAGTCTGGCCCCATTCCGAGTCCGGCGGACGAACTTGGCCAGCCCCTCCCCCCAAGGCTATAGCCCACCCGTTTTTTGGGCATTTTTGCGGCGGACGAACTTGGGGACGGGACCGTCGGGCGCTTATTTTTGGGCGCGGCAGTGCCCGCGGCCTATTTTTTTGGTACACGGAGGCCCCTCGCAAAGTCTGGCCCCATTCCGAGTCCGGCGGACGAACTTGGCCAGCCCCTCCCCCCAAGGCTATAGCCCACCCGTTTTTTGGGCATTTTTGCGGCGGACGAACTTGGGGACGGGACCTTCGGGCGCTTATTTTTGGGCGCGGCAGTGCCCGCGGCCTATTTTTGGCACACGGAGGCCCCTCGCAAAGTCTGGCCCCATTCCGAGTCCGGCGGACGAACTTGGCCAGCCCCTCCCCCCAAGGCTATAGCCCACCCGTTTTTTGGGCATTTTTGCGGCGGACGAACTTGGGGACGGGACCTTCGGGTGCTTATTTTTGGGCGCGGCAGTGCCCGCGGCCTATTTTTGGCACACGGAGGCCCCCTCGCAAAGTCTGGCCCCATTCCGAGTCCGGCGGACGAACTTGGCCAGCCCCTCCCCCCAAGGCTATAGCCCACCCGTTTTTTTGGGCATTTTTGCGGCGGACGAACTTGGGGACGGGACCTTCGGGCGCTTATTTTTGGGCGCGGCAGTGCCCGCGGCCTATTTTTGGCACACGGAGGCCCCTCGCAAAGTCTGGCCCCATTCCGAGTCCGGCGGACGAACTTGGCCAGCCCCTCCCCCCAAGGCTATAGCCCACCCGTTTTTTGGGCATTTTTTGCGGCGGACGAACTTGGGGACGGGACCTTCGGGCGCTTATTTTTGGGCGCGGCAGTGCCCGCGGCCTATTTTTGGCACACGGAGGCCCCTCGCAAAGTCTGGCCCCATTCCGAGTCCGGCGGACGAACTTGGCCAGCCCCTCCCCCCAAGGCTATAGCCCACCCCGTTTTTTTGGGCATTTTTGCGGCGGACGAACTTGGGGACGGGACCTTCGGGCGCTTATTTTTGGGCGCGGCAGTGCCCGCGGCCTATTTTTGGCACACGGAGGCCCCTCGCAAAGTCTGGCCCCATTCCGAGTCCGGCGGACGAACTTGGCCAGCCCCTCCCCCCAAGGCTATAGCCCACCCGTTTTTTGGGCATTTTTGCGGCGGACGAACTTGGGGACGGGACCTTCGGGCGCTTATTTTTGGGCGCGGCAGTACCCCGCGGCCTATTTTTGGCACACGGAGGCCCCTCGCAAAGTCTGGCCCCATTCCGAGTCCGGCGGACGAACTTGGCCAGCCCCTCCCCCCAAGGCTATAGCCCACCCGTTTTTTTGGGCATTTTTGCGGCGGACGAACTTGGGGACGGGACCTTCGGGCGCTTATTTTTGGGCGCGGCAGTGCCCGCGGCCTATTTTTTTCACACACGGAGGCCCCTCGCAAAGCCTGGCTCCATTCCGAGTCCGGCGGACGAACTTGGCCAGCCCCTCCCCCCAAGGCTATAGCCCACCCGTTTTTTGGGCATTTTTGCGGCGGACGAACTTGGGGACGGGACCTTCGGGCGCTTATTTTTGGGCGCGGCAGTGCCCGCGGCCTATTTTTGGCACACGGAGGCCCCTCGCAAGGAGGCCCCTCGCAAAGTCTGGCCCCATTCCGAGTCCGGCGGACGAACTTGGCCAGCCCCTCCCCCCAAGGCTATAGCCCACCCGTTTTTTGGGCATTTTTGCGGCGGACGAACTTGGGGACGGGACCTTCGGGCGCTTATTTTTGGGCGCGGCAGTGCCCGCGGCCTATTTTTGGCACACGGAGGCCCCTCGCAAAGTCTGGCCCCATTCCGAGTCCGGCGGACGAACTTGGCCAGCCCCTCCCCCCAAGGCTATAGCCCACCCGTTTTTTGGGCATTTTTGCGGCGGACGAACTTGGGGACGGGACCTTCGGGCGCTTATTTTTGGGCGCGGCAGTGCCCGCGGCCTATTTTTTGGCACACGGAGGCCCCTCGCAAAGTCTGGCCCCATTCCGAGTCCGGCGGACGAACTTGGCCAGCCCCTCCCCCCAAGGCTATAGCCCACCCGTTTTTTGGGCATTTTTGCGGCGGACGAACTTGGGGACGGGACTTTCGGGCGCGGCAGTGCCCGCGGCCTATTTTTGGCACACGGAGGCCCCTCGCAAAGTCTGGCCCCATTCCGAGTCCGGCGGACGAACTTGGCCAGCCCCTCCCCCCAAGGCTATAGCCCACCCGTTTTTTGGGCATTTTTGCGGCGGACGAACTTGGGGACGGGACCTTCGGGCGCTTATTTTTGGGCGCGGCAGTGCCCGCGGCCTATTTTTGGCACACGGAGGCCCCTCGCAAAGTCTGGCCCCATTCCGAGTCCGGCGGACGAACTCCCCCCCCCCCTCCCCCCAAGGCTATAGCCCACCCGTTTTTTGGGCATTTTTGCGGCGGACGAACTTGGGGACGGGACCTTCGGGCGCTTATTTTTGGGCGCGGCAGTGCCCGCGGCCTATTTTTGGCACACGGAGGCCCCTCGCAAAGTCTGGCCCCATTCCGAGTCCGGCGGACGAACTTGGCCAGCCCCTCCCCCCAAGGCTATAGCCCACCCGTTTTTTGGGCATTTTTGCGGCGGACGAACTTGGGGACGGGACCTTCGGGCGCTTATTTTTGGGCGCGGCAGTGCCCGCGGCCTATTTTTGGCACACGGAGGCCCCTCGCAAAGTCTGGCCCCATTCCGAGTCCGGCGGACGAACTTGGCCAGCCCCTCCCCCCAAGGCTATAGCCCACCCGTTTTTTGGGCATTTTTGCGGCGGACGAACTTGGGGACGGGACCTTCGGGCGCTTATTTTTGGGCGCGGCAGTGCCCGCGGCCTATTTTTGGCACACGGAGGCCCCTCGCAAAGTCTGGCCCCATTCCGAGTCCGGCGGACGAACTTGGCCAGCCCCTCCCCCCAAGGCTATAGCCCACCCGTTTTTTGGGCATTTTTGCGGCGGACGAACTTGGGGACGGGACCTTCGGGCGCTTATTTTTGGGCGCGGCAGTGCCCGCGGCCTATTTTTGGCACACGGAGGCCCCTCGCAAAGTCTGGCCCCATTCCGAGTCCGGCGGACGAACTTGGCCAGCCCCTCCCCCCAAGGCTATAGCCCACCCGTTTTTTGGGCATTTTTGCGGCGGACGAACTTGGGGACGGGACCTTCGGGCGCTTATTTTTGGGCGCGGCAGTGCCCGCGGCCTATTTTTGGCACACGGAGGCCCCTCGCAAAGTCTGGCCCCATTCCGAGTCCGGCGGACGAACTTGGCCAGCCCCTCCCCCCAAGGCTATAGCCCACCCGTTTTTTGGGCATTTTTGCGGCGGACGAACTTGGGGACGGGACCTTCGGGCGCTTATTTTTGGGCGCGGCAGTGCCCGCGGCCTATTTTTGGCACACGGAGGCCCCTCGCAAAGTCTGGCCCCATTCCGAGTCCGGCGGACGAACTTGGCCAGCCCCTCCCCCCAAGGCTATAGCCCACCCGTTTTTTGGGCATTTTTGCGGCGGACGAACTTGGGGACGGGACCTTCGGGCGCTTATTTTTGGGCGCGGCAGTGCCCGCGGCCTATTTTTGGCACACGGAGGCCCCTCGCAAAGTCTGGCCCCATTCCGAGTCCGGCGGACGAACTTGGCCAGCCCCTCCCCCCAAGGCTATAGCCCACCCGTTTTTTGGGCATTTTTGCGGCGGACGAACTTGGGGACGGGACCTTCGGGCGCTTATTTTTGGGCGCGGCAGTGCCCGCGGCCTATTTTTGGCACACGGAGGCCCCTCGCAAAGTCTGGCCCCATTCCGAGTCCGGCGGACGAACTTGGCCAGCCCCTCCCCCCAAGGCTATAGCCCACCCGTTTTTTGGGCATTTTTGCGGCGGACGAACTTGGGGACGGGACCTTCGGGCGCTTATTTTTGGGCGCGGCAGTGCCCGCGGCCTATTTTTGGCACACGGAGGCCCCTCGCAAAGTCTGGCCCCATTCCGAGTCCGGCGGACGAACTTGGCCAGCCCCTCCCCCCAAGGCTATAGCCCACCCGTTTTTTGGGCATTTTTGCGGCGGACGAACTTGGGGACGGGACCTTCGGGCGCTTATTTTTGGGCGCGGCAGTGCCCGCGGCCTATTTTTGGCACACGGAGGCCCCTCGCAAAGTCTGGCCCCATTCCGAGTCCGGCGGACGAACTTGGCCAGCCCCTCCCCCCAAGGCTATAGCCCACCCGTTTTTTGGGCATTTTTGCGGCGGACGAACTTGGGGACGGGACCTTCGGGCGCTTATTTTTGGGCGCGGCAGTGCCCGCGGCCTATTTTTGGCACACGGAGGCCCCTCGCAAAGTCTGGCCCCATTCCGAGTCCGGCGGACGAACTTGGCCAGCCCCTCCCCCCAAGGCTATAGCCCACCCGTTTTTTGGGCATTTTTGCGGCGGACGAACTTGGGGACGGGACCTTCGGGCGCTTATTTTTGGGCGCGGCAGTGCCCGCGGCCTATTTTTGGCACACGGAGGCCCCTCGCAAAGTCTGGCCCCATTCCGAGTCCGGCGGACGAACTTGGCCAGCCCCTCCCCCCAAGGCTATAGCCCACCCGTTTTTTGGGCATTTTTGCGGCGGACGAACTTGGGGACGGGACCTTCGGGCGCTTATTTTTGGGCGCGGCAGTGCCCGCGGCCTATTTTTGGCACACGGAGGCCCCTCGCAAAGTCTGGCCCCATTCCGAGTCCGGCGGACGAACTTGGCCAGCCCCTCCCCCCAAGGCTATAGCCCACCCGTTTTTTGGGCATTTTTGCGGCGGACGAACTTGGGGACGGGACCTTCGGGCGCTTATTTTTGGGCGCGGCAGTGCCCGCGGCCTATTTTTGGCACACGGAGGCCCCTCGCAAAGTCTGGCCCCATTCCGAGTCCGGCGGACGAACTTGGCCAGCCCCTCCCCCCAAGGCTATAGCCCACCCGTTTTTTGGGCATTTTTGCGGCGGACGAACTTGGGGACGGGACCTTCGGGCGCTTATTTTTGGGCGCGGCAGTGCCCGCGGCCTATTTTTGGCACACGGAGGCCCCTCGCAAAGTCTGGCCCCATTCCGAGTCCGGCGGACGAACTTGGCCAGCCCCTCCCCCCAAGGCTATAGCCCACCCGTTTTTTGGGCATTTTTGCGGCGGACGAACTTGGGGACGGGACCTTCGGGCGCTTATTTTTGGGCGCGGCAGTGCCCGCGGCCTATTTTTGGCACACGGAGGCCCCTCGCAAAGTCTGGCCCCATTCCGAGTCCGGCGGACGAACTTGGCCAGCCCCTCCCCCCAAGGCTATAGCCCACCCGTTTTTTGGGCATTTTTGCGGCGGACGAACTTGGGGACGGGACCTTCGGGCGCTTATTTTTGGGCGCGGCAGTGCCCGCGGCCTATTTTTGGCACACGGAGGCCCCTCGCAAAGTCTGGCCCCATTCCGAGTCCGGCGGACGAACTTGGCCAGCCCCTCCCCCCAAGGCTATAGCCCACCCGTTTTTTGGGCATTTTTGCGGCGGACGAACTTGGGGACGGGACCTTCGGGCGCTTATTTTTGGGCGCGGCAGTGCCCGCGGCCTATTTTTGGCACACGGAGGCCCCTCGCAAAGTCTGGCCCCATTCCGAGTCCGGCGGACGAACTTGGCCAGCCCCTCCCCCCAAGGCTATAGCCCACCCGTTTTTTGGGCATTTTTGCGGCGGACGAACTTGGGGACGGGACCTTCGGGCGCTTATTTTTGGGCGCGGCAGTGCCCGCGGCCTATTTTTGGCACACGGAGGCCCCTCGCAAAGTCTGGCCCCATTCCGAGTCCGGCGGACGAACTTGGCCAGCCCCTCCCCCCAAGGCTATAGCCCACCCGTTTTTTGGGCATTTTTGCGGCGGACGAACTTGGGGACGGGACCTTCGGGCGCTTATTTTTGGGCGCGGCAGTGCCCGCGGCCTATTTTTGGCACACGGAGGCCCCTCGCAAAGTCTGGCCCCATTCCGAGTCCGGCGGACGAACTTGGCCAGCCCCTCCCCCCAAGGCTATAGCCCACCCGTTTTTTGGGCATTTTTGCGGCGGACGAACTTGGGGACGGGACCTTCGGGCGCTTATTTTTGGGCGCGGCAGTGCCCGCGGCCTATTTTTGGCACACGGAGGCCCCTCGCAAAGTCTGGCCCCATTCCGAGTCCGGCGGACGAACTTGGCCAGCCCCTCCCCCCAAGGCTATAGCCCACCCGTTTTTTGGGCATTTTTGCGGCGGACGAACTTGGGGACGGGACCTTCGGGCGCTTATTTTTGGGCGCGGCAGTGCCCGCGGCCTATTTTTGGCACACGGAGGCCCCTCGCAAAGTCTGGCCCCATTCCGAGTCCGGCGGACGAACTTGGCCAGCCCCTCCCCCCAAGGCTATAGCCCACCCGTTTTTTGGGCATTTTTGCGGCGGACGAACTTGGGGACGGGACCTTCGGGCGCTTATTTTTGGGCGCGGCAGTGCCCGCGGCCTATTTTTGGCACACGGAGGCCCCTCGCAAAGTCTGGCCCCATTCCGAGTCCGGCGGACGAACTTGGCCAGCCCCTCCCCCCAAGGCTATAGCCCACCCGTTTTTTGGGCATTTTTGCGGCGGACGAACTTGGGGACGGGACCTTCGGGCGCTTATTTTTGGGCGCGGCAGTGCCCGCGGCCTATTTTTGGCACACGGAGGCCCCTCGCAAAGTCTGGCCCCATTCCGAGTCCGGCGGACGAACTTGGCCAGCCCCTCCCCCCAAGGCTATAGCCCACCCGTTTTTTGGGCATTTTTGCGGCGGACGAACTTGGGGACGGGACCTTCGGGCGCTTATTTTTGGGCGCGGCAGTGCCCGCGGCCTATTTTTGGCACACGGAGGCCCCTCGCAAAGTCTGGCCCCATTCCGAGTCCGGCGGACGAACTTGGCCAGCCCCTCCCCCCAAGGCTATAGCCCACCCGTTTTTTGGGCATTTTTGCGGCGGACGAACTTGGGGACGGGACCTTCGGGCGCTTATTTTTGGGCGCGGCAGTGCCCGCGGCCTATTTTTGGCACACGGAGGCCCCTCGCAAAGTCTGGCCCCATTCCGAGTCCGGCGGACGAACTTGGCCAGCCCCTCCCCCCAAGGCTATAGCCCACCCGTTTTTTGGGCATTTTTGCGGCGGACGAACTTGGGGACGGGACCTTCGGGCGCTTATTTTTGGGCGCGGCAGTGCCCGCGGCCTATTTTTGGCACACGGAGGCCCCTCGCAAAGTCTGGCCCCATTCCGAGTCCGGCGGACGAACTTGGCCAGCCCCTCCCCCCAAGGCTATAGCCCACCCGTTTTTTGGGCATTTTTGCGGCGGACGAACTTGGGGACGGGACCTTCGGGCGCTTATTTTTGGGCGCGGCAGTGCCCGCGGCCTATTTTTGGCACACGGAGGCCCCTCGCAAAGTCTGGCCCCATTCCGAGTCCGGCGGACGAACTTGGCCAGCCCCTCCCCCCAAGGCTATAGCCCACCCGTTTTTTGGGCATTTTTGCGGCGGACGAACTTGGGGACGGGACCTTCGGGCGCTTATTTTTGGGCGCGGCAGTGCCCGCGGCCTATTTTTGGCACACGGAGGCCCCTCGCAAAGTCTGGCCCCATTCCGAGTCCGGCGGACGAACTTGGCCAGCCCCTCCCCCCAAGGCTATAGCCCACCCGTTTTTTGGGCATTTTTGCGGCGGACGAACTTGGGGACGGGACCTTCGGGCGCTTATTTTTGGGCGCGGCAGTGCCCGCGGCCTATTTTTGGCACACGGAGGCCCCTCGCAAAGTCTGGCCCCATTCCGAGTCCGGCGGACGAACTTGGCCAGCCCCTCCCCCCAAGGCTATAGCCCACCCGTTTTTTGGGCATTTTTGCGGCGGACGAACTTGGGGACGGGACCTTCGGGCGCTTATTTTTGGGCGCGGCAGTGCCCGCGGCCTATTTTTGGCACACGGAGGCCCCTCGCAAAGTCTGGCCCCATTCCGAGTCCGGCGGACGAACTTGGCCAGCCCCTCCCCCCAAGGCTATAGCCCACCCGTTTTTTGGGCATTTTTGCGGCGGACGAACTTGGGGACGGGACCTTCGGGCGCTTATTTTTGGGCGCGGCAGTGCCCGCGGCCTATTTTTGGCACACGGAGGCCCCTCGCAAAGTCTGGCCCCATTCCGAGTCCGGCGGACGAACTTGGCCAGCCCCTCCCCCCAAGGCTATAGCCCACCCGTTTTTTGGGCATTTTTGCGGCGGACGAACTTGGGGACGGGACCTTCGGGCGCTTATTTTTGGGCGCGGCAGTGCCCGCGGCCTATTTTTGGCACACGGAGGCCCCTCGCAAAGTCTGGCCCCATTCCGAGTCCGGCGGACGAACTTGGCCAGCCCCTCCCCCCAAGGCTATAGCCCACCCGTTTTTTGGGCATTTTTGCGGCGGACGAACTTGGGGACGGGACCTTCGGGCGCTTATTTTTGGGCGCGGCAGTGCCCGCGGCCTATTTTTGGCACACGGAGGCCCCTCGCAAAGTCTGGCCCCATTCCGAGTCCGGCGGACGAACTTGGCCAGCCCCTCCCCCCAAGGCTATAGCCCACCCGTTTTTTGGGCATTTTTGCGGCGGACGAACTTGGGGACGGGACCTTCGGGCGCTTATTTTTGGGCGCGGCAGTGCCCGCGGCCTATTTTTGGCACACGGAGGCCCCTCGCAAAGTCTGGCCCCATTCCGAGTCCGGCGGACGAACTTGGCCAGCCCCTCCCCCCAAGGCTATAGCCCACCCGTTTTTTGGGCATTTTTGCGGCGGACGAACTTGGGGACGGGACCTTCGGGCGCTTATTTTTGGGCGCGGCAGTGCCCGCGGCCTATTTTTGGCACACGGAGGCCCCTCGCAAAGTCTGGCCCCATTCCGAGTCCGGCGGACGAACTTGGCCAGCCCCTCCCCCCAAGGCTATAGCCCACCCGTTTTTTGGGCATTTTTGCGGCGGACGAACTTGGGGACGGGACCTTCGGGCGCTTATTTTTGGGCGCGGCAGTGCCCGCGGCCTATTTTTGGCACACGGAGGCCCCTCGCAAAGTCTGGCCCCATTCCGAGTCCGGCGGACGAACTTGGCCAGCCCCTCCCCCCAAGGCTATAGCCCACCCGTTTTTTGGGCATTTTTGCGGCGGACGAACTTGGGGACGGGACCTTCGGGCGCTTATTTTTGGGCGCGGCAGTGCCCGCGGCCTATTTTTGGCACACGGAGGCCCCTCGCAAAGTCTGGCCCCATTCCGAGTCCGGCGGACGAACTTGGCCAGCCCCTCCCCCCAAGGCTATAGCCCACCCGTTTTTTGGGCATTTTTGCGGCGGACGAACTTGGGGACGGGACCTTCGGGCGCTTATTTTTGGGCGCGGCAGTGCCCGCGGCCTATTTTTGGCACACGGAGGCCCCTCGCAAAGTCTGGCCCCATTCCGAGTCCGGCGGACGAACTTGGCCAGCCCCTCCCCCCAAGGCTATAGCCCACCCGTTTTTTGGGCATTTTTGCGGCGGACGAACTTGGGGACGGGACCTTCGGGCGCTTATTTTTGGGCGCGGCAGTGCCCGCGGCCTATTTTTGGCACACGGAGGCCCCTCGCAAAGTCTGGCCCCATTCCGAGTCCGGCGGACGAACTTGGCCAGCCCCTCCCCCCAAGGCTATAGCCCACCCGTTTTTTGGGCATTTTTGCGGCGGACGAACTTGGGGACGGGACCTTCGGGCGCTTATTTTTGGGCGCGGCAGTGCCCGCGGCCTATTTTTGGCACACGGAGGCCCCTCGCAAAGTCTGGCCCCATTCCGAGTCCGGCGGACGAACTTGGCCAGCCCCTCCCCCCAAGGCTATAGCCCACCCGTTTTTTGGGCATTTTTGCGGCGGACGAACTTGGGGACGGGACCTTCGGGCGCTTATTTTTGGGCGCGGCAGTGCCCGCGGCCTATTTTTGGCACACGGAGGCCCCTCGCAAAGTCTGGCCCCATTCCGAGTCCGGCGGACGAACTTGGCCAGCCCCTCCCCCCAAGGCTATAGCCCACCCGTTTTTTGGGCATTTTTGCGGCGGACGAACTTGGGGACGGGACCTTCGGGCGCTTATTTTTGGGCGCGGCAGTGCCCGCGGCCTATTTTTGGCACACGGAGGCCCCTCGCAAAGTCTGGCCCCATTCCGAGTCCGGCGGACGAACTTGGCCAGCCCCTCCCCCCAAGGCTATAGCCCACCCGTTTTTTGGGCATTTTTGCGGCGGACGAACTTGGGGACGGGACCTTCGGGCGCTTATTTTTGGGCGCGGCAGTGCCCGCGGCCTATTTTTGGCACACGGAGGCCCCTCGCAAAGTCTGGCCCCATTCCGAGTCCGGCGGACGAACTTGGCCAGCCCCTCCCCCCAAGGCTATAGCCCACCCGTTTTTTGGGCATTTTTGCGGCGGACGAACTTGGGGACGGGACCTTCGGGCGCTTATTTTTGGGCGCGGCAGTGCCCGCGGCCTATTTTTGGCACACGGAGGCCCCTCGCAAAGTCTGGCCCCATTCCGAGTCCGGCGGACGAACTTGGCCAGCCCCTCCCCCCAAGGCTATAGCCCACCCGTTTTTTGGGCATTTTTGCGGCGGACGAACTTGGGGACGGGACCTTCGGGCGCTTATTTTTGGGCGCGGCAGTGCCCGCGGCCTATTTTTGGCACACGGAGGCCCCTCGCAAAGTCTGGCCCCATTCCGAGTCCGGCGGACGAACTTGGCCAGCCCCTCCCCCCAAGGCTATAGCCCACCCGTTTTTTGGGCATTTTTGCGGCGGACGAACTTGGGGACGGGACCTTCGGGCGCTTATTTTTGGGCGCGGCAGTGCCCGCGGCCTATTTTTGGCACACGGAGGCCCCTCGCAAAGTCTGGCCCCATTCCGAGTCCGGCGGACGAACTTGGCCAGCCCCTCCCCCCAAGGCTATAGCCCACCCGTTTTTTGGGCATTTTTGCGGCGGACGAACTTGGGGACGGGACCTTCGGGCGCTTATTTTTGGGCGCGGCAGTGCCCGCGGCCTATTTTTGGCACACGGAGGCCCCTCGCAAAGTCTGGCCCCATTCCGAGTCCGGCGGACGAACTTGGCCAGCCCCTCCCCCCAAGGCTATAGCCCACCCGTTTTTTGGGCATTTTTGCGGCGGACGAACTTGGGGACGGGACCTTCGGGCGCTTATTTTTGGGCGCGGCAGTGCCCGCGGCCTATTTTTGGCACACGGAGGCCCCTCGCAAAGTCTGGCCCCATTCCGAGTCCGGCGGACGAACTTGGCCAGCCCCTCCCCCCAAGGCTATAGCCCACCCGTTTTTTGGGCATTTTTGCGGCGGACGAACTTGGGGACGGGACCTTCGGGCGCTTATTTTTGGGCGCGGCAGTGCCCGCGGCCTATTTTTGGCACACGGAGGCCCCTCGCAAAGTCTGGCCCCATTCCGAGTCCGGCGGACGAACTTGGCCAGCCCCTCCCCCCAAGGCTATAGCCCACCCGTTTTTTGGGCATTTTTGCGGCGGACGAACTTGGGGACGGGACCTTCGGGCGCTTATTTTTGGGCGCGGCAGTGCCCGCGGCCTATTTTTGGCACACGGAGGCCCCTCGCAAAGTCTGGCCCCATTCCGAGTCCGGCGGACGAACTTGGCCAGCCCCTCCCCCCAAGGCTATAGCCCACCCGTTTTTTGGGCATTTTTGCGGCGGACGAACTTGGGGACGGGACCTTCGGGCGCTTATTTTTGGGCGCGGCAGTGCCCGCGGCCTATTTTTGGCACACGGAGGCCCCTCGCAAAGTCTGGCCCCATTCCGAGTCCGGCGGACGAACTTGGCCAGCCCCTCCCCCCAAGGCTATAGCCCACCCGTTTTTTGGGCATTTTTGCGGCGGACGAACTTGGGGACGGGACCTTCGGGCGCTTATTTTTGGGCGCGGCAGTGCCCGCGGCCTATTTTTGGCACACGGAGGCCCCTCGCAAAGTCTGGCCCCATTCCGAGTCCGGCGGACGAACTTGGCCAGCCCCTCCCCCCAAGGCTATAGCCCACCCGTTTTTTGGGCATTTTTGCGGCGGACGAACTTGGGGACGGGACCTTCGGGCGCTTATTTTTGGGCGCGGCAGTGCCCGCGGCCTATTTTTGGCACACGGAGGCCCCTCGCAAAGTCTGGCCCCATTCCGAGTCCGGCGGACGAACTTGGCCAGCCCCTCCCCCCAAGGCTATAGCCCACCCGTTTTTTGGGCATTTTTGCGGCGGACGAACTTGGGGACGGGACCTTCGGGCGCTTATTTTTGGGCGCGGCAGTGCCCGCGGCCTATTTTTGGCACACGGAGGCCCCTCGCAAAGTCTGGCCCCATTCCGAGTCCGGCGGACGAACTTGGCCAGCCCCTCCCCCCAAGGCTATAGCCCACCCGTTTTTTGGGCATTTTTGCGGCGGACGAACTTGGGGACGGGACCTTCGGGCGCTTATTTTTGGGCGCGGCAGTGCCCGCGGCCTATTTTTGGCACACGGAGGCCCCTCGCAAAGTCTGGCCCCATTCCGAGTCCGGCGGACGAACTTGGCCAGCCCCTCCCCCCAAGGCTATAGCCCACCCGTTTTTTGGGCATTTTTGCGGCGGACGAACTTGGGGACGGGACCTTCGGGCGCTTATTTTTGGGCGCGGCAGTGCCCGCGGCCTATTTTTGGCACACGGAGGCCCCTCGCAAAGTCTGGCCCCATTCCGAGTCCGGCGGACGAACTTGGCCAGCCCCTCCCCCCAAGGCTATAGCCCACCCGTTTTTTGGGCATTTTTGCGGCGGACGAACTTGGGGACGGGACCTTCGGGCGCTTATTTTTGGGCGCGGCAGTGCCCGCGGCCTATTTTTGGCACACGGAGGCCCCTCGCAAAGTCTGGCCCCATTCCGAGTCCGGCGGACGAACTTGGCCAGCCCCTCCCCCCAAGGCTATAGCCCACCCGTTTTTTGGGCATTTTTGCGGCGGACGAACTTGGGGACGGGACCTTCGGGCGCTTATTTTTGGGCGCGGCAGTGCCCGCGGCCTATTTTTGGCACACGGAGGCCCCTCGCAAAGTCTGGCCCCATTCCGAGTCCGGCGGACGAACTTGGCCAGCCCCTCCCCCCAAGGCTATAGCCCACCCGTTTTTTGGGCATTTTTGCGGCGGACGAACTTGGGGACGGGACCTTCGGGCGCTTATTTTTGGGCGCGGCAGTGCCCGCGGCCTATTTTTGGCACACGGAGGCCCCTCGCAAAGTCTGGCCCCATTCCGAGTCCGGCGGACGAACTTGGCCAGCCCCTCCCCCCAAGGCTATAGCCCACCCGTTTTTTGGGCATTTTTGCGGCGGACGAACTTGGGGACGGGACCTTCGGGCGCTTATTTTTGGGCGCGGCAGTGCCCGCGGCCTATTTTTGGCACACGGAGGCCCCTCGCAAAGTCTGGCCCCATTCCGAGTCCGGCGGACGAACTTGGCCAGCCCCTCCCCCCAAGGCTATAGCCCACCCGTTTTTTGGGCATTTTTGCGGCGGACGAACTTGGGGACGGGACCTTCGGGCGCTTATTTTTGGGCGCGGCAGTGCCCGCGGCCTATTTTTGGCACACGGAGGCCCCTCGCAAAGTCTGGCCCCATTCCGAGTCCGGCGGACGAACTTGGCCAGCCCCTCCCCCCAAGGCTATAGCCCACCCGTTTTTTGGGCATTTTTGCGGCGGACGAACTTGGGGACGGGACCTTCGGGCGCTTATTTTTGGGCGCGGCAGTGCCCGCGGCCTATTTTTGGCACACGGAGGCCCCTCGCAAAGTCTGGCCCCATTCCGAGTCCGGCGGACGAACTTGGCCAGCCCCTCCCCCCAAGGCTATAGCCCACCCGTTTTTTGGGCATTTTTGCGGCGGACGAACTTGGGGACGGGACCTTCGGGCGCTTATTTTTGGGCGCGGCAGTGCCCGCGGCCTATTTTTGGCACACGGAGGCCCCTCGCAAAGTCTGGCCCCATTCCGAGTCCGGCGGACGAACTTGGCCAGCCCCTCCCCCCAAGGCTATAGCCCACCCGTTTTTTGGGCATTTTTGCGGCGGACGAACTTGGGGACGGGACCTTCGGGCGCTTATTTTTGGGCGCGGCAGTGCCCGCGGCCTATTTTTGGCACACGGAGGCCCCTCGCAAAGTCTGGCCCCATTCCGAGTCCGGCGGACGAACTTGGCCAGCCCCTCCCCCCAAGGCTATAGCCCACCCGTTTTTTGGGCATTTTTGCGGCGGACGAACTTGGGGACGGGACCTTCGGGCGCTTATTTTTGGGCGCGGCAGTGCCCGCGGCCTATTTTTGGCACACGGAGGCCCCTCGCAAAGTCTGGCCCCATTCCGAGTCCGGCGGACGAACTTGGCCAGCCCCTCCCCCCAAGGCTATAGCCCACCCGTTTTTTGGGCATTTTTGCGGCGGACGAACTTGGGGACGGGACCTTCGGGCGCTTATTTTTGGGCGCGGCAGTGCCCGCGGCCTATTTTTGGCACACGGAGGCCCCTCGCAAAGTCTGGCCCCATTCCGAGTCCGGCGGACGAACTTGGCCAGCCCCTCCCCCCAAGGCTATAGCCCACCCGTTTTTTGGGCATTTTTGCGGCGGACGAACTTGGGGACGGGACCTTCGGGCGCTTATTTTTGGGCGCGGCAGTGCCCGCGGCCTATTTTTGGCACACGGAGGCCCCTCGCAAAGTCTGGCCCCATTCCGAGTCCGGCGGACGAACTTGGCCAGCCCCTCCCCCCAAGGCTATAGCCCACCCGTTTTTTGGGCATTTTTGCGGCGGACGAACTTGGGGACGGGACCTTCGGGCGCTTATTTTTGGGCGCGGCAGTGCCCGCGGCCTATTTTTGGCACACGGAGGCCCCTCGCAAAGTCTGGCCCCATTCCGAGTCCGGCGGACGAACTTGGCCAGCCCCTCCCCCCAAGGCTATAGCCCACCCGTTTTTTGGGCATTTTTGCGGCGGACGAACTTGGGGACGGGACCTTCGGGCGCTTATTTTTGGGCGCGGCAGTGCCCGCGGCCTATATTTGGCACACGGAGGCCCCTCGCAAAGTCTGGCCCCATTCCGAGTCCGGCGGACGAACTTGGCCAGCCCCTCCCCCCAAGGCTATAGCCCACCCGTTTTTTGGGCATTTTTGCGGCGGACGAACTTGGGGACGGGACCTTCGGGCGCTTATTTTTGGGCGCGGCAGTGCCCGCGGCCTATTTTTGGCACACGGAGGCCCCTCGCAAAGTCTGGCCCCATTCCGAGTCCGGCGGACGAACTTGGCCAGCCCCTCCCCCCAAGGCTATAGCCCACCCGTTTTTTGGGCATTTTTGCGGCGGACGAACTTGGGGACGGGACCTTCGGGCGCTTATTTTTGGGCGCGGCAGTGCCCGCGGCCTATTTTTGGCACACGGAGGCCCCTCGCAAAGTCTGGCCCCATTCCGAGTCCGGCGGACGAACTTGGCCAGCCCCTCCCCCCAAGGCTATAGCCCACCCGTTTTTTGGGCATTTTTGCGGCGGACGAACTTGGGGACGGGACCTTCGGGCGCTTATTTTTGGGCGCGGCAGTGCCCGCGGCCTATTTTTGGCACACGGAGGCCCCTCGCAAAGTCTGGCCCCATTCCGAGTCCGGCGGACGAACTTGGCCAGCCCCTCCCCCCAAGGCTATAGCCCACCCGTTTTTTGGGCATTTTTGCGGCGGACGAACTTGGGGACGGGACCTTCGGGCGCTTATTTTTGGGCGCGGCAGTGCCCGCGGCCTATTTTTGGCACACGGAGGCCCCTCGCAAAGTCTGGCCCCATTCCGAGTCCGGCGGACGAACTTGGCCAGCCCCTCCCCCCAAGGCTATAGCCCACCCGTTTTTTGGGCATTTTTGCGGCGGACGAACTTGGGGACGGGACCTTCGGGCGCTTATTTTTGGGCGCGGCAGTGCCCGCGGCCTATTTTTGGCACACGGAGGCCCCTCGCAAAGTCTGGCCCCATTCCGAGTCCGGCGGACGAACTTGGCCAGCCCCTCCCCCCAAGGCTATAGCCCACCCGTTTTTTGGGCATTTTTGCGGCGGACGAACTTGGGGACGGGACCTTCGGGCGCTTATTTTTGGGCGCGGCAGTGCCCGCGGCCTATTTTTGGCACACGGAGGCCCCTCGCAAAGTCTGGCCCCATTCCGAGTCCGGCGGACGAACTTGGCCAGCCCCTCCCCCCAAGGCTATAGCCCACCCGTTTTTTGGGCATTTTTGCGGCGGACGAACTTGGGGACGGGACCTTCGGGCGCTTATTTTTGGGCGCGGCAGTGCCCGCGGCCTATTTTTGGCACACGGAGGCCCCTCGCAAAGTCTGGCCCCATTCCGAGTCCGGCGGACGAACTTGGCCAGCCCCTCCCCCCAAGGCTATAGCCCACCCGTTTTTTGGGCATTTTTGCGGCGGACGAACTTGGGGACGGGACCTTCGGGCGCTTATTTTTGGGCGCGGCAGTGCCCGCGGCCTATTTTTGGCACACGGAGGCCCCTCGCAAAGTCTGGCCCCATTCCGAGTCCGGCGGACGAACTTGGCCAGCCCCTCCCCCCAAGGCTATAGCCCACCCGTTTTTTGGGCATTTTTGCGGCGGACGAACTTGGGGACGGGACCTTCGGGCGCTTATTTTTGGGCGCGGCAGTGCCCGCGGCCTATTTTTGGCACACGGAGGCCCCTCGCAAAGTCTGGCCCCATTCCGAGTCCGGCGGACGAACTTGGCCAGCCCCTCCCCCCAAGGCTATAGCCCACCCGTTTTTTGGGCATTTTTGCGGCGGACGAACTTGGGGACGGGACCTTCGGGCGCTTATTTTTGGGCGCGGCAGTGCCCGCGGCCTATTTTTGGCACACGGAGGCCCCTCGCAAAGTCTGGCCCCATTCCGAGTCCGGCGGACGAACTTGGCCAGCCCCTCCCCCCAAGGCTATAGCCCACCCGTTTTTTGGGCATTTTTGCGGCGGACGAACTTGGGGACGGGACCTTCGGGCGCTTATTTTTGGGCGCGGCAGTGCCCGCGGCCTATTTTTGGCACACGGAGGCCCCTCGCAAAGTCTGGCCCCATTCCGAGTCCGGCGGACGAACTTGGCCAGCCCCTCCCCCCAAGGCTATAGCCCACCCGTTTTTTGGGCATTTTTGCGGCGGACGAACTTGGGGACGGGACCTTCGGGCGCTTATTTTTGGGCGCGGCAGTGCCCGCGGCCTATTTTTGGCACACGGAGGCCCCTCGCAAAGTCTGGCCCCATTCCGAGTCCGGCGGACGAACTTGGCCAGCCCCTCCCCCCAAGGCTATAGCCCACCCGTTTTTTGGGCATTTTTGCGGCGGACGAACTTGGGGACGGGACCTTCGGGCGCTTATTTTTGGGCGCGGCAGTGCCCGCGGCCTATTTTTGGCACACGGAGGCCCCTCGCAAAGTCTGGCCCCATTCCGAGTCCGGCGGACGAACTTGGCCAGCCCCTCCCCCCAAGGCTATAGCCCACCCGTTTTTTGGGCATTTTTGCGGCGGACGAACTTGGGGACGGGACCTTCGGGCGCTTATTTTTGGGCGCGGCAGTTCCCGCGGCCTATTTTTGGCACACGGAGGCCCCTCGCAAAGTCTGGCCCCATTCCGAGTCCGGCGGACGAACTTGGCCAGCCCCTCCCCCCAAGGCTATAGCCCACCCGTTTTTTGGGCATTTTTGCGGCGGACGAACTTGGGGACGGGACCTTCGGGCGCTTATTTTTGGGCGCGGCAGTGCCCGCGGCCTATTTTTGGCACACGGAGGCCCCTCGCAAAGTCTGGCCCCATTCCGAGTCCGGCGGACGAACTTGGCCAGCCCCTCCCCCCAAGGCTATAGCCCACCCGTTTTTTGGGCATTTTTGCGGCGGACGAACTTGGGGACGGGACCTTCGGGCGCTTATTTTTGGGCGCGGCAGTGCCCGCGGCCTATTTTTGGCACACGGAGGCCCCTCGCAAAGTCTGGCCCCATTCCGAGTCCGGCGGACGAACTTGGCCAGCCCCTCCCCCCAAGGCTATAGCCCACCCGTTTTTTGGGCATTTTTGCGGCGGACGAACTTGGGGACGGGACCTTCGGGCGCTTATTTTTGGGCGCGGCAGTGCCCGCGGCCTATTTTTGGCACACGGAGGCCCCTCGCAAAGTCTGGCCCCATTCCGAGTCCGGCGGACGAACTTGGCCAGCCCCTCCCCCCAAGGCTATAGCCCACCCGTTTTTTGGGCATTTTTGCGGCGGACGAACTTGGGGACGGGACCTTCGGGCGCTTATTTTTGGGCGCGGCAGTGCCCGCGGCCTATTTTTGGCACACGGAGGCCCCTCGCAAAGTCTGGCCCCATTCCGAGTCCGGCGGACGAACTTGGCCAGCCCCTCCCCCCAAGGCTATAGCCCACCCGTTTTTTGGGCATTTTTGCGGCGGACGAACTTGGGGACGGGACCTTCGGGCGCTTATTTTTGGGCGCGGCAGTGCCCGCGGCCTATTTTTGGCACACGGAGGCCCCTCGCAAAGTCTGGCCCCATTCCGAGTCCGGCGGACGAACTTGGCCAGCCCCTCCCCCCAAGGCTATAGCCCACCCGTTTTTTGGGCATTTTTGCGGCGGACGAACTTGGGGACGGGACCTTCGGGCGCTTATTTTTGGGCGCGGCAGTGCCCGCGGCCTATTTTTGGCACACGGAGGCCCCTCGCAAAGTCTGGCCCCATTCCGAGTCCGGCGGACGAACTTGGCCAGCCCCTCCCCCCAAGGCTATAGCCCACCCGTTTTTTGGGCATTTTTGCGGCGGACGAACTTGGGGACGGGACCTTCGGGCGCTTATTTTTGGGCGCGGCAGTGCCCGCGGCCTATTTTTGGCACACGGAGGCCCCTCGCAAAGTCTGGCCCCATTCCGAGTCCGGCGGACGAACTTGGCCAGCCCCTCCCCCCAAGGCTATAGCCCACCCGTTTTTTGGGCATTTTTGCGGCGGACGAACTTGGGGACGGGACCTTCGGGCGCTTATTTTTGGGCGCGGCAGTGCCCGCGGCCTATTTTTGGCACACGGAGGCCCCTCGCAAAGTCTGGCCCCATTCCGAGTCCGGCGGACGAACTTGGCCAGCCCCTCCCCCCAAGGCTATAGCCCACCCGTTTTTTGGGCATTTTTGCGGCGGACGAACTTGGGGACGGGACCTTCGGGCGCTTATTTTTGGGCGCGGCAGTGCCCGCGGCCTATTTTTGGCACACGGAGGCCCCTCGCAAAGTCTGGCCCCATTCCGAGTCCGGCGGACGAACTTGGCCAGCCCCTCCCCCCAAGGCTATAGCCCACCCGTTTTTTGGGCATTTTTGCGGCGGACGAACTTGGGGACGGGACCTTCGGGCGCTTATTTTTGGGCGCGGCAGTGCCCGCGGCCTATTTTTGGCACACGGAGGCCCCTCGCAAAGTCTGGCCCCATTCCGAGTCCGGCGGACGAACTTGGCCAGCCCCTCCCCCCAAGGCTATAGCCCACCCGTTTTTTGGGCATTTTTGCGGCGGACGAACTTGGGGACGGGACCTTCGGGCGCTTATTTTTGGGCGCGGCAGTGCCCGCGGCCTATTTTTGGCACACGGAGGCCCCTCGCAAAGTCTGGCCCCATTCCGAGTCCGGCGGACGAACTTGGCCAGCCCCTCCCCCCAAGGCTATAGCCCACCCGTTTTTTGGGCATTTTTGCGGCGGACGAACTTGGGGACGGGACCGTCGGGCGCTTATTTTTGGGCGCGGCAGTGCCCGCGGCCTATTTTTGGCACACGGAGGCCCCTCGCAAAGTCTGGCCCCATTCCGAGTCCGGCGGACGAACTTGGCCAGCCCCTCCCCCCAAGGCTATAGCCCACCCGTTTTTTGGGCATTTTTGCGGCGGACGAACTTGGGGACGGGACCTTCGGGCGCTTATTTTTGGGCGCGGCAGTGCCCGCGGCCTATTTTTGGCACACGGAGGCCCCTCGCAAAGTCTGGCCCCATTCCGAGTCCGGCGGACGAACTTGGCCAGCCCCTCCCCCCAAGGCTATAGCCCACCCGTTTTTTGGGCATTTTTGCGGCGGACGAACTTGGGGACGGGACCTTCGGGCGCTTATTTTTGGGCGCGGCAGTGCCCGCGGCCTATTTTTGGCACACGGAGGCCCCTCGCAAAGTCTGGCCCCATTCCGAGTCCGGCGGACGAACTTGGCCAGCCCCTCCCCCCAAGGCTATAGCCCACCCGTTTTTTGGGCATTTTTGCGGCGGACGAACTTGGGGACGGGACCTTCGGGCGCTTATTTTTGGGCGCGGCAGTGCCCGCGGCCTATTTTTGGCACACGGAGGCCCCTCGCAAAGTCTGGCCCCATTCCGAGTCCGGCGGACGAACTTGGCCAGCCCCTCCCCCCAAGGCTATAGCCCACCCGTTTTTTGGGCATTTTTGCGGCGGACGAACTTGGGGACGGGACCTTCGGGCGCTTATTTTTGGGCGCGGCAGTGCCCGCGGCCTATTTTTGGCACACGGAGGCCCCTCGCAAAGTCTGGCCCCATTCCGAGTCCGGCGGACGAACTTGGCCAGCCCCTCCCCCCAAGGCTATAGCCCACCCGTTTTTTGGGCATTTTTGCGGCGGACGAACTTGGGGACGGGACCTTCGGGCGCTTATTTTTGGGCGCGGCAGTGCCCGCGGCCTATTTTTGGCACACGGAGGCCCCTCGCAAAGTCTGGCCCCATTCCGAGTCCGGCGGACGAACTTGGCCAGCCCCTCCCCCAAGGCTATAGCCCACCCGTTTTTTGGGCATTTTTGCGGCGGACGAACTTGGGGACGGGACCTTCGGGCGCTTATTTTTGGGCGCGGCAGTGCCCGCGGCCTATTTTTGGCACACGGAGGCCCCTCGCAAAGTCTGGCCCCATTCCGAGTCCGGCGGACGAACTTGGCCAGCCCCTCCCCCCAAGGCTATAGCCCACCCGTTTTTTGGGCATTTTTGCGGCGGACGAACTTGGGGACGGGACCTTCGGGCGCTTATTTTTGGGCGCGGCAGTGCCCGCGGCCTATTTTTGGCACACGGAGGCCCCTCGCAAAGTCTGGCCCCATTCCGAGTCCGGCGGACGAACTTGGCCAGCCCCTCCCCCCAAGGCTATAGCCCACCCGTTTTTTGGGCATTTTTGCGGCGGACGAACTTGGGGACGGGACCTTCGGGCGCTTATTTTTGGGCGCGGCAGTGCCCGCGGCCTATTTTTGGCACACGGAGGCCCCTCGCAAAGTCTGGCCCCATTCCGAGTCCGGCGGACGAACTTGGCCAGCCCCTCCCCCCAAGGCTATAGCCCACCCGTTTTTTGGGCATTTTTGCGGCGGACGAACTTGGGGACGGGACCTTCGGGCGCTTATTTTTGGGCGCGGCAGTGCCCGCGGCCTATTTTTGGCACACGGAGGCCCCTCGCAAAGTCTGGCCCCATTCCGAGTCCGGCGGACGAACTTGGCCAGCCCCTCCCCCCAAGGCTATAGCCCACCCGTTTTTTGGGCATTTTTGCGGCGGACGAACTTGGGGACGGGACCTTCGGGCGCTTATTTTTGGGCGCGGCAGTGCCCGCGGCCTATTTTTGGCACACGGAGGCCCCTCGCAAAGTCTGGCCCCATTCCGAGTCCGGCGGACGAACTTGGCCAGCCCCTCCCCCCAAGGCTATAGCCCACCCGTTTTTTGGGCATTTTTGCGGCGGACGAACTTGGGGACGGGACCTTCGGGCGCTTATTTTTGGGCGCGGCAGTGCCCGCGGCCTATTTTTGGCACACGGAGGCCCCTCGCAAAGTCTGGCCCCATTCCGAGTCCGGCGGACGAACTTGGCCAGCCCCTCCCCCCAAGGCTATAGCCCACCCGTTTTTTGGGCATTTTTGCGGCGGACGAACTTGGGGACGGGACCTTCGGGCGCTTATTTTTGGGCGCGGCAGTGCCCGCGGCCTATTTTTGGCACACGGAGGCCCCTCGCAAAGTCTGGCCCCATTCCGAGTCCGGCGGACGAACTTGGCCAGCCCCTCCCCCCAAGGCTATAGCCCACCCGTTTTTTGGGCATTTTTGCGGCGGACGAACTTGGGGACGGGACCTTCGGGCGCTTATTTTTGGGCGCGGCAGTGCCCGCGGCCTATTTTTGGCACACGGAGGCCCCTCGCAAAGTCTGGCCCCATTCCGAGTCCGGCGGACGAACTTGGCCAGCCCCTCCCCCCAAGGCTATAGCCCACCCGTTTTTTGGGCATTTTTGCGGCGGACGAACTTGGGGACGGGACCTTCGGGCGCTTATTTTTGGGCGCGGCAGTGCCCGCGGCCTATTTTTGGCACACGGAGGCCCCTCGCAAAGTCTGGCCCCATTCCGAGTCCGGCGGACGAACTTGGCCAGCCCCTCCCCCCAAGGCTATAGCCCACCCGTTTTTTGGGCATTTTTGCGGCGGACGAACTTGGGGACGGGACCTTCGGGCGCTTATTTTTGGGCGCGGCAGTGCCCGCGGCCTATTTTTGGCACACGGAGGCCCCTCGCAAAGTCTGGCCCCATTCCGAGTCCGGCGGACGAACTTGGCCAGCCCCTCCCCCCAAGGCTATAGCCCACCCGTTTTTTGGGCATTTTTGCGGCGGACGAACTTGGGGACGGGACCTTCGGGCGCTTATTTTTGGGCGCGGCAGTGCCCGCGGCCTATTTTTGGCACACGGAGGCCCCTCGCAAAGTCTGGCCCCATTCCGAGTCCGGCGGACGAACTTGGCCAGCCCCTCCCCCCAAGGCTATAGCCCACCCGTTTTTTGGGCATTTTTGCGGCGGACGAACTTGGGGACGGGACCTTCGGGCGCTTATTTTTGGGCGCGGCAGTGCCCGCGGCCTATTTTTGGCACACGGAGGCCCCTCGCAAAGTCTGGCCCCATTCCGAGTCCGGCGGACGAACTTGGCCAGCCCCTCCCCCCAAGGCTATAGCCCACCCGTTTTTTGGGCATTTTTGCGGCGGACGAACTTGGGGACGGGACCTTCGGGCGCTTATTTTTGGGCGCGGCAGTGCCCGCGGCCTATTTTTGGCACACGGAGGCCCCTCGCAAAGTCTGGCCCCATTCCGAGTCCGGCGGACGAACTTGGCCAGCCCCTCCCCCCAAGGCTATAGCCCACCCGTTTTTTGGGCATTTTTGCGGCGGACGAACTTGGGGACGGGACCTTCGGGCGCTTATTTTTGGGCGCGGCAGTGCCCGCGGCCTATTTTTGGCACACGGAGGCCCCTCGCAAAGTCTGGCCCCATTCCGAGTCCGGCGGACGAACTTGGCCAGCCCCTCCCCCCAAGGCTATAGCCCACCCGTTTTTTGGGCATTTTTGCGGCGGACGAACTTGGGGACGGGACCTTCGGGCGCTTATTTTTGGGCGCGGCAGTGCCCGCGGCCTATTTTTGGCACACGGAGGCCCCTCGCAAAGTCTGGCCCCATTCCGAGTCCGGCGGACGAACTTGGCCAGCCCCTCCCCCCAAGGCTATAGCCCACCCGTTTTTTGGGCATTTTTGCGGCGGACGAACTTGGGGACGGGACCTTCGGGCGCTTATTTTTGGGCGCGGCAGTGCCCGCGGCCTATTTTTGGCACACGGAGGCCCCTCGCAAAGTCTGGCCCCATTCCGAGTCCGGCGGACGAACTTGGCCAGCCCCTCCCCCCAAGGCTATAGCCCACCCGTTTTTTGGGCATTTTTGCGGCGGACGAACTTGGGGACGGGACCTTCGGGCGCTTATTTTTGGGCGCGGCAGTGCCCGCGGCCTATTTTTGGCACACGGAGGCCCCTCGCAAAGTCTGGCCCCATTCCGAGTCCGGCGGACGAACTTGGCCAGCCCCTCCCCCCAAGGCTATAGCCCACCCGTTTTTTGGGCATTTTTGCGGCGGACGAACTTGGGGACGGGACCTTCGGGCGCTTATTTTTGGGCGCGGCAGTGCCCGCGGCCTATTTTTGGCACACGGAGGCCCCTCGCAAAGTCTGGCCCCATTCCGAGTCCGGCGGACGAACTTGGCCAGCCCCTCCCCCCAAGGCTATAGCCCACCCGTTTTTTGGGCATTTTTGCGGCGGACGAACTTGGGGACGGGACCTTCGGGCGCTTATTTTTGGGCGCGGCAGTGCCCGCGGCCTATTTTTGGCACACGGAGGCCCCTCGCAAAGTCTGGCCCCATTCCGAGTCCGGCGGACGAACTTGGCCAGCCCCTCCCCCCAAGGCTATAGCCCACCCGTTTTTTGGGCATTTTTGCGGCGGACGAACTTGGGGACGGGACCTTCGGGCGCTTATTTTTGGGCGCGGCAGTGCCCGCGGCCTATTTTTGGCACACGGAGGCCCCTCGCAAAGTCTGGCCCCATTCCGAGTCCGGCGGACGAACTTGGCCAGCCCCTCCCCCCAAGGCTATAGCCCACCCGTTTTTTGGGCATTTTTGCGGCGGACGAACTTGGGGACGGGACCTTCGGGCGCTTATTTTTGGGCGCGGCAGTGCCCGCGGCCTATTTTTGGCACACGGAGGCCCCTCGCAAAGTCTGGCCCCATTCCGAGTCCGGCGGACGAACTTGGCCAGCCCCTCCCCCCAAGGCTATAGCCCACCCGTTTTTTGGGCATTTTTGCGGCGGACGAACTTGGGGACGGGACCTTCGGGCGCTTATTTTTGGGCGCGGCAGTGCCCGCGGCCTATTTTTGGCACACGGAGGCCCCTCGCAAAGTCTGGCCCCATTCCGAGTCCGGCGGACGAACTTGGCCAGCCCCTCCCCCCAAGGCTATAGCCCACCCGTTTTTTGGGCATTTTTGCGGCGGACGAACTTGGGGACGGGACCTTCGGGCGCTTATTTTTGGGCGCGGCAGTGCCCGCGGCCTATTTTTGGCACACGGAGGCCCCTCGCAAAGTCTGGCCCCATTCCGAGTCCGGCGGACGAACTTGGCCAGCCCCTCCCCCCAAGGCTATAGCCCACCCGTTTTTTGGGCATTTTTGCGGCGGACGAACTTGGGGACGGGACCTTCGGGCGCTTATTTTTGGGCGCGGCAGTGCCCGCGGCCTATTTTTGGCACACGGAGGCCCCTCGCAAAGTCTGGCCCCATTCCGAGTCCGGCGGACGAACTTGGCCAGCCCCTCCCCCCAAGGCTATAGCCCACCCGTTTTTTGGGCATTTTTGCGGCGGACGAACTTGGGGACGGGACCTTCGGGCGCTTATTTTTGGGCGCGGCAGTGCCCGCGGCCTATTTTTGGCACACGGAGGCCCCTCGCAAAGTCTGGCCCCATTCCGAGTCCGGCGGACGAACTTGGCCAGCCCCTCCCCCCAAGGCTATAGCCCACCCGTTTTTTGGGCATTTTTGCGGCGGACGAACTTGGGGACGGGACCTTCGGGCGCTTATTTTTGGGCGCGGCAGTGCCCGCGGCCTATTTTTGGCACACGGAGGCCCCTCGCAAAGTCTGGCCCCATTCCGAGTCCGGCGGACGAACTTGGCCAGCCCCTCCCCCCAAGGCTATAGCCCACCCGTTTTTTGGGCATTTTTGCGGCGGACGAACTTGGGGACGGGACCTTCGGGCGCTTATTTTTGGGCGCGGCAGTGCCCGCGGCCTATTTTTGGCACACGGAGGCCCCTCGCAAAGTCTGGCCCCATTCCGAGTCCGGCGGACGAACTTGGCCAGCCCCTCCCCCCAAGGCTATAGCCCACCCGTTTTTTGGGCATTTTTGCGGCGGACGAACTTGGGGACGGGACCTTCGGGCGCTTATTTTTGGGTGCGGCTGTGCCTGCGGCCTATTGTTTGTACATGGAGGCCCCTCGCAAAGTCTGGCCCCATTCCGAGTCCGGCGGACGAACTTGGCTGGCCAGCCCCTCCCCCCAAGGCTATAGCCCACCCGTTTTTTGGGCATTTTTGCGGCGGACGAACTTGGGGACGGGACCTTCGGGCGCTTATTTTTGGGCGCGGCAGTGCCCGCGGCCTATTTTTGGCACACGGAGGCCCCTCGCAAAGTCTGGCCCCATTCCGAGTCCGGCGGACGAACTTGGCCAGCCCCTCCCCCCAAGGCTATAGCCCACCCGTTTTTTGGGCATTTTTGCGGCGGACGAACTTGGGGACGGGACCTTCGGGCCCTTATTTTTAGGCGCGGCAGTACCCGTGGCCTATTTTTGGCACACGGAGGCCCCTCGCAAAGTCTGGCCCCATTCCGAGTCCGGCGGACGAACTTGGCCAGCCCCTCCCCCCAAGGCTATAGCCCACCCGTTTTTTGGGCATTTTTGCGGCGGACGAACTTGGGGACGGGACCTTCGGGCGCTTATTTTTGGGCGCGGCAGTGCCCGCGGCCTATTTTTGGCACACGGAGGCCCCTCGCAAAGTCTGGCCCCATTCCGAGTCCGGCGGACGAACTTGGCCAGCCCCTCCCCCCAAGGCTATAGCCCACCCGTTTTTTGGGCATTTTTGCGGCGGACGAACTTGGGGACGGGACCTTCGGGCGCTTATTTTTGGGCGCGGCAGTGCCCGCGGCCTATTTTTGGCACACGGAGGCCCCTCGCAAAGTCTGGCCCCATTCCGAGTCCGGCGGACGAACTTGGCCAGCCCCTCCCCCCAAGGCTATAGCCCACCCGTTTTTTGGGCATTTTTGCGGCGGACGAACTTGGGGACGGGACCTTCGGGCGCTTATTTTTGGGCGCGGCAGTGCCCGCGGCCTATTTTTGGCACACGGAGGCCCCTCGCAAAGTCTGGCCCCATTCCGAGTCCGGCGGACGAACTTGGCCAGCCCCTCCCCCCAAGGCTATAGCCCACCCGTTTTTTGGGCATTTTTGCGGCGGACGAACTTGGGGACGGGACCTTCGGGCGCTTATTTTTGGGCGCGGCAGTGCCCGCGGCCTATTTTTGGCACACGGAGGCCCCTCGCAAAGTCTGGCCCCATTCCGAGTCCGGCGGACGAACTTGGCCAGCCCCTCCCCCCAAGGCTATAGCCCACCCGTTTTTTGGGCATTTTTGCGGCGGACGAACTTGGGGACGGGACCTTCGGGCGCTTAATTTTGGGCGCGGCAGTGCCCGCGGCCTATTTTTGGCACACGGAGGCCCCTCGCAAAGTCTGGCCCCATTCCGAGTCCGGCGGACGAACTTGGCCAGCCCCTCCCCCCAAGGCTATAGCCCACCCGTTTTTTGGGCATTTTTGCGGCGGACGAACTTGGGGACGGGACCTTCGGGCGCTTATTTTTGGGCGCGGCAGTGCCCGCGGCCTATTTTTGGCACACGGAGGCCCCTCGCAAAGTCTGGCCCCATTCCGAGTCCGGCGGACGAACTTGGCCAGCCCCTCCCCCCAAGGCTATAGCCCACCCGTTTTTTGGGCATTTTTGCGGCGGACGAACTTGGGGACGGGACCTTCGGGCGCTTATTTTTGGGCGCGGCAGTGCCCGCGGCCTATTTTTGGCACACGGAGGCCCCTCGCAAAGTCTGGCCCCATTCCGAGTCCGGCGGACGAACTTGGCCAGCCCCTCCCCCCAAGGCTATAGCCCACCCGTTTTTTGGGCATTTTTGCGGCGGACGAACTTGGGGACGGGACCTTCGGGCGCTTATTTTTGGGCGCGGCAGTGCCCGCGGCCTATTTTTGGCACACGGAGGCCCCTCGCAAAGTCTGGCCCCATTCCGAGTCCGGCGGACGAACTTGGCCAGCCCCTCCCCCCAAGGCTATAGCCCACCCGTTTTTTGGGCATTTTTGCGGCGGACGAACTTGGGGACGGGACCTTCGGGCGCTTATTTTTGGGCGCGGCAGTGCCCGCGGCCTATTTTTGGCACACGGAGGCCCCTCGCAAAGTCTGGCCCCATTCCGAGTCCGGCGGACGAACTTGGCCAGCCCCTCCCCCCAAGGCTATAGCCCACCCGTTTTTTGGGCATTTTTGCGGCGGACGAACTTGGGGACGGGACCTTCGGGCGCTTATTTTTGGGCGCGGCAGTGCCCGCGGCCTATTTTTGGCACACGGAGGCCCCTCGCAAAGTCTGGCCCCATTCCGAGTCCGGCGGACGAACTTGGCCAGCCCCTCCCCCCAAGGCTATAGCCCACCCGTTTTTTGGGCATTTTTGCGGCGGACGAACTTGGGGACGGGACCTTCGGGCGCTTATTTTTGGGCGCGGCAGTGCCCGCGGCCTATTTTTGGCACACGGAGGCCCCTCGCAAAGTCTGGCCCCATTCCGAGTCCGGCGGACGAACTTGGCCAGCCCCTCCCCCCAAGGCTATAGCCCACCCGTTTTTTGGGCATTTTTGCGGCGGACGAACTTGGGGACGGGACCTTCGGGCGCTTATTTTTGGGCGCGGCAGTGCCCGCGGCCTATTTTTGGCACACGGAGGCCCCTCGCAAAGTCTGGCCCCATTCCGAGTCCGGCGGACGAACTTGGCCAGCCCCTCCCCCCAAGGCTATAGCCCACCCGTTTTTTGGGCATTTTTGCGGCGGACGAACTTGGGGACGGGACCTTCGGGCGCTTATTTTTGGGCGCGGCAGTGCCCGCGGCCTATTTTTGGCACACGGAGGCCCCTCGCAAAGTCTGGCCCCATTCCGAGTCCGGCGGACGAACTTGGCCAGCCCCTCCCCCCAAGGCTATAGCCCACCCGTTTTTTGGGCATTTTTGCGGCGGACGAACTTGGGGACGGGACCTTCGGGCGCTTATTTTTGGGCGCGGCAGTGCCCGCGGCCTATTTTTGGCACACGGAGGCCCCTCGCAAAGTCTGGCCCCATTCCGAGTCCGGCGGACGAACTTGGCCAGCCCCTCCCCCCAAGGCTATAGCCCACCCGTTTTTTGGGCATTTTTGCGGCGGACGAACTTGGGGACGGGACCTTCGGGCGCTTATTTTTGGGCGCGGCAGTGCCCGCGGCCTATTTTTGGCACACGGAGGCCCCTCGCAAAGTCTGGCCCCATTCCGAGTCCGGCGGACGAACTTGGCCAGCCCCTCCCCCCAAGGCTATAGCCCACCCGTTTTTTGGGCATTTTTGCGGCGGACGAACTTGGGGACGGGACCTTCGGGCGCTTATTTTTGGGCGCGGCAGTGCCCGCGGCCTATTTTTGGCACACGGAGGCCCCTCGCAAAGTCTGGCCCCATTCCGAGTCCGGCGGACGAACTTGGCCAGCCCCTCCCCCCAAGGCTATAGCCCACCCGTTTTTTGGGCATTTTTGCGGCGGACGAACTTGGGGACGGGACCTTCGGGCGCTTATTTTTGGGCGCGGCAGTGCCCGCGGCCTATTTTTGGCACACGGAGGCCCCTCGGAAAGTCTGGCCCCATTCCGAGTCCGGCGGACGAACTTGGCCAGCCCCTCCCCCCAAGGCTATAGCCCACCCGTTTTTTGGGCATTTTTGCGGCGGACGAACTTGGGGACGGGACCTTCGGGCGCTTATTTTTGGGCGCGGCAGTGCCCGCGGCCTATTTTTGGCACACGGAGGCCCCTCGCAAAGTCTGGCCCCATTCCGAGTCCGGCGGACGAACTTGGCCAGCCCCTCCCCCCAAGGCTATAGCCCACCCGTTTTTTGGGCATTTTTGCGGCGGACGAACTTGGGGACGGGACCTTCGGGCGCTTATTTTTGGGCGCGGCAGTGCCCGCGGCCTATTTTTGGCACACGGAGGCCCCTCGCAAAGTCTGGCCCCATTCCGAGTCCGGCGGACGAACTTGGCCAGCCCCTCCCCCCAAGGCTATAGCCCACCCGTTTTTTGGGCATTTTTGCGGCGGACGAACTTGGGGACGGGACCTTCGGGCGCTTATTTTTGGGCGCGGCAGTGCCCGCGGCCTATTTTTGGCACACGGAGGCCCCTCGCAAAGTCTGGCCCCATTCCGAGTCCGGCGGACGAACTTGGCCAGCCCCTCCCCCCAAGGCTATAGCCCACCCGTTTTTTGGGCATTTTTGCGGCGGACGAACTTGGGGACGGGACCTTCGGGCGCTTATTTTTGGGCGCGGCAGTGCCCGCGGCCTATTTTTGGCACACGGAGGCCCCTCGCAAAGTCTGGCCCCATTCCGAGTCCGGCGGACGAACTTGGCCAGCCCCTCCCCCCAAGGCTATAGCCCACCCGTTTTTTGGGCATTTTTGCGGCGGACGAACTTGGGGACGGGACCTTCGGGCGCTTATTTTTGGGCGCGGCAGTGCCCGCGGCCTATTTTTGGCACACGGAGGCCCCTCGCAAAGTCTGGCCCCATTCCGAGTCCGGCGGACGAACTTGGCCAGCCCCTCCCCCCAAGGCTATAGCCCACCCGTTTTTTGGGCATTTTTGCGGCGGACGAACTTGGGGACGGGACCTTCGGGCGCTTATTTTTGGGCGCGGCAGTGCCCGCGGCCTATTTTTGGCACACGGAGGCCCCTCGCAAAGTCTGGCCCCATTCCGAGTCCGGCGGACGAACTTGGCCAGCCCCTCCCCCCAAGGCTATAGCCCACCCGTTTTTTGGGCATTTTTGCGGCGGACGAACTTGGGGACGGGACCTTCGGGCGCTTATTTTTGGGCGCGGCAGTGCCCGCGGCCTATTTTTGGCACACGGAGGCCCCTCGCAAAGTCTGGCCCCATTCCGAGTCCGGCGGACGAACTTGGCCAGCCCCTCCCCCCAAGGCTATAGCCCACCCGTTTTTTGGGCATTTTTGCGGCGGACGAACTTGGGGACGGGACCTTCGGGCGCTTATTTTTGGGCGCGGCAGTGCCCGCGGCCTATTTTTGGCACACGGAGGCCCCTCGCAAAGTCTGGCCCCATTCCGAGTCCGGCGGACGAACTTGGCCAGCCCCTCCCCCCAAGGCTATAGCCCACCCGTTTTTTGGGCATTTTTGCGGCGGACGAACTTGGGGACGGGACCTTCGGGCGCTTATTTTTGGGCGCGGCAGTGCCCGCGGCCTATTTTTGGCACACGGAGGCCCCTCGCAAAGTCTGGCCCCATTCCGAGTCCGGCGGACGAACTTGGCCAGCCCCTCCCCCCAAGGCTATAGCCCACCCGTTTTTTGGGCATTTTTGCGGCGGACGAACTTGGGGACGGGACCTTCGGGCGCTTATTTTTGGGCGCGGCAGTGCCCGCGGCCTATTTTTGGCACACGGAGGCCCCTCGCAAAGTCTGGCCCCATTCCGAGTCCGGCGGACGAACTTGGCCAGCCCCTCCCCCCAAGGCTATAGCCCACCCGTTTTTTGGGCATTTTTGCGGCGGACGAACTTGGGGACGGGACCTTCGGGCGCTTATTTTTGGGCGCGGCAGTGCCCGCGGCCTATTTTTGGCACACGGAGGCCCCTCGCAAAGTCTGGCCCCATTCCGAGTCCGGCGGACGAACTTGGCCAGCCCCTCCCCCCAAGGCTATAGCCCACCCGTTTTTTGGGCATTTTTGCGGCGGACGAACTTGGGGACGGGACCTTCGGGCGCTTATTTTTGGGCGCGGCAGTGCCCGCGGCCTATTTTTGGCACACGGAGGCCCCTCGCAAAGTCTGGCCCCATTCCGAGTCCGGCGGACGAACTTGGCCAGCCCCTCCCCCCAAGGCTATAGCCCACCCGTTTTTTGGGCATTTTTGCGGCGGACGAACTTGGGGACGGGACCTTCGGGCGCTTATTTTTGGGCGCGGCAGTGCCCGCGGCCTATTTTTGGCACACGGAGGCCCCTCGCAAAGTCTGGCCCCATTCCGAGTCCGGCGGACGAACTTGGCCAGCCCCTCCCCCCAAGGCTATAGCCCACCCGTTTTTTGGGCATTTTTGCGGCGGACGAACTTGGGGACGGGACCTTCGGGCGCTTATTTTTGGGCGCGGCAGTGCCCGCGGCCTATTTTTGGCACACGGAGGCCCCTCGCAAAGTCTGGCCCCATTCCGAGTCCGGCGGACGAACTTGGCCAGCCCCTCCCCCCAAGGCTATAGCCCACCCGTTTTTTGGGCATTTTTGCGGCGGACGAACTTGGGGACGGGACCTTCGGGCGCTTATTTTTGGGCGCGGCAGTGCCCGCGGCCTATTTTTGGCACACGGAGGCCCCTCGCAAAGTCTGGCCCCATTCCGAGTCCGGCGGACGAACTTGGCCAGCCCCTCCCCCCAAGGCTATAGCCCACCCGTTTTTTGGGCATTTTTGCGGCGGACGAACTTGGGGACGGGACCTTCGGGCGCTTATTTTTGGGCGCGGCAGTGCCCGCGGCCTATTTTTGGCACACGGAGGCCCCTCGCAAAGTCTGGCCCCATTCCGAGTCCGGCGGACGAACTTGGCCAGCCCCTCCCCCCAAGGCTATAGCCCACCCGTTTTTTGGGCATTTTTGCGGCGGACGAACTTGGGGACGGGACCTTCGGGCGCTTATTTTTGGGCGCGGCAGTGCCCGCGGCCTATTTTTGGCACACGGAGGCCCCTCGCAAAGTCTGGCCCCATTCCGAGTCCGGCGGACGAACTTGGCCAGCCCCTCCCCCCAAGGCTATAGCCCACCCGTTTTTTGGGCATTTTTGCGGCGGACGAACTTGGGGACGGGACCTTCGGGCGCTTATTTTTGGGCGCGGCAGTGCCCGCGGCCTATTTTTGGCACACGGAGGCCCCTCGCAAAGTCTGGCCCCATTCCGAGTCCGGCGGACGAACTTGGCCAGCCCCTCCCCCCAAGGCTATAGCCCACCCGTTTTTTGGGCATTTTTGCGGCGGACGAACTTGGGGACGGGACCTTCGGGCGCTTATTTTTGGGCGCGGCAGTGCCCGCGGCCTATTTTTGGCACACGGAGGCCCCTCGCAAAGTCTGGCCCCATTCCGAGTCCGGCGGACGAACTTGGCCAGCCCCTCCCCCCAAGGCTATAGCCCACCCGTTTTTTGGGCATTTTTGCGGCGGACGAACTTGGGGACGGGACCTTCGGGCGCTTATTTTTGGGCGCGGCAGTGCCCGCGGCCTATTTTTGGCACACGGAGGCCCCTCGCAAAGTCTGGCCCCATTCCGAGTCCGGCGGACGAACTTGGCCAGCCCCTCCCCCCAAGGCTATAGCCCACCCGTTTTTTGGGCATTTTTGCGGCGGACGAACTTGGGGACGGGACCTTCGGGCGCTTATTTTTGGGCGCGGCAGTGCCCGCGGCCTATTTTTGGCACACGGAGGCCCCTCGCAAAGTCTGGCCCCATTCCGAGTCCGGCGGACGAACTTGGCCAGCCCCTCCCCCCAAGGCTATAGCCCACCCGTTTTTTGGGCATTTTTGCGGCGGACGAACTTGGGGACGGGACCTTCGGGCGCTTATTTTTGGGCGCGGCAGTGCCCGCGGCCTATTTTTGGCACACGGAGGCCCCTCGCAAAGTCTGGCCCCATTCCGAGTCCGGCGGACGAACTTGGCCAGCCCCTCCCCCCAAGGCTATAGCCCACCCGTTTTTTGGGCATTTTTGCGGCGGACGAACTTGGGGACGGGACCTTCGGGCGCTTATTTTTGGGCGCGGCAGTGCCCGCGGCCTATTTTTGGCACACGGAGGCCCCTCGCAAAGTCTGGCCCCATTCCGAGTCCGGCGGACGAACTTGGCCAGCCCCTCCCCCCAAGGCTATAGCCCACCCGTTTTTTGGGCATTTTTGCGGCGGACGAACTTGGGGACGGGACCTTCGGGCGCTTATTTTTGGGCGCGGCAGTGCCCGCGGCCTATTTTTGGCACACGGAGGCCCCTCGCAAAGTCTGGCCCCATTCCGAGTCCGGCGGACGAACTTGGCCAGCCCCTCCCCCCAAGGCTATAGCCCACCCGTTTTTTGGGCATTTTTGCGGCGGACGAACTTGGGGACGGGACCTTCGGGCGCTTATTTTTGGGCGCGGCAGTGCCCGCGGCCTATTTTTGGCACACGGAGGCCCCTCGCAAAGTCTGGCCCCATTCCGAGTCCGGCGGACGAACTTGGCCAGCCCCTCCCCCCAAGGCTATAGCCCACCCGTTTTTTGGGCATTTTTGCGGCGGACGAACTTGGGGACGGGACCTTCGGGCGCTTATTTTTGGGCGCGGCAGTGCCCGCGGCCTATTTTTGGCACACGGAGGCCCCTCGCAAAGTCTGGCCCCATTCCGAGTCCGGCGGACGAACTTGGCCAGCCCCTCCCCCCAAGGCTATAGCCCACCCGTTTTTTGGGCATTTTTGCGGCGGACGAACTTGGGGACGGGACCTTCGGGCGCTTATTTTTGGGCGCGGCAGTGCCCGCGGCCTATTTTTGGCACACGGAGGCCCCTCGCAAAGTCTGGCCCCATTCCGAGTCCGGCGGACGAACTTGGCCAGCCCCTCCCCCCAAGGCTATAGCCCACCCGTTTTTTGGGCATTTTTGCGGCGGACGAACTTGGGGACGGGACCTTCGGGCGCTTATTTTTGGGCGCGGCAGTGCCCGCGGCCTATTTTTGGCACACGGAGGCCCCTCGCAAAGTCTGGCCCCATTCCGAGTCCGGCGGACGAACTTGGCCAGCCCCTCCCCCCAAGGCTATAGCCCACCCGTTTTTTGGGCATTTTTGCGGCGGACGAACTTGGGGACGGGACCTTCGGGCGCTTATTTTTGGGCGCGGCAGTGCCCGCGGCCTATTTTTGGCACACGGAGGCCCCTCGCAAAGTCTGGCCCCATTCCGAGTCCGGCGGACGAACTTGGCCAGCCCCTCCCCCCAAGGCTATAGCCCACCCGTTTTTTGGGCATTTTTGCGGCGGACGAACTTGGGGACGGGACCTTCGGGCGCTTATTTTTGGGCGCGGCAGTGCCCGCGGCCTATTTTTGGCACACGGAGGCCCCTCGCAAAGTCTGGCCCCATTCCGAGTCCGGCGGACGAACTTGGCCAGCCCCTCCCCCCAAGGCTATAGCCCACCCGTTTTTTGGGCATTTTTGCGGCGGACGAACTTGGGGACGGGACCTTCGGGCGCTTATTTTTGGGCGCGGCAGTGCCCGCGGCCTATTTTTGGCACACGGAGGCCCCTCGCAAAGTCTGGCCCCATTCCGAGTCCGGCGGACGAACTTGGCCAGCCCCTCCCCCCAAGGCTATAGCCCACCCGTTTTTTGGGCATTTTTGCGGCGGACGAACTTGGGGACGGGACCTTCGGGCGCTTATTTTTGGGCGCGGCAGTGCCCGCGGCCTATTTTTGGCACACGGAGGCCCCTCGCAAAGTCTGGCCCCATTCCGAGTCCGGCGGACGAACTTGGCCAGCCCCTCCCCCCAAGGCTATAGCCCACCCGTTTTTTGGGCATTTTTGCGGCGGACGAACTTGGGGACGGGACCTTCGGGCGCTTATTTTTGGGCGCGGCAGTGCCCGCGGCCTATTTTTGGCACACGGAGGCCCCTCGCAAAGTCTGGCCCCATTCCGAGTCCGGCGGACGAACTTGGCCAGCCCCTCCCCCCAAGGCTATAGCCCACCCGTTTTTTGGGCATTTTTGCGGCGGACGAACTTGGGGACGGGACCTTCGGGCGCTTATTTTTGGGCGCGGCAGTGCCCGCGGCCTATTTTTGGCACACGGAGGCCCCTCGCAAAGTCTGGCCCCATTCCGAGTCCGGCGGACGAACTTGGCCAGCCCCTCCCCCCAAGGCTATAGCCCACCCGTTTTTTGGGCATTTTTGCGGCGGACGAACTTGGGGACGGGACCTTCGGGCGCTTATTTTTGGGCGCGGCAGTGCCCGCGGCCTATTTTTGGCACACGGAGGCCCCTCGCAAAGTCTGGCCCCATTCCGAGTCCGGCGGACGAACTTGGCCAGCCCCTCCCCCCAAGGCTATAGCCCACCCGTTTTTTGGGCATTTTTGCGGCGGACGAACTTGGGGACGGGACCTTCGGGCGCTTATTTTTGGGCGCGGCAGTGCCCGCGGCCTATTTTTGGCACACGGAGGCCCCTCGCAAAGTCTGGCCCCATTCCGAGTCCGGCGGACGAACTTGGCCAGCCCCTCCCCCCAAGGCTATAGCCCACCCGTTTTTTGGGCATTTTTGCGGCGGACGAACTTGGGGACGGGACCTTCGGGCGCTTATTTTTGGGCGCGGCAGTGCCCGCGGCCTATTTTTGGCACACGGAGGCCCCTCGCAAAGTCTGGCCCCATTCCGAGTCCGGCGGACGAACTTGGCCAGCCCCTCCCCCCAAGGCTATAGCCCACCCGTTTTTTGGGCATTTTTGCGGCGGACGAACTTGGGGACGGGACCTTCGGGCGCTTATTTTTGGGCGCGGCAGTGCCCGCGGCCTATTTTTGGCACACGGAGGCCCCTCGCAAAGTCTGGCCCCATTCCGAGTCCGGCGGACGAACTTGGCCAGCCCCTCCCCCCAAGGCTATAGCCCACCCGTTTTTTGGGCATTTTTGCGGCGGACGAACTTGGGGACGGGACCTTCGGGCGCTTATTTTTGGGCGCGGCAGTGCCCGCGGCCTATTTTTGGCACACGGAGGCCCCTCGCAAAGTCTGGCCCCATTCCGAGTCCGGCGGACGAACTTGGCCAGCCCCTCCCCCCAAGGCTATAGCCCACCCGTTTTTTGGGCATTTTTGCGGCGGACGAACTTGGGGACGGGACCTTCGGGCGCTTATTTTTGGGCGCGGCAGTGCCCGCGGCCTATTTTTGGCACACGGAGGCCCCTCGCAAAGTCTGGCCCCATTCCGAGTCCGGCGGACGAACTTGGCCAGCCCCTCCCCCCAAGGCTATAGCCCACCCGTTTTTTGGGCATTTTTGCGGCGGACGAACTTGGGGACGGGACCTTCGGGCGCTTATTTTTGGGCGCGGCAGTGCCCGCGGCCTATTTTTGGCACACGGAGGCCCCTCGCAAAGTCTGGCCCCATTCCGAGTCCGGCGGACGAACTTGGCCAGCCCCTCCCCCCAAGGCTATAGCCCACCCGTTTTTTGGGCATTTTTGCGGCGGACGAACTTGGGGACGGGACCTTCGGGCGCTTATTTTTGGGCGCGGCAGTGCCCGCGGCCTATTTTTGGCACACGGAGGCCCCTCGCAAAGTCTGGCCCCATTCCGAGTCCGGCGGACGAACTTGGCCAGCCCCTCCCCCCAAGGCTATAGCCCACCCGTTTTTTGGGCATTTTTGCGGCGGACGAACTTGGGGACGGGACCTTCGGGCGCTTATTTTTGGGCGCGGCAGTGCCCGCGGCCTATTTTTGGCACACGGAGGCCCCTCGCAAAGTCTGGCCCCATTCCGAGTCCGGCGGACGAACTTGGCCAGCCCCTCCCCCCAAGGCTATAGCCCACCCGTTTTTTGGGCATTTTTGCGGCGGACGAACTTGGGGACGGGACCTTCGGGCGCTTATTTTTGGGCGCGGCAGTGCCCGCGGCCTATTTTTGGCACACGGAGGCCCCTCGCAAAGTCTGGCCCCATTCCGAGTCCGGCGGACGAACTTGGCCAGCCCCTCCCCCCAAGGCTATAGCCCACCCGTTTTTTGGGCATTTTTGCGGCGGACGAACTTGGGGACGGGACCTTCGGGCGCTTATTTTTGGGCGCGGCAGTGCCCGCGGCCTATTTTTGGCACACGGAGGCCCCTCGCAAAGTCTGGCCCCATTCCGAGTCCGGCGGACGAACTTGGCCAGCCCCTCCCCCCAAGGCTATAGCCCACCCGTTTTTTGGGCATTTTTGCGGCGGACGAACTTGGGGACGGGACCTTCGGGCGCTTATTTTTGGGCGCGGCAGTGCCCGCGGCCTATTTTTGGCACACGGAGGCCCCTCGCAAAGTCTGGCCCCATTCCGAGTCCGGCGGACGAACTTGGCCAGCCCCTCCCCCCAAGGCTATAGCCCACCCGTTTTTTGGGCATTTTTGCGGCGGACGAACTTGGGGACGGGACCTTCGGGCGCTTATTTTTGGGCGCGGCAGTGCCCGCGGCCTATTTTTGGCACACGGAGGCCCCTCGCAAAGTCTGGCCCCATTCCGAGTCCGGCGGACGAACTTGGCCAGCCCCTCCCCCCAAGGCTATAGCCCACCCGTTTTTTGGGCATTTTTGCGGCGGACGAACTTGGGGACGGGACCTTCGGGCGCTTATTTTTGGGCGCGGCAGTGCCCGCGGCCTATTTTTGGCACACGGAGGCCCCTCGCAAAGTCTGGCCCCATTCCGAGTCCGGCGGACGAACTTGGCCAGCCCCTCCCCCCAAGGCTATAGCCCACCCGTTTTTTGGGCATTTTTGCGGCGGACGAACTTGGGGACGGGACCTTCGGGCGCTTATTTTTGGGCGCGGCAGTGCCCGCGGCCTATTTTTGGCACACGGAGGCCCCTCGCAAAGTCTGGCCCCATTCCGAGTCCGGCGGACGAACTTGGCCAGCCCCTCCCCCCAAGGCTATAGCCCACCCGTTTTTTGGGCATTTTTGCGGCGGACGAACTTGGGGACGGGACCTTCGGGCGCTTATTTTTGGGCGCGGCAGTGCCCGCGGCCTATTTTTGGCACACGGAGGCCCCTCGCAAAGTCTGGCCCCATTCCGAGTCCGGCGGACGAACTTGGCCAGCCCCTCCCCCCAAGGCTATAGCCCACCCGTTTTTTGGGCATTTTTGCGGCGGACGAACTTGGGGACGGGACCTTCGGGCGCTTATTTTTGGGCGCGGCAGTGCCCGCGGCCTATTTTTGGCACACGGAGGCCCCTCGCAAAGTCTGGCCCCATTCCGAGTCCGGCGGACGAACTTGGCCAGCCCCTCCCCCCAAGGCTATAGCCCACCCGTTTTTTGGGCATTTTTGCGGCGGACGAACTTGGGGACGGGACCTTCGGGCGCTTATTTTTGGGCGCGGCAGTGCCCGCGGCCTATTTTTGGCACACGGAGGCCCCTCGCAAAGTCTGGCCCCATTCCGAGTCCGGCGGACGAACTTGGCCAGCCCCTCCCCCCAAGGCTATAGCCCACCCGTTTTTTGGGCATTTTTGCGGCGGACGAACTTGGGGACGGGACCTTCGGGCGCTTATTTTTGGGCGCGGCAGTGCCCGCGGCCTATTTTTGGCACACGGAGGCCCCTCGCAAAGTCTGGCCCCATTCCGAGTCCGGCGGACGAACTTGGCCAGCCCCTCCCCCCAAGGCTATAGCCCACCCGTTTTTTGGGCATTTTTGCGGCGGACGAACTTGGGGACGGGACCTTCGGGCGCTTATTTTTGGGCGCGGCAGTGCCCGCGGCCTATTTTTGGCACACGGAGGCCCCTCGCAAAGTCTGGCCCCATTCCGAGTCCGGCGGACGAACTTGGCCAGCCCCTCCCCCCAAGGCTATAGCCCACCCGTTTTTTGGGCATTTTTGCGGCGGACGAACTTGGGGACGGGACCTTCGGGCGCTTATTTTTGGGCGCGGCAGTGCCCGCGGCCTATTTTTGGCACACGGAGGCCCCTCGCAAAGTCTGGCCCCATTCCGAGTCCGGCGGACGAACTTGGCCAGCCCCTCCCCCCAAGGCTATAGCCCACCCGTTTTTTGGGCATTTTTGCGGCGGACGAACTTGGGGACGGGACCTTCGGGCGCTTATTTTTGGGCGCGGCAGTGCCCGCGGCCTATTTTTGGCACACGGAGGCCCCTCGCAAAGTCTGGCCCCATTCCGAGTCCGGCGGACGAACTTGGCCAGCCCCTCCCCCCAAGGCTATAGCCCACCCGTTTTTTGGGCATTTTTGCGGCGGACGAACTTGGGGACGGGACCTTCGGGCGCTTATTTTTGGGCGCGGCAGTGCCCGCGGCCTATTTTTGGCACACGGAGGCCCCTCGCAAAGTCTGGCCCCATTCCGAGTCCGGCGGACGAACTTGGCCAGCCCCTCCCCCCAAGGCTATAGCCCACCCGTTTTTTGGGCATTTTTGCGGCGGACGAACTTGGGGACGGGACCTTCGGGCGCTTATTTTTGGGCGCGGCAGTGCCCGCGGCCTATTTTTGGCACACGGAGGCCCCTCGCAAAGTCTGGCCCCATTCCGAGTCCGGCGGACGAACTTGGCCAGCCCCTCCCCCCAAGGCTATAGCCCACCCGTTTTTTGGGCATTTTTGCGGCGGACGAACTTGGGGACGGGACCTTCGGGCGCTTATTTTTGGGCGCGGCAGTGCCCGCGGCCTATTTTTGGCACACGGAGGCCCCTCGCAAAGTCTGGCCCCATTCCGAGTCCGGCGGACGAACTTGGCCAGCCCCTCCCCCCAAGGCTATAGCCCACCCGTTTTTTGGGCATTTTTGCGGCGGACGAACTTGGGGACGGGACCTTCGGGCGCTTATTTTTGGGCGCGGCAGTGCCCGCGGCCTATTTTTGGCACACGGAGGCCCCTCGCAAAGTCTGGCCCCATTCCGAGTCCGGCGGACGAACTTGGCCAGCCCCTCCCCCCAAGGCTATAGCCCACCCGTTTTTTGGGCATTTTTGCGGCGGACGAACTTGGGGACGGGACCTTCGGGCGCTTATTTTTGGGCGCGGCAGTGCCCGCGGCCTATTTTTGGCACACGGAGGCCCCTCGCAAAGTCTGGCCCCATTCCGAGTCCGGCGGACGAACTTGGCCAGCCCCTCCCCCCAAGGCTATAGCCCACCCGTTTTTTGGGCATTTTTGCGGCGGACGAACTTGGGGACGGGACCTTCGGGCGCTTATTTTTGGGCGCGGCAGTGCCCGCGGCCTATTTTTGGCACACGGAGGCCCCTCGCAAAGTCTGGCCCCATTCCGAGTCCGGCGGACGAACTTGGCCAGCCCCTCCCCCCAAGGCTATAGCCCACCCGTTTTTTGGGCATTTTTGCGGCGGACGAACTTGGGGACGGGACCTTCGGGCGCTTATTTTTGGGCGCGGCAGTGCCCGCGGCCTATTTTTGGCACACGGAGGCCCCTCGCAAAGTCTGGCCCCATTCCGAGTCCGGCGGACGAACTTGGCCAGCCCCTCCCCCCAAGGCTATAGCCCACCCGTTTTTTGGGCATTTTTGCGGCGGACGAACTTGGGGACGGGACCTTCGGGCGCTTATTTTTGGGCGCGGCAGTGCCCGCGGCCTATTTTTGGCACACGGAGGCCCCTCGCAAAGTCTGGCCCCATTCCGAGTCCGGCGGACGAACTTGGCCAGCCCCTCCCCCCAAGGCTATAGCCCACCCGTTTTTTGGGCATTTTTGCGGCGGACGAACTTGGGGACGGGACCTTCGGGCGCTTATTTTTGGGCGCGGCAGTGCCCGCGGCCTATTTTTGGCACACGGAGGCCCCTCGCAAAGTCTGGCCCCATTCCGAGTCCGGCGGACGAACTTGGCCAGCCCCTCCCCCCAAGGCTATAGCCCACCCGTTTTTTGGGCATTTTTGCGGCGGACGAACTTGGGGACGGGACCTTCGGGCGCTTATTTTTGGGCGCGGCAGTGCCCGCGGCCTATTTTTGGCACACGGAGGCCCCTCGCAAAGTCTGGCCCCATTCCGAGTCCGGCGGACGAACTTGGCCAGCCCCTCCCCCCAAGGCTATAGCCCACCCGTTTTTTGGGCATTTTTGCGGCGGACGAACTTGGGGACGGGACCTTCGGGCGCTTATTTTTGGGCGCGGCAGTGCCCGCGGCCTATTTTTGGCACACGGAGGCCCCTCGCAAAGTCTGGCCCCATTCCGAGTCCGGCGGACGAACTTGGCCAGCCCCTCCCCCCAAGGCTATAGCCCACCCGTTTTTTGGGCATTTTTGCGGCGGACGAACTTGGGGACGGGACCTTCGGGCGCTTATTTTTGGGCGCGGCAGTGCCCGCGGCCTATTTTTGGCACACGGAGGCCCCTCGCAAAGTCTGGCCCCATTCCGAGTCCGGCGGACGAACTTGGCCAGCCCCTCCCCCCAAGGCTATAGCCCACCCGTTTTTTGGGCATTTTTGCGGCGGACGAACTTGGGGACGGGACCTTCGGGCGCTTATTTTTGGGCGCGGCAGTGCCCGCGGCCTATTTTTGGCACACGGAGGCCCCTCGCAAAGTCTGGCCCCATTCCGAGTCCGGCGGACGAACTTGGCCAGCCCCTCCCCCCAAGGCTATAGCCCACCCGTTTTTTGGGCATTTTTGCGGCGGACGAACTTGGGGACGGGACCTTCGGGCGCTTATTTTTGGGCGCGGCAGTGCCCGCGGCCTATTTTTGGCACACGGAGGCCCCTCGCAAAGTCTGGCCCCATTCCGAGTCCGGCGGACGAACTTGGCCAGCCCCTCCCCCCAAGGCTATAGCCCACCCGTTTTTTGGGCATTTTTGCGGCGGACGAACTTGGGGACGGGACCTTCGGGCGCTTATTTTTGGGCGCGGCAGTGCCCGCGGCCTATTTTTGGCACACGGAGGCCCCTCGCAAAGTCTGGCCCCATTCCGAGTCCGGCGGACGAACTTGGCCAGCCCCTCCCCCCAAGGCTATAGCCCACCCGTTTTTTGGGCATTTTTGCGGCGGACGAACTTGGGGACGGGACCTTCGGGCGCTTATTTTTGGGCGCGGCAGTGCCCGCGGCCTATTTTTGGCACACGGAGGCCCCTCGCAAAGTCTGGCCCCATTCCGAGTCCGGCGGACGAACTTGGCCAGCCCCTCCCCCCAAGGCTATAGCCCACCCGTTTTTTGGGCATTTTTGCGGCGGACGAACTTGGGGACGGGACCTTCGGGCGCTTATTTTTGGGCGCGGCAGTGCCCGCGGCCTATTTTTGGCACACGGAGGCCCCTCGCAAAGTCTGGCCCCATTCCGAGTCCGGCGGACGAACTTGGCCAGCCCCTCCCCCCAAGGCTATAGCCCACCCGTTTTTTGGGCATTTTTGCGGCGGACGAACTTGGGGACGGGACCTTCGGGCGCTTATTTTTGGGCGCGGCAGTGCCCGCGGCCTATTTTTGGCACACGGAGGCCCCTCGCAAAGTCTGGCCCCATTCCGAGTCCGGCGGACGAACTTGGCCAGCCCCTCCCCCCAAGGCTATAGCCCACCCGTTTTTTGGGCATTTTTGCGGCGGACGAACTTGGGGACGGGACCTTCGGGCGCTTATTTTTGGGCGCGGCAGTGCCCGCGGCCTATTTTTGGCACACGGAGGCCCCTCGCAAAGTCTGGCCCCATTCCGAGTCCGGCGGACGAACTTGGCCAGCCCCTCCCCCCAAGGCTATAGCCCACCCGTTTTTTGGGCATTTTTGCGGCGGACGAACTTGGGGACGGGACCTTCGGGCGCTTATTTTTGGGCGCGGCAGTGCCCGCGGCCTATTTTTGGCACACGGAGGCCCCTCGCAAAGTCTGGCCCCATTCCGAGTCCGGCGGACGAACTTGGCCAGCCCCTCCCCCCAAGGCTATAGCCCACCCGTTTTTTGGGCATTTTTGCGGCGGACGAACTTGGGGACGGGACCTTCGGGCGCTTATTTTTGGGCGCGGCAGTGCCCGCGGCCTATTTTTGGCACACGGAGGCCCCTCGCAAAGTCTGGCCCCATTCCGAGTCCGGCGGACGAACTTGGCCAGCCCCTCCCCCCAAGGCTATAGCCCACCCGTTTTTTGGGCATTTTTGCGGCGGACGAACTTGGGGACGGGACCTTCGGGCGCTTATTTTTGGGCGCGGCAGTGCCCGCGGCCTATTTTTGGCACACGGAGGCCCCTCGCAAAGTCTGGCCCCATTCCGAGTCCGGCGGACGAACTTGGCCAGCCCCTCCCCCCAAGGCTATAGCCCACCCGTTTTTTGGGCATTTTTGCGGCGGACGAACTTGGGGACGGGACCTTCGGGCGCTTATTTTTGGGGACGGCATTGCCCATGACCTATTTTTGGTACACGCAGGCCCCTCGCAAAGTCTGGCCCCATTCCG
>CM056370.1:251100-349580 GCA_029641205.1 Citrus maxima | reverse complement strand
GCTATAGCCCACCCGTTTTTTGGGCATTTTTGCGGCGGACGAACTTGGGGACGGGACCTTCGGGCGCTTATTTTTGGGCGCGGCAGTGCCCGCGGCCTAATTTTGGCACACGGAGGCCCCTCGCAAAGTCTGGCCCCATTCCGAGTCCGGCGGACGAACTTGGCCAGCCCCTCCCCCCAAGGCTATAGCCCACCCGTTTTTTGGGCATTTTTGCGGCGGACGAACTTGGGGACGGGACCTTCGGGCGCTTATTTTTGGGCGCGGCAGTGCCCGCGGCCTATTTTTGGCACACGGAGGCCCCTCGCAAAGTCTGGCCCCATTCCGAGTCCGGCGGACGAACTTGGCCAGCCCCTCCCCCCAAGGCTATAGCCCACCCGTTTTTTGGGCATTTTTGCGGCGGACGAACTTGGGGACGGGACCTTCGGGCGCTTATTTTTGGGCGCGGCAGTGCCCGCGGCCTATTTTTGGCACACGGAGGCCCCTCGCAAAGTCTGGCCCCATTCCGAGTCCGGCGGACGAACTTGGCCAGCCCCTCCCCCCAAGGCTATAGCCCACCCGTTTTTTGGGCATTTTTGCGGCGGACGAACTTGGGGACGGGACCTTCGGGCGCTTATTTTTGGGCGCGGCAGTGCCCGCGGCCTATTTTTGGCACACGGAGGCCCCTCGCAAAGTCTGGCCCCATTCCGAGTCCGGCGGACGAACTTGGCCAGCCCCTCCCCCCAAGGCTATAGCCCACCCGTTTTTTGGGCATTTTTGCGGCGGACGAACTTGGGGACGGGACCTTCGGGCGCTTATTTTTGGGCGCGGCAGTGCCCGCGGCCTATTTTTGGCACACGGAGGCCCCTCGCAAAGTCTGGCCCCATTCCGAGTCCGGCGGACGAACTTGGCCAGCCCCTCCCCCCAAGGCTATAGCCCACCCGTTTTTTGGGCATTTTTGCGGCGGACGAACTTGGGGACGGGACCTTCGGGCGCTTATTTTTGGGCGCGGCAGTGCCCGCGGCCTATTTTTGGCACACGGAGGCCCCTCGCAAAGTCTGGCCCCATTCCGAGTCCGGCGGACGAACTTGGCCAGCCCCTCCCCCCAAGGCTATAGCCCACCCGTTTTTTGGGCATTTTTGCGGCGGACGAACTTGGGGACGGGACCTTCGGGCGCTTATTTTTGGGCGCGGCAGTGCCCGCGGCCTATTTTTGGCACACGGAGGCCCCTCGCAAAGTCTGGCCCCATTCCGAGTCCGGCGGACGAACTTGGCCAGCCCCTCCCCCCAAGGCTATAGCCCACCCGTTTTTTGGGCATTTTTGCGGCGGACGAACTTGGGGACGGGACCTTCGGGCGCTTATTTTTGGGCGCGGCAGTGCCCGCGGCCTATTTTTGGCACACGGAGGCCCCTCGCAAAGTCTGGCCCCATTCCGAGTCCGGCGGACGAACTTGGCCAGCCCCTCCCCCCAAGGCTATAGCCCACCCGTTTTTTGGGCATTTTTGCGGCGGACGAACTTGGGGACGGGACCTTCGGGCGCTTATTTTTGGGCGCGGCAGTGCCCGCGGCCTATTTTTGGCACACGGAGGCCCCTCGCAAAGTCTGGCCCCATTCCGAGTCCGGCGGACGAACTTGGCCAGCCCCTCCCCCCAAGGCTATAGCCCACCCGTTTTTTGGGCATTTTTGCGGCGGACGAACTTGGGGACGGGACCTTCGGGCGCTTATTTTTGGGCGCGGCAGTGCCCGCGGCCTATTTTTGGCACACGGAGGCCCCTCGCAAAGTCTGGCCCCATTCCGAGTCCGGCGGACGAACTTGGCCAGCCCCTCCCCCCAAGGCTATAGCCCACCCGTTTTTTGGGCATTTTTGCGGCGGACGAACTTGGGGACGGGACCTTCGGGCGCTTATTTTTGGGCGCGGCAGTGCCCGCGGCCTATTTTTGGCACACGGAGGCCCCTCGCAAAGTCTGGCCCCATTCCGAGTCCGGCGGACGAACTTGGCCAGCCCCTCCCCCCAAGGCTATAGCCCACCCGTTTTTTGGGCATTTTTGCGGCGGACGAACTTGGGGACGGGACCTTCGGGCGCTTATTTTTGGGCGCGGCAGTGCCCGCGGCCTATTTTTGGCACACGGAGGCCCCTCGCAAAGTCTGGCCCCATTCCGAGTCCGGCGGACGAACTTGGCCAGCCCCTCCCCCCAAGGCTATAGCCCACCCGTTTTTTGGGCATTTTTGCGGCGGACGAACTTGGGGACGGGACCTTCGGGCGCTTATTTTTGGGCGCGGCAGTGCCCGCGGCCTATTTTTGGCACACGGAGGCCCCTCGCAAAGTCTGGCCCCATTCCGAGTCCGGCGGACGAACTTGGCCAGCCCCTCCCCCCAAGGCTATAGCCCACCCGTTTTTTGGGCATTTTTGCGGCGGACGAACTTGGGGACGGGACCTTCGGGCGCTTATTTTTGGGCGCGGCAGTGCCCGCGGCCTATTTTTGGCACACGGAGGCCCCTCGCAAAGTCTGGCCCCATTCCGAGTCCGGCGGACGAACTTGGCCAGCCCCTCCCCCCAAGGCTATAGCCCACCCGTTTTTTGGGCATTTTTGCGGCGGACGAACTTGGGGACGGGACCTTCGGGCGCTTATTTTTGGGCGCGGCAGTGCCCGCGGCCTATTTTTGGCACACGGAGGCCCCTCGCAAAGTCTGGCCCCATTCCGAGTCCGGCGGACGAACTTGGCCAGCCCCTCCCCCCAAGGCTATAGCCCACCCGTTTTTTGGGCATTTTTGCGGCGGACGAACTTGGGGACGGGACCTTCGGGCGCTTATTTTTGGGCGCGGCAGTGCCCGCGGCCTATTTTTGGCACACGGAGGCCCCTCGCAAAGTCTGGCCCCATTCCGAGTCCGGCGGACGAACTTGGCCAGCCCCTCCCCCCAAGGCTATAGCCCACCCGTTTTTTGGGCATTTTTGCGGCGGACGAACTTGGGGACGGGACCTTCGGGCGCTTATTTTTGGGCGCGGCAGTGCCCGCGGCCTATTTTTGGCACACGGAGGCCCCTCGCAAAGTCTGGCCCCATTCCGAGTCCGGCGGACGAACTTGGCCAGCCCCTCCCCCCAAGGCTATAGCCCACCCGTTTTTTGGGCATTTTTGCGGCGGACGAACTTGGGGACGGGACCTTCGGGCGCTTATTTTTGGGCGCGGCAGTGCCCACGGCCTATTTTTGGCACACGGAGGCCCCTCGCAAAGTCTGGCCCCATTCCGAGTCCGGCGGACGAACTTGGCCAGCCCCTCCCCCCAAGGCTATAGCCCACCCGTTTTTTGGGCATTTTTGCGGCGGACGAACTTGGGGACGGGACCTTCGGGCGCTTATTTTTGGGCGCGGCAGTGCCCGCGGCCTATTTTTGGCACACGGAGGCCCCTCGCAAAGTCTGGCCCCATTCCGAGTCCGGCGGACGAACTTGGCCAGCCCCTCCCCCCAAGGCTATAGCCCACCCGTTTTTTGGGCATTTTTGCGGCGGACGAACTTGGGGACGGGACCTTCGGGCGCTTATTTTTGGGCGCGGCAGTGCCCGCGGCCTATTTTTGGCACACGGAGGCCCCTCGCAAAGTCTGGCCCCATTCCGAGTCCGGCGGACGAACTTGGCCAGCCCCTCCCCCCAAGGCTATAGCCCACCCGTTTTTTGGGCATTTTTGCGGCGGACGAACTTGGGGACGGGACCTTCGGGCGCTTATTTTTGGGCGCGGCAGTGCCCGCGGCCTATTTTTGGCACACGGAGGCCCCTCGCAAAGTCTGGCCCCATTCCGAGTCCGGCGGACGAACTTGGCCAGCCCCTCCCCCCAAGGCTATAGCCCACCCGTTTTTTGGGCATTTTTGCGGCGGACGAACTTGGGGACGGGACCTTCGGGCGCTTATTTTTGGGCGCGGCAGTGCCCGCGGCCTATTTTTGGCACACGGAGGCCCCTCGCAAAGTCTGGCCCCATTCCGAGTCCGGCGGACGAACTTGGCCAGCCCCTCCCCCCAAGGCTATAGCCCACCCGTTTTTTGGGCATTTTTGCGGCGGACGAACTTGGGGACGGGACCTTCGGGCGCTTATTTTTGGGCGCGGCAGTGCCCGCGGCCTATTTTTGGCACACGGAGGCCCCTCGCAAAGTCTGGCCCCATTCCGAGTCCGGCGGACGAACTTGGCCAGCCCCTCCCCCCAAGGCTATAGCCCACCCGTTTTTTGGGCATTTTTGCGGCGGACGAACTTGGGGACGGGACCTTCGGGCGCTTATTTTTGGGCGCGGCAGTGCCCGCGGCCTATTTTTGGCACACGGAGGCCCCTCGCAAAGTCTGGCCCCATTCCGAGTCCGGCGGACGAACTTGGCCAGCCCCTCCCCCCAAGGCTATAGCCCACCCGTTTTTTGGGCATTTTTGCGGCGGACGAACTTGGGGACGGGACCTTCGGGCGCTTATTTTTGGGCGCGGCAGTGCCCGCGGCCTATTTTTGGCACACGGAGGCCCCTCGCAAAGTCTGGCCCCATTCCGAGTCCGGCGGACGAACTTGGCCAGCCCCTCCCCCCAAGGCTATAGCCCACCCGTTTTTTGGGCATTTTTGCGGCGGACGAACTTGGGGACGGGACCTTCGGGCGCTTATTTTTGGGCGCGGCAGTGCCCGCGGCCTATTTTTGGCACACGGAGGCCCCTCGCAAAGTCTGGCCCCATTCCGAGTCCGGCGGACGAACTTGGCCAGCCCCTCCCCCCAAGGCTATAGCCCACCCGTTTTTTGGGCATTTTTGCGGCGGACGAACTTGGGGACGGGACCTTCGGGCGCTTATTTTTGGGCGCGGCAGTGCCCGCGGCCTATTTTTGGCACACGGAGGCCCCTCGCAAAGTCTGGCCCCATTCCGAGTCCGGCGGACGAACTTGGCCAGCCCCTCCCCCCAAGGCTATAGCCCACCCGTTTTTTGGGCATTTTTGCGGCGGACGAACTTGGGGACGGGACCTTCGGGCGCTTATTTTTGGGCGCGGCAGTGCCCGCGGCCTATTTTTGGCACACGGAGGCCCCTCGCAAAGTCTGGCCCCATTCCGAGTCCGGCGGACGAACTTGGCCAGCCCCTCCCCCCAAGGCTATAGCCCACCCGTTTTTTGGGCATTTTTGCGGCGGACGAACTTGGGGACGGGACCTTCTGGCGCGGCAGTGCCCGCGGCCTATTTTTGGCACACGGAGGCCCCTCGCAAAGTCTGGCCCCATTCCGAGTCCGGCGGACGAACTTGGCCAGCCCCTCCCCCCAAGGCTATAGCCCACCCGTTTTTTGGGCATTTTTGCGGCGGACGAACTTGGGGACGGGACCTTCGGGCGCTTATTTTTGGGCGCGGCAGTGCCCGCGGCCTATTTTTGGCACACGGAGGCCCCTCGCAAAGTCTGGCCCCATTCCGAGTCCGGCGGACGAACTTGGCCAGCCCCTCCCCCCAAGGCTATAGCCCACCCGTTTTTTGGGCATTTTTGCGGCGGACGAACTTGGGGACGGGACCTTCGGGCGCTTATTTTTGGGCGCGGCAGTGCCCGCGGCCTATTTTTGGCACACGGAGGCCCCTCGCAAAGTCTGGCCCCATTCCGAGTCCGGCGGACGAACTTGGCCAGCCCCTCCCCCCAAGGCTATAGCCCACCCGTTTTTTGGGCATTTTTGCGGCGGACGAACTTGGGGACGGGACCTTCGGGCGCTTATTTTTGGGCGCGGCAGTGCCCGCGGCCTATTTTTGGCACACGGAGGCCCCTCGCAAAGTCTGGCCCCATTCCGAGTCCGGCGGACGAACTTGGCCAGCCCCTCCCCCCAAGGCTATAGCCCACCCGTTTTTTGGGCATTTTTGCGGCGGACGAACTTGGGGACGGGACCTTCGGGCGCTTATTTTTCGGCGCGGCAGTGCCCGCGGCCTATTTTTGGCACACGGAGGCCCCTCGCAAAGTCTGGCCCCATTCCGAGTCCGGCGGACGAACTTGGCCAGCCCCTCCCCCCAAGGCTATAGCCCACCCGTTTTTTGGGCATTTTTGCGGCGGACGAACTTGGGGACGGGACCTTCGGGCGCTTATTTTTGGGCGCGGCAGTGCCCGCGGCCTATTTTTGGCACACGGAGGCCCCTCGCAAAGTCTGGCCCCATTCCGAGTCCGGCGGACGAACTTGGCCAGCCCCTCCCCCCAAGGCTATAGCCCACCCGTTTTTTGGGCATTTTTGCGGCGGACGAACTTGGGGACGGGACCTTCGGGCGCTTATTTTTGGGCGCGGCAGTGCCCGCGGCCTATTTTTGGCACACGGAGGCCCCTCGCAAAGTCTGGCCCCATTCCGAGTCCGGCGGACGAACTTGGCCAGCCCCTCCCCCCAAGGCTATAGCCCACCCGTTTTTTGGGCATTTTTGCGGCGGACGAACTTGGGGACGGGACCTTCGGGCGCTTATTTTTGGGCGCGGCAGTGCCCGCGGCCTATTTTTGGCACACGGAGGCCCCTCGCAAAGTCTGGCCCCATTCCGAGTCCGGCGGACGAACTTGGCCAGCCCCTCCCCCCAAGGCTATAGCCCACCCGTTTTTTGGGCATTTTTGCGGCGGACGAACTTGGGGACGGGACCTTCGGGCGCTTATTTTTGGGCGCGGCAGTGCCCGCGGCCTATTTTTGGCACACGGAGGCCCCTCGCAAAGTCTGGCCCCATTCCGAGTCCGGCGGACGAACTTGGCCAGCCCCTCCCCCCAAGGCTATAGCCCACCCGTTTTTTGGGCATTTTTGCGGCGGACGAACTTGGGGACGGGACCTTCGGGCGCTTATTTTTGGGCGCGGCAGTGCCCGCGGCCTATTTTTGGCACACGGAGGCCCCTCGCAAAGTCTGGCCCCATTCCGAGTCCGGCGGACGAACTTGGCCAGCCCCTCCCCCCAAGGCTATAGCCCACCCGTTTTTTGGGCATTTTTGCGGCGGACGAACTTGGGGACGGGACCTTCGGGCGCTTATTTTTGGGCGCGGCAGTGCCCGCGGCCTATTTTTGGCACACGGAGGCCCCTCGCAAAGTCTGGCCCCATTCCGAGTCCGGCGGACGAACTTGGCCAGCCCCTCCCCCCAAGGCTATAGCCCACCCGTTTTTTGGGCATTTTTGCGGCGGACGAACTTGGGGACGGGACCTTCGGGCGCTTATTTTTGGGCGCGGCAGTGCCCGCGGCCTATTTTTGGCACACGGAGGCCCCTCGCAAAGTCTGGCCCCATTCCGAGTCCGGCGGACGAACTTGGCCAGCCCCTCCCCCCAAGGCTATAGCCCACCCGTTTTTTGGGCATTTTTGCGGCGGACGAACTTGGGGACGGGACCTTCGGGCGCTTATTTTTGGGCGCGGCAGTGCCCGCGGCCTATTTTTGGCACACGGAGGCCCCTCGCAAAGTCTGGCCCCATTCCGAGTCCGGCGGACGAACTTGGCCAGCCCCTCCCCCCAAGGCTATAGCCCACCCGTTTTTTGGGCATTTTTGCGGCGGACGAACTTGGGGACGGGACCTTCGGGCGCTTATTTTTGGGCGCGGCAGTGCCCGCGGCCTATTTTTGGCACACGGAGGCCCCTCGCAAAGTCTGGCCCCATTCCGAGTCCGGCGGACGAACTTGGCCAGCCCCTCCCCCCAAGGCTATAGCCCACCCGTTTTTTGGGCATTTTTGCGGCGGACGAACTTGGGGACGGGACCTTCGGGCGCTTATTTTTGGGCGCGGCAGTGCCCGCGGCCTATTTTTGGCACACGGAGGCCCCTCGCAAAGTCTGGCCCCATTCCGAGTCCGGCGGACGAACTTGGCCAGCCCCTCCCCCCAAGGCTATAGCCCACCCGTTTTTTGGGCATTTTTGCGGCGGACGAACTTGGGGACGGGACCTTCGGGCGCTTATTTTTGGGCGCGGCAGTGCCCGCGGCCTATTTTTGGCACACGGAGGCCCCTCGCAAAGTCTGGCCCCATTCCGAGTCCGGCGGACGAACTTGGCCAGCCCCTCCCCCCAAGGCTATAGCCCACCCGTTTTTTGGGCATTTTTGCGGCGGACGAACTTGGGGACGGGACCTTCGGGCGCTTATTTTTGGGCGCGGCAGTGCCCGCGGCCTATTTTTGGCACACGGAGGCCCCTCGCAAAGTCTGGCCCCATTCCGAGTCCGGCGGACGAACTTGGCCAGCCCCTCCCCCCAAGGCTATAGCCCACCCGTTTTTTGGGCATTTTTGCGGCGGACGAACTTGGGGACGGGACCTTCGGGCGCTTATTTTTGGGCGCGGCAGTGCCCGCGGCCTATTTTTGGCACACGGAGGCCCCTCGCAAAGTCTGGCCCCATTCCGAGTCCGGCGGACGAACTTGGCCAGCCCCTCCCCCCAAGGCTATAGCCCACCCGTTTTTTGGGCATTTTTGCGGCGGACGAACTTGGGGACGGGACCTTCGGGCGCTTATTTTTGGGCGCGGCAGTGCCCGCGGCCTATTTTTGGCACACGGAGGCCCCTCGCAAAGTCTGGCCCCATTCCGAGTCCGGCGGACGAACTTGGCCAGCCCCTCCCCCCAAGGCTATAGCCCACCCGTTTTTTGGGCATTTTTGCGGCGGACGAACTTGGGGACGGGACCTTCGGGCGCTTATTTTTGGGCGCGGCAGTGCCCGCGGCCTATTTTTGGCACACGGAGGCCCCTCGCAAAGTCTGGCCCCATTCCGAGTCCGGCGGACGAACTTGGCCAGCCCCTCCCCCCAAGGCTATAGCCCACCCGTTTTTTGGGCATTTTTGCGGCGGACGAACTTGGGGACGGGACCTTCGGGCACTTATTTTTGGGCGCGGCAGTGCCCGCGGCCTATTTTTGGCACACGGAGGCCCCTCGCAAAGTCTGGCCCCATTCCGAGTCCGGCGGACGAACTTGGCCAGCCCCTCCCCCCAAGGCTATAGCCCACCCGTTTTTTGGGCATTTTTGCGGCGGACGAACTTGGGGACGGGACCTTCGGGCGCTTATTTTTGGGCGCGGCAGTGCCCGCGGCCTATTTTTGGCACACGGAGGCCCCTCGCAAAGTCTGGCCCCATTCCGAGTCCGGCGGACGAACTTGGCCAGCCCCTCCCCCCAAGGCTATAGCCCACCCGTTTTTTGGGCATTTTTGCGGCGGACGAACTTGGGGACGGGACCTTCGGGCGCTTATTTTTGGGCGCGGCAGTGCCCGCGGCCTATTTTTGGCACACGGAGGCCCCTCGCAAAGTCTGGCCCCATTCCGAGTCCGGCGGACGAACTTGGCCAGCCCCTCCCCCCAAGGCTATAGCCCACCCGTTTTTTGGGCATTTTTGCGGCGGACGAACTTGGGGACGGGACCTTCGGGCGCTTATTTTTGGGCGCGGCAGTGCCCGCGGCCTATTTTTGGCACACGGAGGCCCCTCGCAAAGTCTGGCCCCATTCCGAGTCCGGCGGACGAACTTGGCCAGCCCCTCCCCCCAAGGCTATAGCCCACCCGTTTTTTGGGCATTTTTGCGGCGGACGAACTTGGGGACGGGACCTTCGGGCGCTTATTTTTGGGCGCGGCAGTGCCCGCGGCCTATTTTTGGCACACGGAGGCCCCTCGCAAAGTCTGGCCCCATTCCGAGTCCGGCGGACGAACTTGGCCAGCCCCTCCCCCCAAGGCTATAGCCCACCCGTTTTTTGGGCATTTTTGCGGCGGACGAACTTGGGGACGGGACCTTCGGGCGCTTATTTTTGGGCGCGGCAGTGCCCGCGGCCTATTTTTGGCACACGGAGGCCCCTCGCAAAGTCTGGCCCCATTCCGAGTCCGGCGGACGAACTTGGCCAGCCCCTCCCCCCAAGGCTATAGCCCACCCGTTTTTTGGGCATTTTTGCGGCGGACGAACTTGGGGACGGGACCTTCGGGCGCTTATTTTTGGGCGCGGCAGTGCCCGCGGCCTATTTTTGGCACACGGAGGCCCCTCGCAAAGTCTGGCCCCATTCCGAGTCCGGCGGACGAACTTGGCCAGCCCCTCCCCCCAAGGCTATAGCCCACCCGTTTTTTGGGCATTTTTGCGGCGGACGAACTTGGGGACGGGACCTTCGGGCGCTTATTTTTGGGCGCGGCAGTGCCCGCGGCCTATTTTTGGCACACGGAGGCCCCTCGCAACGTCTGGCCCCATTCCGAGTCCGGCGGACGAACTTGGCCAGCCCCTCCCCCCAAGGCTATAGCCCACCCGTTTTTTGGGCATTTTTGCGGCGGACGAACTTGGGGACGGGACCTTCGGGCGCTTATTTTTGGGCGCGGCAGTGCCCGCGGCCTATTTTTGGCACACGGAGGCCCCTCGCAAAGTCTGGCCCCATTCCGAGTCCGGCGGACGAACTTGGCCAGCCCCTCCCCCCAAGGCTATAGCCCACCCGTTTTTTGGGCATTTTTGCGGCGGACGAACTTGGGGACGGGACCTTCGGGCGCTTATTTTTGGGCGCGGCAGTGCCCGCGGCCTATTTTTGGCACACGGAGGCCCCTCGCAAAGTCTGGCCCCATTCCGAGTCCGGCGGACGAACTTGGCCAGCCCCTCCCCCCAAGGCTATAGCCCACCCGTTTTTTGGGCATTTTTGCGGCGGACGAACTTGGGGACGGGACCTTCGGGCGCTTATTTTTGGGCGCGGCAGTGCCCGCGGCCTATTTTTGGCACACGGAGGCCCCTCGCAAAGTCTGGCCCCATTCCGAGTCCGGCGGACGAACTTGGCCAGCCCCTCCCCCCAAGGCTATAGCCCACCCGTTTTTTGGGCATTTTTGCGGCGGACGAACTTGGGGACGGGACCTTCGGGCGCTTATTTTTGGGCGCGGCAGTGCCCGCGGCCTATTTTTGGCACACGGAGGCCCCTCGCAAAGTCTGGCCCCATTCCGAGTCCGGCGGACGAACTTGGCCAGCCCCTCCCCCCAAGGCTATAGCCCACCCGTTTTTTGGGCATTTTTGCGGCGGACGAACTTGGGGACGGGACCTTCGGGCGCTTATTTTTGGGCGCGGCAGTGCCCGCGGCCTATTTTTGGCACACGGAGGCCCCTCGCAAAGTCTGGCCCCATTCCGAGTCCGGCGGACGAACTTGGCCAGCCCCTCCCCCCAAGGCTATAGCCCACCCGTTTTTTGGGCATTTTTGCGGCGGACGAACTTGGGGACGGGACCTTCGGGCGCTTATTTTTGGGCGCGGCAGTGCCCGCGGCCTATTTTTGGCACACGGAGGCCCCTCGCAAAGTCTGGCCCCATTCCGAGTCCGGCGGACGAACTTGGCCAGCCCCTCCCCCCAAGGCTATAGCCCACCCGTTTTTTGGGCATTTTTGCGGCGGACGAACTTGGGGACGGGACCTTCGGGCGCTTATTTTTGGGCGCGGCAGTGCCCGCGGCCTATTTTTGGCACACGGAGGCCCCTCGCAAAGTCTGGCCCCATTCCGAGTCCGGCGGACGAACTTGGCCAGCCCCTCCCCCCAAGGCTATAGCCCACCCGTTTTTTGGGCATTTTTGCGGCGGACGAACTTGGGGACGGGACCTTCGGGCGCTTATTTTTGGGCGCGGCAGTGCCCGCGGCCTATTTTTGGCACACGGAGGCCCCTCGCAAAGTCTGGCCCCATTCCGAGTCCGGCGGACGAACTTGGGCACGGGACCTTCGGGCGCTTATTTTTGGGCGCGGCAGTGCCCGCGGCCTATTTTTGGCACACGGAGGCCCCTCGCAAAGTCTGGCCCCATTCCGAGTCCGGCGGACGAACTTGGCCAGCCCCTCCCCCCAAGGCTATAGCCCACCCGTTTTTTGGGCATTTTTGCGGCGGACGAACTTGGGGACGGGACCTTCGGGCGCTTATTTTTGGGCGCGGCAGTGCCCGCGGCCTATTTTTGGCACACGGAGGCCCCTCGCAAAGTCTGGCCCCATTCCGAGTCCGGCGGACGAACTTGGCCAGCCCCTCCCCCCAAGGCTATAGCCCACCCGTTTTTTGGGCATTTTTGCGGCGGACGAACTTGGGGACGGGACCTTCGGGCGCTTATTTTTGGGCGCGGCAGTGCCCGCGGCCTATTTTTGGCACACGGAGGCCCCTCGCAAAGTCTGGCCCCATTCCGAGTCCGGCGGACGAACTTGGCCAGCCCCTCCCCCCAAGGCTATAGCCCACCCGTTTTTTGGGCATTTTTGCGGCGGACGAACTTGGGGACGGGACCTTCGGGCGCTTATTTTTGGGCGCGGCAGTGCCCGCGGCCTATTTTTGGCACACGGAGGCCCCTCGCAAAGTCTGGCCCCATTCCGAGTCCGGCGGACGAACTTGGCCAGCCCCTCCCCCCAAGGCTATAGCCCACCCGTTTTTTGGGCATTTTTGCGGCGGACGAACTTGGGGACGGGACCTTCGGGCGCTTATTTTTGGGCGCGGCAGTGCCCGCGGCCTATTTTTGGCACACGGAGGCCCCTCGCAAAGTCTGGCCCCATTCCGAGTCCGGCGGACGAACTTGGCCAGCCCCTCCCCCCAAGGCTATAGCCCACCCGTTTTTTGGGCATTTTTGCGGCGGACGAACTTGGGGACGGGACCTTCGGGCGCTTATTTTTGGGCGCGGCAGTGCCCGCGGCCTATTTTTGGCACACGGAGGCCCCTCGCAAAGTCTGGCCCCATTCCGAGTCCGGCGGACGAACTTGGCCAGCCCCTCCCCCCAAGGCTATAGCCCACCCGTTTTTTGGGCATTTTTGCGGCGGACGAACTTGGGGACGGGACCTTCGGGCGCTTATTTTTGGGCGCGGCAGTGCCCGCGGCCTATTTTTGGCACACGGAGGCCCCTCGCAAAGTCTGGCCCCATTCCGAGTCCGGCGGACGAACTTGGCCAGCCCCTCCCCCCAAGGCTATAGCCCACCCGTTTTTTGGGCATTTTTGCGGCGGACGAACTTGGGGACGGGACCTTCGGGCGCTTATTTTTGGGCGCGGCAGTGCCCGCGGCCTATTTTTGGCACACGGAGGCCCCTCGCAAAGTCTGGCCCCATTCCGAGTCCGGCGGACGAACTTGGCCAGCCCCTCCCCCCAAGGCTATAGCCCACCCGTTTTTTGGGCATTTTTGCGGCGGACGAACTTGGGGACGGGACCTTCGGGCGCTTATTTTTGGGCGCGGCAGTGCCCGCGGCCTATTTTTGGCACACGGAGGCCCCTCGCAAAGTCTGGCCCCATTCCGAGTCCGGCGGACGAACTTGGCCAGCCCCTCCCCCCAAGGCTATAGCCCACCCGTTTTTTGGGCATTTTTGCGGCGGACGAACTTGGGGACGGGACCTTCGGGCGCTTATTTTTGGGCGCGGCAGTGCCCGCGGCCTATTTTTGGCACACGGAGGCCCCTCGCAAAGTCTGGCCCCATTCCGAGTCCGGCGGACGAACTTGGCCAGCCCCTCCCCCCAAGGCTATAGCCCACCCGTTTTTTGGGCATTTTTGCGGCGGACGAACTTGGGGACGGGACCTTCGGGCGCTTATTTTTGGGCGCGGCAGTGCCCGCGGCCTATTTTTGGCACACGGAGGCCCCTCGCAAAGTCTGGCCCCATTCCGAGTCCGGCGGACGAACTTGGCCAGCCCCTCCCCCCAAGGCTATAGCCCACCCGTTTTTTGGGCATTTTTGCGGCGGACGAACTTGGGGACGGGACCTTCGGGCGCTTATTTTTGGGCGCGGCAGTGCCCGCGGCCTATTTTTGGCACACGGAGGCCCCTCGCAAAGTCTGGCCCCATTCCGAGTCCGGCGGACGAACTTGGCCAGCCCCTCCCCCCAAGGCTATAGCCCACCCGTTTTTTGGGCATTTTTGCGGCGGACGAACTTGGGGACGGGACCTTCGGGCGCTTATTTTTGGGCGCGGCAGTGCCCGCGGCCTATTTTTGGCACACGGAGGCCCCTCGCAAAGTCTGGCCCCATTCCGAGTCCGGCGGACGAACTTGGCCAGCCCCTCCCCCCAAGGCTATAGCCCACCCGTTTTTTGGGCATTTTTGCGGCGGACGAACTTGGGGACGGGACCTTCGGGCGCTTATTTTTGGGCGCGGCAGTGCCCGCGGCCTATTTTTGGCACACGGAGGCCCCTCGCAAAGTCTGGCCCCATTCCGAGTCCGGCGGACGAACTTGGCCAGCCCCTCCCCCCAAGGCTATAGCCCACCCGTTTTTTGGGCATTTTTGCGGCGGACGAACTTGGGGACGGGACCTTCGGGCGCTTATTTTTGGGCGCGGCAGTGCCCGCGGCCTATTTTTGGCACACGGAGGCCCCTCGCAAAGTCTGGCCCCATTCCGAGTCCGGCGGACGAACTTGGCCAGCCCCTCCCCCCAAGGCTATAGCCCACCCGTTTTTTGGGCATTTTTGCGGCGGACGAACTTGGGGACGGGACCTTCGGGCGCTTATTTTTGGGCGCGGCAGTGCCCGCGGCCTATTTTTGGCACACGGAGGCCCCTCGCAAAGTCTGGCCCCATTCCGAGTCCGGCGGACGAACTTGGCCAGCCCCTCCCCCCAAGGCTATAGCCCACCCGTTTTTTGGGCATTTTTGCGGCGGACGAACTTGGGGACGGGACCTTCGGGCGCTTATTTTTGGGCGCGGCAGTGCCCGCGGCCTATTTTTGGCACACGGAGGCCCCTCGCAAAGTCTGGCCCCATTCCGAGTCCGGCGGACGAACTTGGCCAGCCCCTCCCCCCAAGGCTATAGCCCACCCGTTTTTTGGGCATTTTTGCGGCGGACGAACTTGGGGACGGGACCTTCGGGCGCTTATTTTTGGGCGCGGCAGTGCCCGCGGCCTATTTTTGGCACACGGAGGCCCCTCGCAAAGTCTGGCCCCATTCCGAGTCCGGCGGACGAACTTGGCCAGCCCCTCCCCCCAAGGCTATAGCCCACCCGTTTTTTGGGCATTTTTGCGGCGGACGAACTTGGGGACGGGACCTTCGGGCGCTTATTTTTGGGCGCGGCAGTGCCCGCGGCCTATTTTTGGCACACGGAGGCCCCTCGCAAAGTCTGGCCCCATTCCGAGTCCGGCGGACGAACTTGGCCAGCCCCTCCCCCCAAGGCTATAGCCCACCCGTTTTTTGGGCATTTTTGCGGCGGACGAACTTGGGGACGGGACCTTCGGGCGCTTATTTTTGGGCGCGGCAGTGCCCGCGGCCTATTTTTGGCACACGGAGGCCCCTCGCAAAGTCTGGCCCCATTCCGAGTCCGGCGGACGAACTTGGCCAGCCCCTCCCCCCAAGGCTATAGCCCACCCGTTTTTTGGGCATTTTTGCGGCGGACGAACTTGGGGACGGGACCTTCGGGCGCTTATTTTTGGGCGCGGCAGTGCCCGCGGCCTATTTTTGGCACACGGAGGCCCCTCGCAAAGTCTGGCCCCATTCCGAGTCCGGCGGACGAACTTGGCCAGCCCCTCCCCCCAAGGCTATAGCCCACCCGTTTTTTGGGCATTTTTGCGGCGGACGAACTTGGGGACGGGACCTTCGGGCGCTTATTTTTGGGCGCGGCAGTGCCCGCGGCCTATTTTTGGCACACGGAGGCCCCTCGCAAAGTCTGGCCCCATTCCGAGTCCGGCGGACGAACTTGGCCAGCCCCTCCCCCCAAGGCTATAGCCCACCCGTTTTTTGGGCATTTTTGCGGCGGACGAACTTGGGGACGGGACCTTCGGGCGCTTATTTTTGGGCGCGGCAGTGCCCGCGGCCTATTTTTGGCACACGGAGGCCCCTCGCAAAGTCTGGCCCCATTCCGAGTCCGGCGGACGAACTTGGCCAGCCCCTCCCCCCAAGGCTATAGCCCACCCGTTTTTTGGGCATTTTTGCGGCGGACGAACTTGGGGACGGGACCTTCGGGCGCTTATTTTTGGGCGCGGCAGTGCCCGCGGCCTATTTTTGGCACACGGAGGCCCCTCGCAAAGTCTGGCCCCATTCCGAGTCCGGCGGACGAACTTGGCCAGCCCCTCCCCCCAAGGCTATAGCCCACCCGTTTTTTGGGCATTTTTGCGGCGGACGAACTTGGGGACGGGACCTTCGGGCGCTTATTTTTGGGCGCGGCAGTGCCCGCGGCCTATTTTTGGCACACGGAGGCCCCTCGCAAAGTCTGGCCCCATTCCGAGTCCGGCGGACGAACTTGGCCAGCCCCTCCCCCCAAGGCTATAGCCCACCCGTTTTTTGGGCATTTTTGCGGCGGACGAACTTGGGGACGGGACCTTCGGGCGCTTATTTTTGGGCGCGGCAGTGCCCGCGGCCTATTTTTGGCACACGGAGGCCCCTCGCAAAGTCTGGCCCCATTCCGAGTCCGGCGGACGAACTTGGCCAGCCCCTCCCCCCAAGGCTATAGCCCACCCGTTTTTTGGGCATTTTTGCGGCGGACGAACTTGGGGACGGGACCTTCGGGCGCTTATTTTTGGGCGCGGCAGTGCCCGCGGCCTATTTTTGGCACACGGAGGCCCCTCGCAAAGTCTGGCCCCATTCCGAGTCCGGCGGACGAACTTGGCCAGCCCCTCCCCCCAAGGCTATAGCCCACCCGTTTTTTGGGCATTTTTGCGGCGGACGAACTTGGGGACGGGACCTTCGGGCGCTTATTTTTGGGCGCGGCAGTGCCCGCGGCCTATTTTTGGCACACGGAGGCCCCTCGCAAAGTCTGGCCCCATTCCGAGTCCGGCGGACGAACTTGGCCAGCCCCTCCCCCCAAGGCTATAGCCCACCCGTTTTTTGGGCATTTTTGCGGCGGACGAACTTGGGGACGGGACCTTCGGGCGCTTATTTTTGGGCGCGGCAGTGCCCGCGGCCTATTTTTGGCACACGGAGGCCCCTCGCAAAGTCTGGCCCCATTCCGAGTCCGGCGGACGAACTTGGCCAGCCCCTCCCCCCAAGGCTATAGCCCACCCGTTTTTTGGGCATTTTTGCGGCGGACGAACTTGGGGACGGGACCTTCGGGCGCTTATTTTTGGGCGCGGCAGTGCCCGCGGCCTATTTTTGGCACACGGAGGCCCCTCGCAAAGTCTGGCCCCATTCCGAGTCCGGCGGACGAACTTGGCCAGCCCCTCCCCCCAAGGCTATAGCCCACCCGTTTTTTGGGCATTTTTGCGGCGGACGAACTTGGGGACGGGACCTTCGGGAGCCTATTTTTGGGCGCGGCAGTGCCCGCGGCCTATTTTTGGCACACGGAGGCCCCTCGCAAAGTCTGGCCCCATTCCGAGTCCGGCGGACGAACTTGGCCAGCCCCTCCCCCCAAGGCTATAGCCCACCCGTTTTTTGGGCATTTTTGCGGCGGACGAACTTGGGGACGGGACCTTCGGGCGCTTATTTTTGGGCGCGGCAGTGCCCGCGGCCTATTTTTGGCACACGGAGGCCCCTCGCAAAGTCTGGCCCCATTCCGAGTCCGGCGGACGAACTTGGCCAGCCCCTCCCCCCAAGGCTATAGCCCACCCGTTTTTTGGGCATTTTTGCGGCGGACGAACTTGGGGACGGGACCTTCGGGCGCTTATTTTTGGGCGCGGCAGTGCCCGCGGCCTATTTTTGGCACACGGAGGCCCCTCGCAAAGTCTGGCCCCATTCCGAGTCCGGCGGACGAACTTGGCCAGCCCCTCCCCCCAAGGCTATAGCCCACCCGTTTTTTGGGCATTTTTGCGGCGGACGAACTTGGGGACGGGACCTTCGGGCGCTTATTTTTGGGCGCGGCAGTGCCCGCGGCCTATTTTTGGCACACGGAGGCCCCTCGCAAAGTCTGGCCCCATTCCGAGTCCGGCGGACGAACTTGGCCAGCCCCTCCCCCCAAGGCTATAGCCCACCCGTTTTTTGGGCATTTTTGCGGCGGACGAACTTGGGGACGGGACCTTCGGGCGCTTATTTTTGGGTGCGGCAGTGCCCGCGGCCTATTTTTGGCACACGGAGGCCCCTCGCAAAGTCTGGCCCCATTCCGAGTCCGGCGGACGAACTTGGCCAGCCCCTCCCCCCAAGGCTATAGCCCACCCGTTTTTTGGGCATTTTTGCGGCGGACGAACTTGGGGACGGGACCTTCGGGCGCTTATTTTTGGGCGCGGCAGTGCCCGCGGCCTATTTTTGGCACACGGAGGCCCCTCGCAAAGTCTGGCCCCATTCCGAGTCCGGCGGACGAACTTGGCCAGCCCCTCCCCCCAAGGCTATAGCCCACCCGTTTTTTGGGCATTTTTGCGGCGGACGAACTTGGGGACGGGACCTTCGGGCGCTTATTTTTGGGCGCGGCAGTGCCCGCGGCCTATTTTTGGCACACGGAGGCCCCTCGCAAAGTCTGGCCCCATTCCGAGTCCGGCGGACGAACTTGGCCAGCCCCTCCCCCCAAGGCTATAGCCCACCCGTTTTTTGGGCATTTTTGCGGCGGACGAACTTGGGGACGGGACCTTCGGGCGCTTATTTTTGGGCGCGGCAGTGCCCGCGGCCTATTTTTGGCACACGGAGGCCCCTCGCAAAGTCTGGCCCCATTCCGAGTCCGGCGGACGAACTTGGCCAGCCCCTCCCCCCAAGGCTATAGCCCACCCGTTTTTTGGGCATTTTTGCGGCGGACGAACTTGGGGACGGGACCTTCGGGCGCTTATTTTTGGGCGCGGCAGTGCCCGCGGCCTATTTTTGGCACACGGAGGCCCCTCGCAAAGTCTGGCCCCATTCCGAGTCCGGCGGACGAACTTGGCCAGCCCCTCCCCCCAAGGCTATAGCCCACCCGTTTTTTGGGCATTTTTGCGGCGGACGAACTTGGGGACGGGACCTTCGGGCGCTTATTTTTGGGCGCGGCAGTGCCCGCGGCCTATTTTTGGCACACGGAGGCCCCTCGCAAAGTCTGGCCCCATTCCGAGTCCGGCGGACGAACTTGGCCAGCCCCTCCCCCCAAGGCTATAGCCCACCCGTTTTTTGGGCATTTTTGCGGCGGACGAACTTGGGGACGGGACCTTCGGGCGCTTATTTTTGGGCGCGGCAGTGCCCGCGGCCTATTTTTGGCACACGGAGGCCCCTCGCAAAGTCTGGCCCCATTCCGAGTCCGGCGGACGAACTTGGCCAGCCCCTCCCCCCAAGGCTATAGCCCACCCGTTTTTTGGGCATTTTTGCGGCGGACGAACTTGGGGACGGGACCTTCGGGCGCTTATTTTTGGGCGCGGCAGTGCCCGCGGCCTATTTTTGGCACACGGAGGCCCCTCGCAAAGTCTGGCCCCATTCCGAGTCCGGCGGACGAACTTGGCCAGCCCCTCCCCCCAAGGCTATAGCCCACCCGTTTTTTGGGCATTTTTGCGGCGGACGAACTTGGGGACGGGACCTTCGGGCGCTTATTTTTGGGCGCGGCAGTGCCCGCGGCCTATTTTTGGCACACGGAGGCCCCTCGCAAAGTCTGGCCCCATTCCGAGTCCGGCGGACGAACTTGGCCAGCCCCTCCCCCCAAGGCTATAGCCCACCCGTTTTTTGGGCATTTTTGCGGCGGACGAACTTGGGGACGGGACCTTCGGGCGCTTATTTTTGGGCGCGGCAGTGCCCGCGGCCTATTTTTGGCACACGGAGGCCCCTCGCAAAGTCTGGCCCCATTCCGAGTCCGGCGGACGAACTTGGCCAGCCCCTCCCCCCAAGGCTATAGCCCACCCGTTTTTTGGGCATTTTTGCGGCGGACGAACTTGGGGACGGGACCTTCGGGCGCTTATTTTTGGGCGCGGCAGTGCCCGCGGCCTATTTTTGGCACACGGAGGCCCCTCGCAAAGTCTGGCCCCATTCCGAGTCCGGCGGACGAACTTGGCCAGCCCCTCCCCCCAAGGCTATAGCCCACCCGTTTTTTGGGCATTTTTGCGGCGGACGAACTTGGGGACGGGACCTTCGGGCGCTTATTTTTGGGCGCGGCAGTGCCCGCGGCCTATTTTTGGCACACGGAGGCCCCTCACAAAGTCTGGCCCCATTCCGAGTCCGGCGGACGAACTTGGCCAGCCCCTCCCCCCAAGGCTATAGCCCACCCGTTTTTTGGGCATTTTTGCGGCGGACGAACTTGGGGACGGGACCTTCGGGCGCTTATTTTTGGGCGCGGCAGTGCCCGCGGCCTATTTTTGGCACACGGAGGCCCCTCGCAAAGTCTGGCCCCATTCCGAGTCCGGCGGACGAACTTGGCCAGCCCCTCCCCCCAAGGCTATAGCCCACCCGTTTTTTGGGCATTTTTGCGGCGGACGAACTTGGGGACGGGACCTTCGGGCGCTTATTTTTGGGCGCGGCAGTGCCCGCGGCCTATTTTTGGCACACGGAGGCCCCTCGCAAAGTCTGGCCCCATTCCGAGTCCGGCGGACGAACTTGGCCAGCCCCTCCCCCCAAGGCTATAGCCCACCCGTTTTTTGGGCATTTTTGCGGCGGACGAACTTGGGGACGGGACCTTCGGGCGCTTATTTTTGGGCGCGGCAGTGCCCGCGGCCTATTTTTGGCACACGGAGGCCCCTCGCAAAGTCTGGCCCCATTCCGAGTCCGGCGGACGAACTTGGCCAGCCCCTCCCCCCAAGGCTATAGCCCACCCGTTTTTTGGGCATTTTTGCGGCGGACGAACTTGGGGACGGGACCTTCGGGCGCTTATTTTTGGGCGCGGCAGTGCCCGCGGCCTATTTTTGGCACACGGAGGCCCCTCGCAAAGTCTGGCCCCATTCCGAGTCCGGCGGACGAACTTGGCCAGCCCCTCCCCCCAAGGCTATAGCCCACCCGTTTTTTGGGCATTTTTGCGGCGGACGAACTTGGGGACGGGACCTTCGGGCGCTTATTTTTGGGCGCGGCAGTGCCCGCGGCCTATTTTTGGCACACGGAGGCCCCTCGCAAAGTCTGGCCCCATTCCGAGTCCGGCGGACGAACTTGGCCAGCCCCTCCCCCCAAGGCTATAGCCCACCCGTTTTTTGGGCATTTTTGCGGCGGACGAACTTGGGGACGGGACCTTCGGGCGCTTATTTTTGGGCGCGGCAGTGCCCGCGGCCTATTTTTGGCACACGGAGGCCCCTCGCAAAGTCTGGCCCCATTCCGAGTCCGGCGGACGAACTTGGCCAGCCCCTCCCCCCAAGGCTATAGCCCACCCGTTTTTTGGGCATTTTTGCGGCGGACGAACTTGGGGACGGGACCTTCGGGCGCTTATTTTTGGGCGCGGCAGTGCCCGCGGCCTATTTTTGGCACACGGAGGCCCCTCGCAAAGTCTGGCCCCATTCCGAGTCCGGCGGACGAACTTGGCCAGCCCCTCCCCCCAAGGCTATAGCCCACCCGTTTTTTGGGCATTTTTGCGGCGGACGAACTTGGGGACGGGACCTTCGGGCGCTTATTTTTGGGCGCGGCAGTGCCCGCGGCCTATTTTTGGCACACGGAGGCCCCTCGCAAAGTCTGGCCCCATTCCGAGTCCGGCGGACGAACTTGGCCAGCCCCTCCCCCCAAGGCTATAGCCCACCCGTTTTTTGGGCATTTTTGCGGCGGACGAACTTGGGGACGGGACCTTCGGGCGCTTATTTTTGGGCGCGGCAGTGCCCGCGGCCTATTTTTGGCACACGGAGGCCCCTCGCAAAGTCTGGCCCCATTCCGAGTCCGGCGGACGAACTTGGCCAGCCCCTCCCCCCAAGGCTATAGCCCACCCGTTTTTTGGGCATTTTTGCGGCGGACGAACTTGGGGACGGGACCTTCGGGCGCTTATTTTTGGGCGCGGCAGTGCCCGCGGCCTATTTTTGGCACACGGAGGCCCCTCGCAAAGTCTGGCCCCATTCCGAGTCCGGCGGACGAACTTGGCCAGCCCCTCCCCCCAAGGCTATAGCCCACCCGTTTTTTGGGCATTTTTGCGGCGGACGAACTTGGGGACGGGACCTTCGGGCGCTTATTTTTGGGCGCGGCAGTGCCCGCGGCCTATTTTTGGCACACGGAGGCCCCTCGCAAAGTCTGGCCCCATTCCGAGTCCGGCGGACGAACTTGGCCAGCCCCTCCCCCCAAGGCTATAGCCCACCCGTTTTTTGGGCATTTTTGCGGCGGACGAACTTGGGGACGGGACCTTCGGGCGCTTATTTTTGGGCGCGGCAGTGCCCGCGGCCTATTTTTGGCACACGGAGGCCCCTCGCAAAGTCTGGCCCCATTCCGAGTCCGGCGGACGAACTTGGCCAGCCCCTCCCCCCAAGGCTATAGCCCACCCGTTTTTTGGGCATTTTTGCGGCGGACGAACTTGGGGACGGGACCTTCGGGCGCTTATTTTTGGGCGCGGCAGTGCCCGCGGCCTATTTTTGGCACACGGAGGCCCCTCGCAAAGTCTGGCCCCATTCCGAGTCCGGCGGACGAACTTGGCCAGCCCCTCCCCCCAAGGCTATAGCCCACCCGTTTTTTGGGCATTTTTGCGGCGGACGAACTTGGGGACGGGACCTTCGGGCGCTTATTTTTGGGCGCGGCAGTGCCCGCGGCCTATTTTTGGCACACGGAGGCCCCTCGCAAAGTCTGGCCCCATTCCGAGTCCGGCGGACGAACTTGGCCAGCCCCTCCCCCCAAGGCTATAGCCCACCCGTTTTTTGGGCATTTTTGCGGCGGACGAACTTGGGGACGGGACCTTCGGGCGCTTATTTTTGGGCGCGGCAGTGCCCGCGGCCTATTTTTGGCACACGGAGGCCCCTCGCAAAGTCTGGCCCCATTCCGAGTCCGGCGGACGAACTTGGCCAGCCCCTCCCCCCAAGGCTATAGCCCACCCGTTTTTTGGGCATTTTTGCGGCGGACGAACTTGGGGACGGGACCTTCGGGCGCTTATTTTTGGGCGCGGCAGTGCCCGCGGCCTATTTTTGGCACACGGAGGCCCCTCGCAAAGTCTGGCCCCATTCCGAGTCCGGCGGACGAACTTGGCCAGCCCCTCCCCCCAAGGCTATAGCCCACCCGTTTTTTGGGCATTTTTGCGGCGGACGAACTTGGGGACGGGACCTTCGGGCGCTTATTTTTGGGCGCGGCAGTGCCCGCGGCCTATTTTTGGCACACGGAGGCCCCTCGCAAAGTCTGGCCCCATTCCGAGTCCGGCGGACGAACTTGGCCAGCCCCTCCCCCCAAGGCTATAGCCCACCCGTTTTTTGGGCATTTTTGCGGCGGACGAACTTGGGGACGGGACCTTCGGGCGCTTATTTTTGGGCGCGGCAGTGCCCGCGGCCTATTTTTGGCACACGGAGGCCCCTCGCAAAGTCTGGCCCCATTCCGAGTCCGGCGGACGAACTTGGCCAGCCCCTCCCCCCAAGGCTATAGCCCACCCGTTTTTTGGGCATTTTTGCGGCGGACGAACTTGGGGACGGGACCTTCGGGCGCTTATTTTTGGGCGCGGCAGTGCCCGCGGCCTATTTTTGGCACACGGAGGCCCCTCGCAAAGTCTGGCCCCATTCCGAGTCCGGCGGACGAACTTGGCCAGCCCCTCCCCCCAAGGCTATAGCCCACCCGTTTTTTGGGCATTTTTGCGGCGGACGAACTTGGGGACGGGACCTTCGGGCGCTTATTTTTGGGCGCGGCAGTGCCCGCGGCCTATTTTTGGCACACGGAGGCCCCTCGCAAAGTCTGGCCCCATTCCGAGTCCGGCGGACGAACTTGGCCAGCCCCTCCCCCCAAGGCTATAGCCCACCCGTTTTTTGGGCATTTTTGCGGCGGACGAACTTGGGGACGGGACCTTCGGGCGCTTATTTTTGGGCGCGGCAGTGCCCGCGGCCTATTTTTGGCACACGGAGGCCCCTCGCAAAGTCTGGCCCCATTCCGAGTCCGGCGGACGAACTTGGCCAGCCCCTCCCCCCAAGGCTATAGCCCACCCGTTTTTTGGGCATTTTTGCGGCGGACGAACTTGGGGACGGGACCTTCGGGCGCTTATTTTTGGGCGCGGCAGTGCCCGCGGCCTATTTTTGGCACACGGAGGCCCCTCGCAAAGTCTGGCCCCATTCCGAGTCCGGCGGACGAACTTGGCCAGCCCCTCCCCCCAAGGCTATAGCCCACCCGTTTTTTGGGCATTTTTGCGGCGGACGAACTTGGGGACGGGACCTTCGGGCGCTTATTTTTGGGCGCGGCAGTGCCCGCGGCCTATTTTTGGCACACGGAGGCCCCTCGCAAAGTCTGGCCCCATTCCGAGTCCGGCGGACGAACTTGGCCAGCCCCTCCCCCCAAGGCTATAGCCCACCCGTTTTTTGGGCATTTTTGCGGCGGACGAACTTGGGGACGGGACCTTCGGGCGCTTATTTTTGGGCGCGGCAGTGCCCGCGGCCTATTTTTGGCACACGGAGGCCCCTCGCAAAGTCTGGCCCCATTCCGAGTCCGGCGGACGAACTTGGCCAGCCCCTCCCCCCAAGGCTATAGCCCACCCGTTTTTTGGGCATTTTTGCGGCGGACGAACTTGGGGACGGGACCTTCGGGCGCTTATTTTTGGGCGCGGCAGTGCCCGCGGCCTATTTTTGGCACACGGAGGCCCCTCGCAAAGTCTGGCCCCATTCCGAGTCCGGCGGACGAACTTGGCCAGCCCCTCCCCCCAAGGCTATAGCCCACCCGTTTTTTGGGCATTTTTGCGGCGGACGAACTTGGGGACGGGACCTTCGGGCGCTTATTTTTGGGCGCGGCAGTGCCCGCGGCCTATTTTTGGCACACGGAGGCCCCTCGCAAAGTCTGGCCCCATTCCGAGTCCGGCGGACGAACTTGGCCAGCCCCTCCCCCCAAGGCTATAGCCCACCCGTTTTTTGGGCATTTTTGCGGCGGACGAACTTGGGGACGGGACCTTCGGGCGCTTATTTTTGGGCGCGGCAGTGCCCGCGGCCTATTTTTGGCACACGGAGGCCCCTCGCAAAGTCTGGCCCCATTCCGAGTCCGGCGGACGAACTTGGCCAGCCCCTCCCCCCAAGGCTATAGCCCACCCGTTTTTTGGGCATTTTTGCGGCGGACGAACTTGGGGACGGGACCTTCGGGCGCTTATTTTTGGGCGCGGCAGTGCCCGCGGCCTATTTTTGGCACACGGAGGCCCCTCGCAAAGTCTGGCCCCATTCCGAGTCCGGCGGACGAACTTGGCCAGCCCCTCCCCCCAAGGCTATAGCCCACCCGTTTTTTGGGCATTTTTGCGGCGGACGAACTTGGGGACGGGACCTTCGGGCGCTTATTTTTGGGCGCGGCAGTGCCCGCGGCCTATTTTTGGCACACGGAGGCCCCTCGCAAAGTCTGGCCCCATTCCGAGTCCGGCGGACGAACTTGGCCAGCCCCTCCCCCCAAGGCTATAGCCCACCCGTTTTTTGGGCATTTTTGCGGCGGACGAACTTGGGGACGGGACCTTCGGGCGCTTATTTTTGGGCGCGGCAGTGCCCGCGGCCTATTTTTGGCACACGGAGGCCCCTCGCAAAGTCTGGCCCCATTCCGAGTCCGGCGGACGAACTTGGCCAGCCCCTCCCCCCAAGGCTATAGCCCACCCGTTTTTTGGGCATTTTTGCGGCGGACGAACTTGGGGACGGGACCTTCGGGCGCTTATTTTTGGGCGCGGCAGTGCCCGCGGCCTATTTTTGGCACACGGAGGCCCCTCGCAAAGTCTGGCCCCATTCCGAGTCCGGCGGACGAACTTGGCCAGCCCCTCCCCCCAAGGCTATAGCCCACCCGTTTTTTGGGCATTTTTGCGGCGGACGAACTTGGGGACGGGACCTTCGGGCGCTTATTTTTGGGCGCGGCAGTGCCCGCGGCCTATTTTTGGCACACGGAGGCCCCTCGCAAAGTCTGGCCCCATTCCGAGTCCGGCGGACGAACTTGGCCAGCCCCTCCCCCCAAGGCTATAGCCCACCCGTTTTTTGGGCATTTTTGCGGCGGACGAACTTGGGGACGGGACCTTCGGGCGCTTATTTTTGGGCGCGGCAGTGCCCGCGGCCTATTTTTGGCACACGGAGGCCCCTCGCAAAGTCTGGCCCCATTCCGAGTCCGGCGGACGAACTTGGCCAGCCCCTCCCCCCAAGGCTATAGCCCACCCGTTTTTTGGGCATTTTTGCGGCGGACGAACTTGGGGACGGGACCTTCGGGCGCTTATTTTTGGGCGCGGCAGTGCCCGCGGCCTATTTTTGGCACACGGAGGCCCCTCGCAAAGTCTGGCCCCATTCCGAGTCCGGCGGACGAACTTGGCCAGCCCCTCCCCCCAAGGCTATAGCCCACCCGTTTTTTGGGCATTTTTGCGGCGGACGAACTTGGGGACGGGACCTTCGGGCGCTTATTTTTGGGCGCGGCAGTGCCCGCGGCCTATTTTTGGCACACGGAGGCCCCTCGCAAAGTCTGGCCCCATTCCGAGTCCGGCGGACGAACTTGGCCAGCCCCTCCCCCCAAGGCTATAGCCCACCCGTTTTTTGGGCATTTTTGCGGCGGACGAACTTGGGGACGGGACCTTCGGGCGCTTATTTTTGGGCGCGGCAGTGCCCGCGGCCTATTTTTGGCACACGGAGGCCCCTCGCAAAGTCTGGCCCCATTCCGAGTCCGGCGGACGAACTTGGCCAGCCCCTCCCCCCAAGGCTATAGCCCACCCGTTTTTTGGGCATTTTTGCGGCGGACGAACTTGGGGACGGGACCTTCGGGCGCTTATTTTTGGGCGCGGCAGTGCCCGCGGCCTATTTTTGGCACACGGAGGCCCCTCGCAAAGTCTGGCCCCATTCCGAGTCCGGCGGACGAACTTGGCCAGCCCCTCCCCCCAAGGCTATAGCCCACCCGTTTTTTGGGCATTTTTGCGGCGGACGAACTTGGGGACGGGACCTTCGGGCGCTTATTTTTGGGCGCGGCAGTGCCCGCGGCCTATTTTTGGCACACGGAGGCCCCTCGCAAAGTCTGGCCCCATTCCGAGTCCGGCGGACGAACTTGGCCAGCCCCTCCCCCCAAGGCTATAGCCCACCCGTTTTTTGGGCATTTTTGCGGCGGACGAACTTGGGGACGGGACCTTCGGGCGCTTATTTTTGGGCGCGGCAGTGCCCGCGGCCTATTTTTGGCACACGGAGGCCCCTCGCAAAGTCTGGCCCCATTCCGAGTCCGGCGGACGAACTTGGCCAGCCCCTCCCCCCAAGGCTATAGCCCACCCGTTTTTTGGGCATTTTTGCGGCGGACGAACTTGGGGACGGGACCTTCGGGCGCTTATTTTTGGGCGCGGCAGTGCCCGCGGCCTATTTTTGGCACACGGAGGCCCCTCGCAAAGTCTGGCCCCATTCCGAGTCCGGCGGACGAACTTGGCCAGCCCCTCCCCCCAAGGCTATAGCCCACCCGTTTTTTGGGCATTTTTGCGGCGGACGAACTTGGGGACGGGACCTTCGGGCGCTTATTTTTGGGCGCGGCAGTGCCCGCGGCCTATTTTTGGCACACGGAGGCCCCTCGCAAAGTCTGGCCCCATTCCGAGTCCGGCGGACGAACTTGGCCAGCCCCTCCCCCCAAGGCTATAGCCCACCCGTTTTTTGGGCATTTTTGCGGCGGACGAACTTGGGGACGGGACCTTCGGGCGCTTATTTTTGGGCGCGGCAGTGCCCGCGGCCTATTTTTGGCACACGGAGGCCCCTCGCAAAGTCTGGCCCCATTCCGAGTCCGGCGGACGAACTTGGCCAGCCCCTCCCCCCAAGGCTATAGCCCACCCGTTTTTTGGGCATTTTTGCGGCGGACGAACTTGGGGACGGGACCTTCGGGCGCTTATTTTTGGGCGCGGCAGTGCCCGCGGCCTATTTTTGGCACACGGAGGCCCCTCGCAAAGTCTGGCCCCATTCCGAGTCCGGCGGACGAACTTGGCCAGCCCCTCCCCCCAAGGCTATAGCCCACCCGTTTTTTGGGCATTTTTGCGGCGGACGAACTTGGGGACGGGACCTTCGGGCGCTTATTTTTGGGCGCGGCAGTGCCCGCGGCCTATTTTTGGCACACGGAGGCCCCTCGCAAAGTCTGGCCCCATTCCGAGTCCGGCGGACGAACTTGGCCAGCCCCTCCCCCCAAGGCTATAGCCCACCCGTTTTTTGGGCATTTTTGCGGCGGACGAACTTGGGGACGGGACCTTCGGGCGCTTATTTTTGGGCGCGGCAGTGCCCGCGGCCTATTTTTGGCACACGGAGGCCCCTCGCAAAGTCTGGCCCCATTCCGAGTCCGGCGGACGAACTTGGCCAGCCCCTCCCCCCAAGGCTATAGCCCACCCGTTTTTTGGGCATTTTTGCGGCGGACGAACTTGGGGACGGGACCTTCGGGCGCTTATTTTTGGGCGCGGCAGTGCCCGCGGCCTATTTTTGGCACACGGAGGCCCCTCGCAAAGTCTGGCCCCATTCCGAGTCCGGCGGACGAACTTGGCCAGCCCCTCCCCCCAAGGCTATAGCCCACCCGTTTTTTGGGCATTTTTGCGGCGGACGAACTTGGGGACGGGACCTTCGGGCGCTTATTTTTGGGCGCGGCAGTGCCCGCGGCCTATTTTTGGCACACGGAGGCCCCTCGCAAAGTCTGGCCCCATTCCGAGTCCGGCGGACGAACTTGGCCAGCCCCTCCCCCCAAGGCTATAGCCCACCCGTTTTTTGGGCATTTTTGCGGCGGACGAACTTGGGGACGGGACCTTCGGGCGCTTATTTTTGGGCGCGGCAGTGCCCGCGGCCTATTTTTGGCACACGGAGGCCCCTCGCAAAGTCTGGCCCCATTCCGAGTCCGGCGGACGAACTTGGCCAGCCCCTCCCCCCAAGGCTATAGCCCACCCGTTTTTTGGGCATTTTTGCGGCGGACGAACTTGGGGACGGGACCTTCGGGCGCTTATTTTTGGGCGCGGCAGTGCCCGCGGCCTATTTTTGGCACACGGAGGCCCCTCGCAAAGTCTGGCCCCATTCCGAGTCCGGCGGACGAACTTGGCCAGCCCCTCCCCCCAAGGCTATAGCCCACCCGTTTTTTGGGCATTTTTGCGGCGGACGAACTTGGGGACGGGACCTTCGGGCGCTTATTTTTGGGCGCGGCAGTGCCCGCGGCCTATTTTTGGCACACGGAGGCCCCTCGCAAAGTCTGGCCCCATTCCGAGTCCGGCGGACGAACTTGGCCAGCCCCTCCCCCCAAGGCTATAGCCCACCCGTTTTTTGGGCATTTTTGCGGCGGACGAACTTGGGGACGGGACCTTCGGGCGCTTATTTTTGGGCGCGGCAGTGCCCGCGGCCTATTTTTGGCACACGGAGGCCCCTCGCAAAGTCTGGCCCCATTCCGAGTCCGGCGGACGAACTTGGCCAGCCCCTCCCCCCAAGGCTATAGCCCACCCGTTTTTTGGGCATTTTTGCGGCGGACGAACTTGGGGACGGGACCTTCGGGCGCTTATTTTTGGGCGCGGCAGTGCCCGCGGCCTATTTTTGGCACACGGAGGCCCCTCGCAAAGTCTGGCCCCATTCCGAGTCCGGCGGACGAACTTGGCCAGCCCCTCCCCCCAAGGCTATAGCCCACCCGTTTTTTGGGCATTTTTGCGGCGGACGAACTTGGGGACGGGACCTTCGGGCGCTTATTTTTGGGCGCGGCAGTGCCCGCGGCCTATTTTTGGCACACGGAGGCCCCTCGCAAAGTCTGGCCCCATTCCGAGTCCGGCGGACGAACTTGGCCAGCCCCTCCCCCCAAGGCTATAGCCCACCCGTTTTTTGGGCATTTTTGCGGCGGACGAACTTGGGGACGGGACCTTCGGGCGCTTATTTTTGGGCGCGGCAGTGCCCGCGGCCTATTTTTGGCACACGGAGGCCCCTCGCAAAGTCTGGCCCCATTCCGAGTCCGGCGGACGAACTTGGCCAGCCCCTCCCCCCAAGGCTATAGCCCACCCGTTTTTTGGGCATTTTTGCGGCGGACGAACTTGGGGACGGGACCTTCGGGCGCTTATTTTTGGGCGCGGCAGTGCCCGCGGCCTATTTTTGGCACACGGAGGCCCCTCGCAAAGTCTGGCCCCATTCCGAGTCCGGCGGACGAACTTGGCCAGCCCCTCCCCCCAAGGCTATAGCCCACCCGTTTTTTGGGCATTTTTGCGGCGGACGAACTTGGGGACGGGACCTTCGGGCGCTTATTTTTGGGCGCGGCAGTGCCCGCGGCCTATTTTTGGCACACGGAGGCCCCTCGCAAAGTCTGGCCCCATTCCGAGTCCGGCGGACGAACTTGGCCAGCCCCTCCCCCCAAGGCTATAGCCCACCCGTTTTTTGGGCATTTTTGCGGCGGACGAACTTGGGGACGGGACCTTCGGGCGCTTATTTTTGGGCGCGGCAGTGCCCGCGGCCTATTTTTGGCACACGGAGGCCCCTCGCAAAGTCTGGCCCCATTCCGAGTCCGGCGGACGAACTTGGCCAGCCCCTCCCCCCAAGGCTATAGCCCACCCGTTTTTTGGGCATTTTTGCGGCGGACGAACTTGGGGACGGGACCTTCGGGCGCTTATTTTTGGGCGCGGCAGTGCCCGCGGCCTATTTTTGGCACACGGAGGCCCCTCGCAAAGTCTGGCCCCATTCCGAGTCCGGCGGACGAACTTGGCCAGCCCCTCCCCCCAAGGCTATAGCCCACCCGTTTTTTGGGCATTTTTGCGGCGGACGAACTTGGGGACGGGACCTTCGGGCGCTTATTTTTGGGCGCGGCAGTGCCCGCGGCCTATTTTTGGCACACGGAGGCCCCTCGCAAAGTCTGGCCCCATTCCGAGTCCGGCGGACGAACTTGGCCAGCCCCTCCCCCCAAGGCTATAGCCCACCCGTTTTTTGGGCATTTTTGCGGCGGACGAACTTGGGGACGGGACCTTCGGGCGCTTATTTTTGGGCGCGGCAGTGCCCGCGGCCTATTTTTGGCACACGGAGGCCCCTCGCAAAGTCTGGCCCCATTCCGAGTCCGGCGGACGAACTTGGCCAGCCCCTCCCCCCAAGGCTATAGCCCACCCGTTTTTTGGGCATTTTTGCGGCGGACGAACTTGGGGACGGGACCTTCGGGCGCTTATTTTTGGGCGCGGCAGTGCCCGCGGCCTATTTTTGGCACACGGAGGCCCCTCGCAAAGTCTGGCCCCATTCCGAGTCCGGCGGACGAACTTGGCCAGCCCCTCCCCCCAAGGCTATAGCCCACCCGTTTTTTGGGCATTTTTGCGGCGGACGAACTTGGGGACGGGACCTTCGGGCGCTTATTTTTGGGCGCGGCAGTGCCCGCGGCCTATTTTTGGCACACGGAGGCCCCTCGCAAAGTCTGGCCCCATTCCGAGTCCGGCGGACGAACTTGGCCAGCCCCTCCCCCCAAGGCTATAGCCCACCCGTTTTTTGGGCATTTTTGCGGCGGACGAACTTGGGGACGGGACCTTCGGGCGCTTATTTTTGGGCGCGGCAGTGCCCGCGGCCTATTTTTGGCACACGGAGGCCCCTCGCAAAGTCTGGCCCCATTCCGAGTCCGGCGGACGAACTTGGCCAGCCCCTCCCCCCAAGGCTATAGCCCACCCGTTTTTTGGGCATTTTTGCGGCGGACGAACTTGGGGACGGGACCTTCGGGCGCTTATTTTTGGGCGCGGCAGTGCCCGCGGCCTATTTTTGGCACACGGAGGCCCCTCGCAAAGTCTGGCCCCATTCCGAGTCCGGCGGACGAACTTGGCCAGCCCCTCCCCCCAAGGCTATAGCCCACCCGTTTTTTGGGCATTTTTGCGGCGGACGAACTTGGGGACGGGACCTTCGGGCGCTTATTTTTGGGCGCGGCAGTGCCCGCGGCCTATTTTTGGCACACGGAGGCCCCTCGCAAAGTCTGGCCCCATTCCGAGTCCGGCGGACGAACTTGGCCAGCCCCTCCCCCCAAGGCTATAGCCCACCCGTTTTTTGGGCATTTTTGCGGCGGACGAACTTGGGGACGGGACCTTCGGGCGCTTATTTTTGGGCGCGGCAGTGCCCGCGGCCTATTTTTGGCACACGGAGGCCCCTCGCAAAGTCTGGCCCCATTCCGAGTCCGGCGGACGAACTTGGCCAGCCCCTCCCCCCAAGGCTATAGCCCACCCGTTTTTTGGGCATTTTTGCGGCGGACGAACTTGGGGACGGGACCTTCGGGCGCTTATTTTTGGGCACGGCAGTGCCCGCGGCCTATTTTTGGCACACGGAGGCCCCTCGCAAAGTCTGGCCCCATTCCGAGTCCGGCGGACGAACTTGGCCAGCCCCTCCCCCCAAGGCTATAGCCCACCCGTTTTTTGGGCATTTTTGCGGCGGACGAACTTGGGGACGGGACCTTCGGGCGCTTATTTTTGGGCGCGGCAGTGCCCGCGGCCTATTTTTGGCACACGGAGGCCCCTCGCAAAGTCTGGCCCCATTCCGAGTCCGGCGGACGAACTTGGCCAGCCCCTCCCCCCAAGGCTATAGCCCACCCGTTTTTTGGGCATTTTTGCGGCGGACGAACTTGGGGACGGGACCTTCGGGCGCTTATTTTTGGGCGCGGCAGTGCCCGCGGCCTATTTTTGGCACACGGAGGCCCCTCGCAAAGTCTGGCCCCATTCCGAGTCCGGCGGACGAACTTGGCCAGCCCCTCCCCCCAAGGCTATAGCCCACCCGTTTTTTGGGCATTTTTGCGGCGGACGAACTTGGGGACGGGACCTTCGGGCGCTTATTTTTGGGCGCGGCAGTGCCCGCGGCCTATTTTTGGCACACGGAGGCCCCTCGCAAAGTCTGGCCCCATTCCGAGTCCGGCGGACGAACTTGGCCAGCCCCTCCCCCCAAGGCTATAGCCCACCCGTTTTTTGGGCATTTTTGCGGCGGACGAACTTGGGGACGGGACCTTCGGGCGCTTATTTTTGGGCGCGGCAGTGCCCGCGGCCTATTTTTGGCACACGGAGGCCCCTCGCAAAGTCTGGCCCCATTCCGAGTCCGGCGGACGAACTTGGCCAGCCCCTCCCCCCAAGGCTATAGCCCACCCGTTTTTTGGGCATTTTTGCGGCGGACGAACTTGGGGACGGGACCTTCGGGCGCTTATTTTTGGGCGCGGCAGTGCCCGCGGCCTATTTTTGGCACACGGAGGCCCCTCGCAAAGTCTGGCCCCATTCCGAGTCCGGCGGACGAACTTGGCCAGCCCCTCCCCCCAAGGCTATAGCCCACCCGTTTTTTGGGCATTTTTGCGGCGGACGAACTTGGGGACGGGACCTTCGGGCGCTTATTTTTGGGCGCGGCAGTGCCCGCGGCCTATTTTTGGCACACGGAGGCCCCTCGCAAAGTCTGGCCCCATTCCGAGTCCGGCGGACGAACTTGGCCAGCCCCTCCCCCCAAGGCTATAGCCCACCCGTTTTTTGGGCATTTTTGCGGCGGACGAACTTGGGGACGGGACCTTCGGGCGCTTATTTTTGGGCGCGGCAGTGCCCGCGGCCTATTTTTGGCACACGGAGGCCCCTCGCAAAGTCTGGCCCCATTCCGAGTCCGGCGGACGAACTTGGCCAGCCCCTCCCCCCAAGGCTATAGCCCACCCGTTTTTTGGGCATTTTTGCGGCGGACGAACTTGGGGACGGGACCTTCGGGCGCTTATTTTTGGGCGCGGCAGTGCCCGCGGCCTATTTTTGGCACACGGAGGCCCCTCGCAAAGTCTGGCCCCATTCCGAGTCCGGCGGACGAACTTGGCCAGCCCCTCCCCCCAAGGCTATAGCCCACCCGTTTTTTGGGCATTTTTGCGGCGGACGAACTTGGGGACGGGACCTTCGGGCGCTTATTTTTGGGCGCGGCAGTGCCCGCGGCCTATTTTTGGCACACGGAGGCCCCTCGCAAAGTCTGGCCCCATTCCGAGTCCGGCGGACGAACTTGGCCAGCCCCTCCCCCCAAGGCTATAGCCCACCCGTTTTTTGGGCATTTTTGCGGCGGACGAACTTGGGGACGGGACCTTCGGGCGCTTATTTTTGGGCGCGGCAGTGCCCGCGGCCTATTTTTGGCACACGGAGGCCCCTCGCAAAGTCTGGCCCCATTCCGAGTCCGGCGGACGAACTTGGCCAGCCCCTCCCCCCAAGGCTATAGCCCACCCGTTTTTTGGGCATTTTTGCGGCGGACGAACTTGGGGACGGGACCTTCGGGCGCTTATTTTTGGGCGCGGCAGTGCCCGCGGCCTATTTTTGGCACACGGAGGCCCCTCGCAAAGTCTGGCCCCATTCCGAGTCCGGCGGACGAACTTGGCCAGCCCCTCCCCCCAAGGCTATAGCCCACCCGTTTTTTGGGCATTTTTGCGGCGGACGAACTTGGGGACGGGACCTTCGGGCGCTTATTTTTGGGAGCGGCAGTGCCCGTGGCCTATTTTTGGCACACGGAGGCCCCTCGCAAAGTCTGGCCCCATTCCGAGTCCGGCGGACGAACTTGGCCAGCCCCTCCCCCCAAGGCTATAGCCCACCCGTTTTTTGGGCATTTTTGCGGCGGACGAACTTGGGGACGGGACCTTCGGGCGCTTATTTTTGGGCGCGGCAGTGCCCGCGGCCTATTTTTGGCACACGGAGGCCCCTCGCAAAGTCTGGCCCCATTCCGAGTCCGGCGGACGAACTTGGCCAGCCCCTCCCCCCAAGGCTATAGCCCACCCGTTTTTTGGGCATTTTTGCGGCGGACGAACTTGGGGACGGGACCTTCGGGCGCTTATTTTTGGGCGCGGCAGTGCCCGCGGCCTATTTTTGGCACACGGAGGCCCCTCGCAAAGTCTGGCCCCATTCCGAGTCCGGCGGACGAACTTGGCCAGCCCCTCCCCCCAAGGCTATAGCCCACCCGTTTTTTGGGCATTTTTGCGGCGGACGAACTTGGGGACGGGACCTTCGCTTATTTTTGGGCGCGGCAGTGCCCGCGGCCTATTTTTGGCACACGGAGGCCCCTCGCAAAGTCTGGCCCCATTCCGAGTCCGGCGGACGAACTTGGCCAGCCCCTCCCCCCAAGGCTATAGCCCACCCGTTTTTTGGGCATTTTTGCGGCGGACGAACTTGGGGACGGGACCTTCGGGCGCTTATTTTTGGGCGCGGCAGTGCCCGCGGCCTATTTTTGGCACACGGAGGCCCCTCGCAAAGTCTGGCCCCATTCCGAGTCCGGCGGACGAACTTGGCCAGCCCCTCCCCCCAAGGCTATAGCCCACCCGTTTTTTGGGCATTTTTGCGGCGGACGAACTTGGGGACGGGACCTTCGGGCGCTTATTTTTGGGCGCGGCAGTGCCCGCGGCCTATTTTTGGCACACGGAGGCCCCTCGCAAAGTCTGGCCCCATTCCGAGTCCGGCGGACGAACTTGGCCAGCCCCTCCCCCCAAGGCTATAGCCCACCCGTTTTTTGGGCATTTTTGCGGCGGACGAACTTGGGGACGGGACCTTCGGGCGCTTATTTTTGGGCGCGGCAGTGCCCGCGGCCTATTTTTGGCACACGGAGGCCCCTCGCAAAGTCTGGCCCCATTCCGAGTCCGGCGGACGAACTTGGCCAGCCCCTCCCCCCAAGGCTATAGCCCACCCGTTTTTTGGGCATTTTTGCGGCGGACGAACTTGGGGACGGGACCTTCGGGCGCTTATTTTTGGGCGCGGCAGTGCCCGCGGCCTATTTTTGGCACACGGAGGCCCCTCGCAAAGTCTGGCCCCATTCCGAGTCCGGCGGACGAACTTGGCCAGCCCCTCCCCCCAAGGCTATAGCCCACCCGTTTTTTGGGCATTTTTGCGGCGGACGAACTTGGGGACGGGACCTTCGGGCGCTTATTTTTGGGCGCGGCAGTGCCCGCGGCCTATTTTTGGCACACGGAGGCCCCTCGCAAAGTCTGGCCCCATTCCGAGTCCGGCGGACGAACTTGGCCAGCCCCTCCCCCCAAGGCTATAGCCCACCCGTTTTTTGGGCATTTTTGCGGCGGACGAACTTGGGGACGGGACCTTCGGGCGCTTATTTTTGGGCGCGGCAGTGCCCGCGGCCTATTTTTGGCACACGGAGGCCCCTCGCAAAGTCTGGCCCCATTCCGAGTCCGGCGGACGAACTTGGCCAGCCCCTCCCCCCAAGGCTATAGCCCACCCGTTTTTTGGGCATTTTTGCGGCGGACGAACTTGGGGACGGGACCTTCGGGCGCTTATTTTTGGGCGCGGCAGTGCCCGCGGCCTATTTTTGGCACACGGAGGCCCCTCGCAAAGTCTGGCCCCATTCCGAGTCCGGCGGACGAACTTGGCCAGCCCCTCCCCCCAAGGCTATAGCCCACCCGTTTTTTGGGCATTTTTGCGGCGGACGAACTTGGGGACGGGACCTTCGGGCGCTTATTTTTGGGCGCGGCAGTGCCCGCGGCCTATTTTTGGCACACGGAGGCCCCTCGCAAAGTCTGGCCCCATTCCGAGTCCGGCGGACGAACTTGGCCAGCCCCTCCCCCCAAGGCTATAGCCCACCCGTTTTTTGGGCATTTTTGCGGCGGACGAACTTGGGGACGGGACCTTCGGGCGCTTATTTTTGGGCGCGGCAGTGCCCGCGGCCTATTTTTGGCACACGGAGGCCCCTCGCAAAGTCTGGCCCCATTCCGAGTCCGGCGGACGAACTTGGCCAGCCCCTCCCCCCAAGGCTATAGCCCACCCGTTTTTTGGGCATTTTTGCGGCGGACGAACTTGGGGACGGGACCTTCGGGCGCTTATTTTTGGGCGCGGCAGTGCCCGCGGCCTATTTTTGGCACACGGAGGCCCCTCGCAAAGTCTGGCCCCATTCCGAGTCCGGCGGACGAACTTGGCCAGCCCCTCCCCCCAAGGCTATAGCCCACCCGTTTTTTGGGCATTTTTGCGGCGGACGAACTTGGGGACGGGACCTTCGGGCGCTTATTTTTGGGCGCGGCAGTGCCCGCGGCCTATTTTTGGCACACGGAGGCCCCTCGCAAAGTCTGGCCCCATTCCGAGTCCGGCGGACGAACTTGGCCAGCCCCTCCCCCCAAGGCTATAGCCCACCCGTTTTTTGGGCATTTTTGCGGCGGACGAACTTGGGGACGGGACCTTCGGGCGCTTATTTTTGGGCGCGGCAGTGCCCGCGGCCTATTTTTGGCACACGGAGGCCCCTCGCAAAGTCTGGCCCCATTCCGAGTCCGGCGGACGAACTTGGCCAGCCCCTCCCCCCAAGGCTATAGCCCACCCGTTTTTTGGGCATTTTTGCGGCGGACGAACTTGGGGACGGGACCTTCGGGCGCTTATTTTTGGGCGCGGCAGTGCCCGCGGCCTATTTTTGGCACACGGAGGCCCCTCGCAAAGTCTGGCCCCATTCCGAGTCCGGCGGACGAACTTGGCCAGCCCCTCCCCCCAAGGCTATAGCCCACCCGTTTTTTGGGCATTTTTGCGGCGGACGAACTTGGGGACGGGACCTTCGGGCGCTTATTTTTGGGCGCGGCAGTGCCCGCGGCCTATTTTTGGCACACGGAGGCCCCTCGCAAAGTCTGGCCCCATTCCGAGTCCGGCGGACGAACTTGGCCAGCCCCTCCCCCCAAGGCTATAGCCCACCCGTTTTTTGGGCATTTTTGCGGCGGACGAACTTGGGGACGGGACCTTCGGGCGCTTATTTTTGGGCGCGGCAGTGCCCGCGGCCTATTTTTGGCACACGGAGGCCCCTCGCAAAGTCTGGCCCCATTCCGAGTCCGGCGGACGAACTTGGCCAGCCCCTCCCCCCAAGGCTATAGCCCACCCGTTTTTTGGGCATTTTTGCGGCGGACGAACTTGGGGACGGGACCTTCGGGCGCTTATTTTTGGGCGCGGCAGTGCCCGCGGCCTATTTTTGGCACACGGAGGCCCCTCGCAAAGTCTGGCCCCATTCCGAGTCCGGCGGACGAACTTGGCCAGCCCCTCCCCCCAAGGCTATAGCCCACCCGTTTTTTGGGCATTTTTGCGGCGGACGAACTTGGGGACGGGACCTTCGGGCGCTTATTTTTGGGCGCGGCAGTGCCCGCGGCCTATTTTTGGCACACGGAGGCCCCTCGCAAAGTCTGGCCCCATTCCGAGTCCGGCGGACGAACTTGGCCAGCCCCTCCCCCCAAGGCTATAGCCCACCCGTTTTTTGGGCATTTTTGCGGCGGACGAACTTGGGGACGGGACCTTCGGGCGCTTATTTTTGGGCGCGGCAGTGCCCGCGGCCTATTTTTGGCACACGGAGGCCCCTCGCAAAGTCTGGCCCCATTCCGAGTCCGGCGGACGAACTTGGCCAGCCCCTCCCCCCAAGGCTATAGCCCACCCGTTTTTTGGGCATTTTTGCGGCGGACGAACTTGGGGACGGGACCTTCGGGCGCTTATTTTTGGGCGCGGCAGTGCCCGCGGCCTATTTTTGGCACACGGAGGCCCCTCGCAAAGTCTGGCCCCATTCCGAGTCCGGCGGACGAACTTGGCCAGCCCCTCCCCCCAAGGCTATAGCCCACCCGTTTTTTGGGCATTTTTGCGGCGGACGAACTTGGGGACGGGACCTTCGGGCGCTTATTTTTGGGCGCGGCAGTGCCCGCGGCCTATTTTTGGCACACGGAGGCCCCTCGCAAAGTCTGGCCCCATTCCGAGTCCGGCGGACGAACTTGGCCAGCCCCTCCCCCCAAGGCTATAGCCCACCCGTTTTTTGGGCATTTTTGCGGCGGACGAACTTGGGGACGGGACCTTCGGGCGCTTATTTTTGGGCGCGGCAGTGCCCGCGGCCTATTTTTGGCACACGGAGGCCCCTCGCAAAGTCTGGCCCCATTCCGAGTCCGGCGGACGAACTTGGCCAGCCCCTCCCCCCAAGGCTATAGCCCACCCGTTTTTTGGGCATTTTTGCGGCGGACGAACTTGGGGACGGGACCTTCGGGCGCTTATTTTTGGGCGCGGCAGTGCCCGCGGCCTATTTTTGGCACACGGAGGCCCCTCGCAAAGTCTGGCCCCATTCCGAGTCCGGCGGACGAACTTGGCCAGCCCCTCCCCCCAAGGCTATAGCCCACCCGTTTTTTGGGCATTTTTGCGGCGGACGAACTTGGGGACGGGACCTTCGGGCGCTTATTTTTGGGCGCGGCAGTGCCCGCGGCCTATTTTTGGCACACGGAGGCCCCTCGCAAAGTCTGGCCCCATTCCGAGTCCGGCGGACGAACTTGGCCAGCCCCTCCCCCCAAGGCTATAGCCCACCCGTTTTTTGGGCATTTTTGCGGCGGACGAACTTGGGGACGGGACCTTCGGGCGCTTATTTTTGGGCGCGGCAGTGCCCGCGGCCTATTTTTGGCACACGGAGGCCCCTCGCAAAGTCTGGCCCCATTCCGAGTCCGGCGGACGAACTTGGCCAGCCCCTCCCCCCAAGGCTATAGCCCACCCGTTTTTTGGGCATTTTTGCGGCGGACGAACTTGGGGACGGGACCTTCGGGCGCTTATTTTTGGGCGCGGCAGTGCCCGCGGCCTATTTTTGGCACACGGAGGCCCCTCGCAAAGTCTGGCCCCATTCCGAGTCCGGCGGACGAACTTGGCCAGCCCCTCCCCCCAAGGCTATAGCCCACCCGTTTTTTGGGCATTTTTGCGGCGGACGAACTTGGGGACGGGACCTTCGGGCGCTTATTTTTGGGCGCGGCAGTGCCCGCGGCCTATTTTTGGCACACGGAGGCCCCTCGCAAAGTCTGGCCCCATTCCGAGTCCGGCGGACGAACTTGGCCAGCCCCTCCCCCCAAGGCTATAGCCCACCCGTTTTTTGGGCATTTTTGCGGCGGACGAACTTGGGGACGGGACCTTCGGGCGCTTATTTTTGGGCGCGGCAGTGCCCGCGGCCTATTTTTGGCACACGGAGGCCCCTCGCAAAGTCTGGCCCCATTCCGAGTCCGGCGGACGAACTTGGCCAGCCCCTCCCCCCAAGGCTATAGCCCACCCGTTTTTTGGGCATTTTTGCGGCGGACGAACTTGGGGACGGGACCTTCGGGCGCTTATTTTTGGGCGCGGCAGTGCCCGCGGCCTATTTTTGGCACACGGAGGCCCCTCGCAAAGTCTGGCCCCATTCCGAGTCCGGCGGACGAACTTGGCCAGCCCCTCCCCCCAAGGCTATAGCCCACCCGTTTTTTGGGCATTTTTGCGGCGGACGAACTTGGGGACGGGACCTTCGGGCGCTTATTTTTGGGCGCGGCAGTGCCCGCGGCCTATTTTTGGCACACGGAGGCCCCTCGCAAAGTCTGGCCCCATTCCGAGTCCGGCGGACGAACTTGGCCAGCCCCTCCCCCCAAGGCTATAGCCCACCCGTTTTTTGGGCATTTTTGCGGCGGACGAACTTGGGGACGGGACCTTCGGGCGCTTATTTTTGGGCGCGGCAGTGCCCGCGGCCTATTTTTGGCACACGGAGGCCCCTCGCAAAGTCTGGCCCCATTCCGAGTCCGGCGGACGAACTTGGCCAGCCCCTCCCCCCAAGGCTATAGCCCACCCGTTTTTTGGGCATTTTTGCGGCGGACGAACTTGGGGACGGGACCTTCGGGCGCTTATTTTTGGGCGCGGCAGTGCCCGCGGCCTATTTTTGGCACACGGAGGCCCCTCGCAAAAGTCTGGCCCCATTCCGAGTCCGGCGGACGAACTTGGCCAGCCCCTCCCCCCAAGGCTATAGCCCACCCGTTTTTTGGGCATTTTTGCGGCGGACGAACTTGGGGACGGGACCTTCGGGCGCTTATTTTTGGGCGCGGCAGTGCCCGCGGCCTATTTTTGGCACACGGAGGCCCCTCGCAAAGTCTGGCCCCATTCCGAGTCCGGCGGACGAACTTGGCCAGCCCCTCCCCCCAAGGCTATAGCCCACCCGTTTTTTGGGCATTTTTGCGGCGGACGAACTTGGGGACGGGACCTTCGGGCGCTTATTTTTGGGCGCGGCAGTGCCCGCGGCCTATTTTTGGCACACGGAGGCCCCTCGCAAAGTCTGGCCCCATTCCGAGTCCGGCGGACGAACTTGGCCAGCCCCTCCCCCCAAGGCTATAGCCCACCCGTTTTTTTGGGCATTTTTGCGGCGGACGAACTTGGGGACGGGACCTTCGGGCGCTTATTTTTGGGCGCGGCAGTGCCCGCGGCCTATTTTTGGCACACGGAGGCCCCTCGCAAAGTCTGGCCCCATTCCGAGTCCGGCGGACGAACTTGGCCAGCCCCTCCCCCCAAGGCTATAGCCCACCCGTTTTTTGGGCATTTTTGCGGCGGACGAACTTGGGGACGGGACCTTCGGGCGTTTATTTTTGGGCGCGGCAGTGCCCGCGGCCTATTTTTGGCACACGGAGGCCCCTCGCAAAGTCTGGCCCCATTCCGAGTCCGGCGGACGAACTTGGCCAGCCCCTCCCCCCAAGGCTATAGCCCACCCGTTTTTTGGGCATTTTTGCGGCGGACGAACTTGGGGACGGGAACTTCGGGCGCTTATTTTTGGGCGCGGCAGTGCCCGCGGCCTATTTTTGGCACACGGAGGCCCCTCGCAAAGTCTGGCCCCATTCCGAGTCCGGCGGACGAACTTGGCCAGCCCCTCCCCCCAAGGCTATAGCCCACCCGTTTTTTGGGCATTTTTGCGGCGGACGAACTTGGGGACGGGACCTTCGGGCGCTTATTTTTGGGCGCGGCAGTGCCCGCGGCCTATTTTTGGCACACGGAGGCCCCTCGCAAAGTCTGGCCCCATTCCGAGTCCGGCGGACGAACTTGGGCAGCCCCTCCCCCCAAGGCTATAGCCCACCCGTTTTTTTGGGCATTTTTGCGGCGGACGAACTTGGGGACGGGACCTTCGGGCGCTTATTTTTGGGCGCGGCAGTGCCCGCGGCCTATTTTTTGGCACACGGAGGCCCCTCGCAAAGTCTGGCCCCATTCCGAGTCCGGCGGACGAACTTGGCCAGCCCCTCCCCCCAAGGCTATAGCCCACCCGTTTTTTGGGCATTTTTGCGGCGGACGAACTTGGGGACGGGACCTTCGGGCGCTTATTTTTGGGCGCGGCAGTGCCCGCGGCCTATTTTTGGCACACGGAGGCCCCTCGCAAAGTCTGGCCCCATTCCGAGTCCGGCGGACGAACTTGGCCAGCCCCTCCCCCCAAGGCTATAGCCCACCCGTTTTTTGGGCATTTTTGCGGCGGACGAACTTGGGGACGGGACCTTCGGGCGCTTATTTTTGGGCGCGGCAGTGCCCGCGGCCTATTTTTGGCACACGGAGGCCCTCGCAAAGTCTGGCCCCATTCCGAGTCCGGCGGACGAACTTGGCCAGCCCCTCCCCCCAAGGCTATAGCCCACCCGTTTTTTGGGCATTTTTGCGGGGGACGAACTTGGGGACGGGACCTTCGGGCGCTTATTTTTGGGCGCGGCAGTGCCCGCGGCCTATTTTTGGCACACGGAGGCCCCTCGCAAAGTCTGGCCCCATTCCGAGTCCGGCGGACGAACTTGGCCAGCCCCTCCCCCCAAGGCTATAGCCCACCCGTTTTTTGGGCATTTTTGCGGCGGACGAACTTGGGGACGGGACCTTCGGGCGCTTATTTTTGGGCGCGGCAGTGCCCGCGGCCTATTTTTGGCACACGGAGGCCCCTCGCAAAGTCTGGCCCCATTCCGAGTCCGGCGGACGAACTTGGCCAGCCCCTCCCCCCAAGGCTATAGCCCACCCGTTTTTTGGGCATTTTTGCGGCGGACGAACTTGGGGACGGGACCTTCGGGCGCTTATTTTTGGGCGCGGCAGTGCCCGCGGCCTATTTTTGGCACACGGAGGCCCCTCGCAAAGTCTGGCCCCATTCCGAGTCCGGCGGACGAACTTGGCCAGCCCCTCCCCCCAAGGCTATAGCCCACCCGTTTTTTGGGCATTTTTGCGGCGGACGAACTTGGGGACGGGACCTTCGGGCGCTTATTTTTGGGCGCGGCAGTGCCCGCGGCCTATTTTTGGCACACGGAGGCCCCTCGCAAAGTCTGGCCCCATTCCGAGTCCGGCGGACGAACTTGGCCAGCCCCTCCCCCCAAGGCTATAGCCCACCCGTTTTTTGGGCATTTTTGCGGCGGACGAACTTGGGGACGGGACCTTCGGGCGCTTATTTTTGGGCGCGGCAGTGCCCGCGGCCTATTTTTGGCACACGGAGGCCCCTCGCAAAGTCTGGCCCCATTCCGAGTCCGGCGGACGAACTTGGCCAGCCCCTCCCCCCAAGGCTATAGCCCACCCGTTTTTTGGGCATTTTTGCGGCGGACGAACTTGGGGACGGGACCTTCGGGCGCTTATTTTTGGGCGCGGCAGTGCCCGCGGCCTATTTTTGGCACACGGAGGCCCCTCGCAAAGTCTGGCCCCATTCCGAGTCCGGCGGACGAACTTGGCCAGCCCCTCCCCCCAAGGCTATAGCCCACCCGTTTTTTGGGCATTTTTGCGGCGGACGAACTTGGGGACGGGACCTTCGGGCGCGGCAGTGCCCGCGGCCTATTTTTGGCACACGGAGGCCCCTCGCAAAGTCTGGCCCCATTCCGAGTCCGGCGGACGAACTTGGCCAGCCCCTCCCCCCAAGGCTATAGCCCACCCGTTTTTTGGGCATTTTTGCGGCGGACGAACTTGGGGACGGGACCTTCGGGCGCTTATTTTTGGGCGCGGCAGTGCCCGCGGCCTATTTTTGGCACACGGAGGCCCCTCGCAAAGTCTGGCCCCATTCCGAGTCCGGCGGACGAACTTGGCCAGCCCCTCCCCCCAAGGCTATAGCCCACCCGTTTTTTGGGCATTTTTGCGGCGGACGAACTTGGGGACGGGACCTTCGGGCGCTTATTTTTGGGCGCGGCAGTGCCCGCGGCCTATTTTTGGCACACGGAGGCCCCTCGCAAAGTCTGGCCCCATTCCGAGTCCGGCGGACGAACTTGGCCAGCCCCTCCCCCCAAGGCTATAGCCCACCCGTTTTTTGGGCATTTTTGCGGCGGACGAACTTGGGGACGGGACCTTCGGGCGCTTATTTTTGGGCGCGGCAGTGCCCGCGGCCTATTTTTGGCACACGGAGGCCCCTCGCAAAGTCTGGCCCCATTCCGAGTCCGGCGGACGAACTTGGCCAGCCCCTCCCCCCAAGGCTATAGCCCACCCGTTTTTTGGGCATTTTTGCGGCGGACGAACTTGGGGACGGGACCTTCGGGCGCTTATTTTTGGGCGCGGCAGTGCCCGCGGCCTATTTTTGGCACACGGAGGCCCCTCGCAAAGTCTGGCCCCATTCCGAGTCCGGCGGACGAACTTGGCCAGCCCCTCCCCCCAAGGCTATAGCCCACCCGTTTTTTGGGCATTTTTGCGGCGGACGAACTTGGGGACGGGACCTTCGGGCGCTTATTTTTGGGCGCGGCAGTGCCCGCGGCCTATTTTTGGCACACGGAGGCCCCTCGCAAAGTCTGGCCCCATTCCGAGTCCGGCGGACGAACTTGGCCAGCCCCTCCCCCCAAGGCTATAGCCCACCCGTTTTTTGGGCATTTTTGCGGCGGACGAACTTGGGGACGGGACCTTCGGGCGCTTATTTTTGGGCGCGGCAGTGCCCGCGGCCTATTTTTGGCACACGGAGGCCCCTCGCAAAGTCTGGCCCCATTCCGAGTCCGGCGGACGAACTTGGCCAGCCCCTCCCCCCAAGGCTATAGCCCACCCGTTTTTTGGGCATTTTTGCGGCGGACGAACTTGGGGACGGGACCTTCGGGCGCTTATTTTTGGGCGCGGCAGTGCCCGCGGCCTATTTTTGGCACACGGAGGCCCCTCGCAAAGTCTGGCCCCATTCCGAGTCCGGCGGACGAACTTGGCCAGCCCCTCCCCCCAAGGCTATAGCCCACCCGTTTTTTGGGCATTTTTGCGGCGGACGAACTTGGGGACGGGACCTTCGGGCGCTTATTTTTGGGCGCGGCAGTGCCCGCGGCCTATTTTTGGCACACGGAGGCCCCTCGCAAAGTCTGGCCCCATTCCGAGTCCGGCGGACGAACTTGGCCAGCCCCCCCCCCAAGGCTATAGCCCACCCGTTTTTTGGGCATTTTTGCGGCGGACGAACTTGGGGACGGGACCTTCGGGCGCTTATTTTTGGGCGCGGCAGTGCCCGCGGCCTATTTTTGGCACACGGAGGCCCCTCGCAAAGTCTGGCCCCATTCCGAGTCCGGCGGACGAACTTGGCCAGCCCCTCCCCCCAAGGCTATAGCCCACCCGTTTTTTGGGCATTTTTGCGGCGGACGAACTTGGGGACGGGACCTTCGGGCGCTTATTTTTGGGCGCGGCAGTGCCCGCGGCCTATTTTTGGCACACGGAGGCCCCTCGCAAAGTCTGGCCCCATTCCGAGTCCGGCGGACGAACTTGGCCAGCCCCTCCCCCCAAGGCTATAGCCCACCCGTTTTTTGGGCATTTTTGCGGCGGACGAACTTGGGGACGGGACCTTCGGGCGCTTATTTTTGGGCGCGGCAGTGCCCGCGGCCTATTTTTGGCACACGGAGGCCCCTCGCAAAGTCTGGCCCCATTCCGAGTCCGGCGGACGAACTTGGCCAGCCCCTCCCCCCAAGGCTATAGCCCACCCGTTTTTTGGGCATTTTTGCGGCGGACGAACTTGGGGACGGGACCTTCGGGCGCGGCAGTGCCCGCGGCCTATTTTTGGCACACGGAGGCCCCTCGCAAAGTCTGGCCCCATTCCGAGTCCGGCGGACGAACTTGGCCAGCCCCTCCCCCCAAGGCTATAGCCCACCCGTTTTTTGGGCATTTTTGCGGCGGACGAACTTGGGGACGGGACCTTCGGGCGCTTATTTTTGGGCGCGGCAGTGCCCGCGGCCTATTTTTGGCACACGGAGGCCCCTCGCAAAGTCTGGCCCCATTCCGAGTCCGGCGGACGAACTTGGCCAGCCCCTCCCCCCAAGGCTATAGCCCACCCGTTTTTTGGGCATTTTTGCGGCGGACGAACTTGGGGACGGGACCTTCGGGCGCTTATTTTTGGGCGCGGCAGTGCCCGCGGCCTATTTTTGGCACACGGAGGCCCCTCGCAAAGTCTGGCCCCATTCCGAGTCCGGCGGACGAACTTGGCCAGCCCCTCCCCCCAAGGCTATAGCCCACCCGTTTTTTGGGCATTTTTGCGGCGGACGAACTTGGGGACGGGACCTTCGGGCGCTTATTTTTGGGCGCGGCAGTGCCCGCGGCCTATTTTTGGCACACGGAGGCCCCTCGCAAAGTCTGGCCCCATTCCGAGTCCGGCGGACGAACTTGGCCAGCCCCTCCCCCCAAGGCTATAGCCCACCCGTTTTTTGGGCATTTTTGCGGCGGACGAACTTGGGGACGGGACCTTCGGGCGCTTATTTTTGGGCGCGGCAGTGCCCGCGGCCTATTTTTGGCACACGGAGGCCCCTCGCAAAGTCTGGCCCCATTCCGAGTCCGGCGGACGAACTTGGCCAGCCCCTCCCCCCAAGGCTATAGCCCACCCGTTTTTTGGGCATTTTTGCGGCGGACGAACTTGGGGACGGGACCTTCGGGCGCTTATTTTTGGGCGCGGCAGTGCCCGCGGCCTATTTTTGGCACACGGAGGCCCCTCGCAAAGTCTGGCCCCATTCCGAGTCCGGCGGACGAACTTGGCCAGCCCCTCCCCCCAAGGCTATAGCCCACCCGTTTTTTGGGCATTTTTGCGGCGGACGAACTTGGGGACGGGACCTTCGGGCGCTTATTTTTGGGCGCGGCAGTGCCCGCGGCCTATTTTTGGCACACGGAGGCCCCTCGCAAAGTCTGGCCCCATTCCGAGTCCGGCGGACGAACTTGGCCAGCCCCTCCCCCCAAGGCTATAGCCCACCCGTTTTTTGGGCATTTTTGCGGCGGACGAACTTGGGGACGGGATCTTTGGGCGCGGCAGTGCCCGCGGCCTATTTTTGGCACACGGAGGCCCCTCGCAAAGTCTGGCCCCATTCCGAGTCCGGCGGACGAACTTGGCCAGCCCCTCCCCCCAAGGCTATAGCCCACCCGTTTTTTGGGCATTTTTGCGGCGGACGAACTTGGGGACGGGACCTTCGGGCGCTTATTTTTGGGCGCGGCAGTGCCCGCGGCCTATTTTTGGCACACGGAGGCCCCTCGCAAAGTCTGGCCCCATTCCGAGTCCGGCGGACGAACTTGGCCAGCCCCTCCCCCAAGGCTATAGCCCACCCGTTTTTTGGGCATTTTTGCGGCGGACGAACTTGGGGACGGGACCTTCGGGCGCTTATTTTTGGGCGCGGCAGTGCCCGCGGCCTATTTTTGGCACACGGAGGCCCCTCGCAAAGTCTGGCCCCATTCCGAGTCCGGCGGACGAACTTGGCCAGCCCCTCCCCCCAAGGCTATAGCCCACCCGTTTTTTGGGCATTTTTGCGGCGGACGAACTTGGGGACGGGACCTTCGGGCGCTTATTTTTGGGCGCGGCAGTGCCCGCGGCCTATTTTTGGCACACGGAGGCCCCTCGCAAAGTCTGGCCCCATTCCGAGTCCGGCGGACGAACTTGGCCAGCCCCTCCCCCCAAGGCTATAGCCCACCCGTTTTTTGGGCATTTTTGCGGCGGACGAACTTGGGGACGGGACCTTTGGGCGCGGCAGTGCCCGCGGCCTATTTTTGGCACACGGAGGCCCCTCGCAAAGTCTGGCCCCATTCCGAGTCCGGCGGACGAACTTGGCCAGCCCCTCCCCCCAAGGCTATAGCCCACCCGTTTTTTGGGCATTTTTGCGGCGGACGAACTTGGGGACGGGACCTTCGGGCGCTTATTTTTGGGCGCGGCAGTGCCCGCGGCCTATTTTTGGCACACGGAGGCCCCTCGCAAAGTCTGGCCCCATTCCGAGTCCGGCGGACGAACTTGGCCAGCCCCTCCCCCCAAGGCTATAGCCCACCCGTTTTTTGGGCATTTTTGCGGCGGACGAACTTGGGGACGGGACCTTCGGGCGCTTATTTTTGGGCGCGGCAGTGCCCGCGGCCTATTTTTGGCACACGGAGGCCCCTCGCAAAGTCTGGCCCCATTCCGAGTCCGGCGGACGAACTTGGCCAGCCCCTCCCCCCAAGGCTATAGCCCACCCGTTTTTTGGGCATTTTTGCGGCGGACGAACTTGGGGACGGGACCTTATTTTTGGGCGCGGCAGTGCCCGCGGCCTATTTTTGGCACACGGAGGCCCCTCGCAAAGTCTGGCCCCATTCCGAGTCCGGCGGACGAACTTGGCCAGCCCCTCCCCCCAAGGCTATAGCCCACCCGTTTTTTGGGCATTTTTGCGGCGGACGAACTTGGGGACGGGACCTTCGGGCGCGGCAGTGCCCGCGGCCTATTTTTGGCACACGGAGGCCCCTCGCAAAGTCTGGCCCCATTCCGAGTCCGGCGGACGAACTTGGCCAGCCCCTCCCCCCAAGGCTATAGCCCACCCGTTTTTTGGGCATTTTTGCGGCGGACGAACTTGGGGACGGGACCTTCGGGCGCTTATTTTTGGGCGCGGCAGTGCCCGCGGCCTATTTTTGGCACACGGAGGCCCCTCGCAAAGTCTGGCCCCATTCCGAGTCCGGCGGACGAACTTGGCCAGCCCCTCCCCCCAAGGCTATAGCCCACCCGTTTTTTGGGCATTTTTGCGGCGGACGAACTTGGGGACGGGACCTTCGGGCGCTTATTTTTGGGCGCGGCAGTGCCCGCGGCCTATTTTTGGCACACGGAGGCCCCTCGCAAAGTCTGGCCCCATTCCGAGTCCGGCGGACGAACTTGGCCAGCCCCTCCCCCCAAGGCTATAGCCCACCCGTTTTTTGGGCATTTTTGCGGCGGACGAACTTGGGGACGGGACCTTCGGGCGCTTATTTTTGGGCGCGGCAGTGCCCGCGGCCTATTTTTGGCACACGGAGGCCCCTCGCAAAGTCTGGCCCCATTCCGAGTCCGGCGGACGAACTTGGCCAGCCCCTCCCCCCAAGGCTATAGCCCACCCGTTTTTTGGGCATTTTTGCGGCGGACGAACTTGGGGACGGGACCTTCGGGCGCTTATTTTTGGGCGCGGCAGTGCCCGCGGCCTATTTTTGGCACACGGAGGCCCCTCGCAAAGTCTGGCCCCATTCCGAGTCCGGCGGACGAACTTGGCCAGCCCCTCCCCCCAAGGCTATAGCCCACCCGTTTTTTGGGCATTTTTGCGGCGGACGAACTTGGGGACGGGACCTTCGGGCGCTTATTTTTGGGCGCGGCAGTGCCCGCGGCCTATTTTTGGCACACGGAGGCCCCTCGCAAAGTCTGGCCCCATTCCGAGTCCGGCGGACGAACTTGGCCAGCCCCTCCCCCCAAGGCTATAGCCCACCCGTTTTTTGGGCATTTTTGCGGCGGACGAACTTGGGGACGGGACCTTCGGGCGCTTATTTTTGGGCGCGGCAGTGCCCGCGGCCTATTTTTGGCACACGGAGGCCCCTCGCAAAGTCTGGCCCCATTCCGAGTCCGGCGGACGAACTTGGCCAGCCCCTCCCCCCAAGGCTATAGCCCACCCGTTTTTTGGGCATTTTTGCGGCGGACGAACTTGGGGACGGGACCTTTGGGCGCGGCAGTGCCCGCGGCCTATTTTTGGCACACGGAGGCCCCTCGCAAAGTCTGGCCCCATTCCGAGTCCGGCGGACGAACTTGGCCAGCCCCTCCCCCCAAGGCTATAGCCCACCCGTTTTTTGGGCATTTTTGCGGCGGACGAACTTGGGGACGGGACCTTCGGGCGCTTATTTTTGGGCGCGGCAGTGCCCGCGGCCTATTTTTGGCACACGGAGGCCCCTCGCAAAGTCTGGCCCCATTCCGAGTCCGGCGGACGAACTTGGCCAGCCCCTCCCCCCAAGGCTATAGCCCACCCGTTTTTTTGGGCATTTTTGCGGCGGACGAACTTGGGGACGGGACCTTCGGGCGCTTATTTTTGGGCGCGGCAGTGCCCGCGGCCTATTTTTGGCACACGGAGGCCCCTCGCAAAGTCTGGCCCCATTCCGAGTCCGGCGGACGAACTTGGCCAGCCCCTCCCCCCAAGGCTATAGCCCACCCGTTTTTTGGGCATTTTTGCGGCGGACGAACTTGGGGACGGGACCTTCGGGCGCTTATTTTTGGGCGCGGCAGTGCCCGCGGCCTATTTTTGGCACACGGAGGCCCCTCGCAAAGTCTGGCCCCATTCCGAGTCCGGCGGACGAACTTGGCCAGCCCCTCCCCCCAAGGCTATAGCCCACCCGTTTTTTGGGCATTTTTGCGGCGGACGAACTTGGGGACGGGACCTTCGGGCGCTTATTTTTGGGCGCGGCAGTGCCCGCGGCCTATTTTTGGCACACGGAGGCCCCTCGCAAAGTCTGGCCCCATTCCGAGTCCGGCGGACGAACTTGGCCAGCCCCTCCCCCCAAGGCTATAGCCCACCCGTTTTTTGGGCATTTTTGCGGCGGACGAACTTGGGGACGGGACCTTCGGGCGCTTATTTTTGGGCGCGGCAGTGCCCGCGGCCTATTTTTGGCACACGGAGGCCCCTCGCAAAGTCTGGCCCCATTCCGAGTCCGGCGGACGAACTTGGCCAGCCCCTCCCCCCAAGGCTATAGCCCACCCGTTTTTTGGGCATTTTTGCGGCGGACGAACTTGGGGACGGGACCTTCGGGCGCTTATTTTTGGGCGCGGCAGTGCCCGCGGCCTATTTTTGGCACACGGAGGCCCCTCGCAAAGTCTGGCCCCATTCCGAGTCCGGCGGACGAACTTGGCCAGCCCCTCCCCCCAAGGCTATAGCCCACCCGTTTTTTGGGCATTTTTGCGGCGGACGAACTTGGGGACGGGACCTTCGGGCGCTTATTTTTGGGCGCGGCAGTGCCCGCGGCCTATTTTTGGCACACGGAGGCCCCTCGCAAAGTCTGGCCCCATTCCGAGTCCGGCGGACGAACTTGGCCAGCCCCTCCCCCCAAGGCTATAGCCCACCCGTTTTTTGGGCATTTTTGCGGCGGACGAACTTGGGGACGGGACCTTCGGGCGCTTATTTTTGGGCGCGGCAGTGCCCGCGGCCTATTTTTGGCACACGGAGGCCCCTCGCAAAGTCTGGCCCCATTCCGAGTCCGGCGGACGAACTTGGCCAGCCCCTCCCCCCAAGGCTATAGCCCACCCGTTTTTTGGGCATTTTTGCGGCGGACGAACTTGGGGACGGGACCTTCGGGCGCTTATTTTTGGGCGCGGCAGTGCCCGCGGCCTATTTTTGGCACACGGAGGCCCCTCGCAAAGTCTGGCCCCATTCCGAGTCCGGCGGACGAACTTGGCCAGCCCCTCCCCCCAAGGCTATAGCCCACCCGTTTTTTGGGCATTTTTGCGGCGGACGAACTTGGGGACGGGACCTTCGGGCGCTTATTTTTGGGCGCGGCAGTGCCCGCGGCCTATTTTTGGCACACGGAGGCCCCTCGCAAAGTCTGGCCCCATTCCGAGTCCGGCGGACGAACTTGGCCAGCCCCTCCCCCCAAGGCTATAGCCCACCCGTTTTTTGGGCATTTTTGCGGCGGACGAACTTGGGGACGGGACCTTCGGGCGCTTATTTTTGGGCGCGGCAGTGCCCGCGGCCTATTTTTGGCACACGGAGGCCCCTCGCAAAGTCTGGCCCCATTCCGAGTCCGGCGGACGAACTTGGCCAGCCCCTCCCCCCAAGGCTATAGCCCACCCGTTTTTTGGGCATTTTTGCGGCGGACGAACTTGGGGACGGGACCTTCGGGCGTTTATTTTTGGGCGCGGCAGTGCCCGCGGCCTATTTTTGGCACACGGAGGCCCCTCGCAAAGTCTGGCCCCATTCCGAGTCCGGCGGACGAACTTGGCCAGCCCCTCCCCCCAAGGCTATAGCCCACCCGTTTTTTGGGCATTTTTGCGGCGGACGAACTTGGGGACGGGACCTTCGGGCGCTTATTTTTGGGCGCGGCAGTGCCCGCGGCCTATTTTTGGCACACGGAGGCCCCTCGCAAAGTCTGGCCCCATTCCGAGTCCGGCGGACGAACTTGGCCAGCCCCTCCCCCCAAGGCTATAGCCCACCCGTTTTTTGGGCATTTTTGCGGCGGACGAACTTGGGGACGGGACCTTCGGGCGCTTATTTTTGGGCGCGGCAGTGCCCGCGGCCTATTTTTGGCACACGGAGGCCCCTCGCAAAGTCTGGCCCCATTCCGAGTCCGGCGGACGAACTTGGCCAGCCCCTCCCCCCAAGGCTATAGCCCACCCGTTTTTTGGGCATTTTTGCGGCGGACGAACTTGGGGACGGGACCTTCGGGCGCTTATTTTTGGGCGCGGCAGTGCCCGCGGCCTATTTTTGGCACACGGAGGCCCCTCGCAAAGTCTGGCCCCATTCCGAGTCCGGCGGACGAACTTGGCCAGCCCCTCCCCCCAAGGCTATAGCCCACCCGTTTTTTGGGCATTTTTGCGGCGGACGAACTTGGGGACGGGACCTTCGGGCGCTTATTTTTGGGCGCGGCAGTGCCCGCGGCCTATTTTTGGCACACGGAGGCCCCTCGCAAAGTCTGGCCCCATTCCGAGTCCGGCGGACGAACTTGGCCAGCCCCCCCCCCAAGGCTATAGCCCACCCGTTTTTTGGGCATTTTTGCGGCGGACGAACTTGGGGACGGGACCTTCGGGCGCTTATTTTTGGGCGCGGCAGTGCCCGCGGCCTATTTTTGGCACACGGAGGCCCCTCGCAAAGTCTGGCCCCATTCCGAGTCCGGCGGACGAACTTGGCCAGCCCCTCCCCCCAAGGCTATAGCCCACCCGTTTTTTGGGCATTTTTGCGGCGGACGAACTTGGGGACGGGACCTTCGGGCGCTTATTTTTGGGCGCGGCAGTGCCCGCGGCCTATTTTTGGCACACGGAGGCCCCTCGCAAAGTCTGGCCCCATTCCGAGTCCGGCGGACGAACTTGGCCAGCCCCTCCCCCCAAGGCTATAGCCCACCCGTTTTTTGGGCATTTTTGCGGCGGACGAACTTGGGGACGGGACCTTCGGGCGCTTATTTTTGGGCGCGGCAGTGCCCGCGGCCTATTTTTGGCACACGGAGGCCCCTCGCAAAGTCTGGCCCCATTCCGAGTCCGGCGGACGAACTTGGCCAGCCCCTCCCCCCAAGGCTATAGCCCACCCGTTTTTTGGGCATTTTTGCGGCGGACGAACTTGGGGACGGGACCTTCGGGCGCGGCAGTGCCCGCGGCCTATTTTTGGCACACGGAGGCCCCTCGCAAAGTCTGGCCCCATTCCGAGTCCGGCGGACGAACTTGGCCAGCCCCTCCCCCCAAGGCTATAGCCCACCCGTTTTTTGGGCATTTTTGCGGCGGACGAACTTGGGGACGGGACCTTCGGGCGCTTATTTTTGGGCGCGGCAGTGCCCGCGGCCTATTTTTGGCACACGGAGGCCCCTCGCAAAGTCTGGCCCCATTCCGAGTCCGGCGGACGAACTTGGCCAGCCCCTCCCCCCAAGGCTATAGCCCACCCGTTTTTTGGGCATTTTTGCGGCGGACGAACTTGGGGACGGGACCTTCGGGCGCTTATTTTTGGGCGCGGCAGTGCCCGCGGCCTATTTTTGGCACACGGAGGCCCCTCGCAAAGTCTGGCCCCATTCCGAGTCCGGCGGACGAACTTGGCCAGCCCCTCCCCCCAAGGCTATAGCCCACCCGTTTTTTGGGCATTTTTGCGGCGGACGAACTTGGGGACGGGACCTTCGGGCGCTTATTTTTGGGCGCGGCAGTGCCCGCGGCCTATTTTTGGCACACGGAGGCCCCTCGCAAAGTCTGGCCCCATTCCGAGTCCGGCGGACGAACTTGGCCAGCCCCTCCCCCCAAGGCTATAGCCCACCCGTTTTTTGGGCATTTTTGCGGCGGACGAACTTGGGGACGGGACCTTCGGGCGCTTATTTTTGGGCGCGGCAGTGCCCGCGGCCTATTTTTGGCACACGGAGGCCCCTCGCAAAGTCTGGCCCCATTCCGAGTCCGGCGGACGAACTTGGCCAGCCCCTCCCCCCAAGGCTATAGCCCACCCGTTTTTTGGGCATTTTTGCGGCGGACGAACTTGGGGACGGGACCTTCGGGCGCTTATTTTTGGGCGCGGCAGTGCCCGCGGCCTATTTTTGGCACACGGAGGCCCCTCGCAAAGTCTGGCCCCATTCCGAGTCCGGCGGACGAACTTGGCCAGCCCCTCCCCCCAAGGCTATAGCCCACCCGTTTTTTGGGCATTTTTGCGGCGGACGAACTTGGGGACGGGACCTTCGGGCGCTTATTTTTGGGCGCGGCAGTGCCCGCGGCCTATTTTTGGCACACGGAGGCCCCTCGCAAAGTCTGGCCCCATTCCGAGTCCGGCGGACGAACTTGGCCAGCCCCTCCCCCCAAGGCTATAGCCCACCCGTTTTTTGGGCATTTTTGCGGCGGACGAACTTGGGGACGGGACCTTCGGGCGCTTATTTTTGGGCGCGGCAGTGCCCGCGGCCTATTTTTGGCACACGGAGGCCCCTCGCAAAGTCTGGCCCCATTCCGAGTCCGGCGGACGAACTTGGCCAGCCCCTCCCCCCAAGGCTATAGCCCACCCGTTTTTTGGGCATTTTTGCGGCGGACGAACTTGGGGACGGGACCTTCGGGCGCTTATTTTTGGGCGCGGCAGTGCCCGCGGCCTATTTTTGGCACACGGAGGCCCCTCGCAAAGTCTGGCCCCATTCCGAGTCCGGCGGACGAACTTGGCCAGCCCCTCCCCCCAAGGCTATAGCCCACCCGTTTTTTGGGCATTTTTGCGGCGGACGAACTTGGGGACGGGACCTTCGGGCGCTTATTTTTGGGCGCGGCAGTGCCCGCGGCCTATTTTTGGCACACGGAGGCCCCTCGCAAAGTCTGGCCCCATTCCGAGTCCGGCGGACGAACTTGGCCAGCCCCTCCCCCCAAGGCTATAGCCCACCCGTTTTTTGGGCATTTTTGCGGCGGACGAACTTGGGGACGGGACCTTCGGGCGCTTATTTTTGGGCGCGGCAGTGCCCGCGGCCTATTTTTGGCACACGGAGGCCCCTCGCAAAGTCTGGCCCCATTCCGAGTCCGGCGGACGAACTTGGCCAGCCCCTCCCCCAAGGCTATAGCCCACCCGTTTTTTGGGCATTTTTGCGGCGGACGAACTTGGGGACGGGACCTTCGGGCGCGGCAGTGCCCGCGGCCTATTTTTGGCACACGGAGGCCCCTCGCAAAGTCTGGCCCCATTCCGAGTCCGGCGGACGAACTTGGCCAGCCCCTCCCCCCAAGGCTATAGCCCACCCGTTTTTTGGGCATTTTTGCGGCGGACGAACTTGGGGACGGGACCTTCGGGCGCTTATTTTTGGGCGCGGCAGTGCCCGCGGCCTATTTTTGGCACACGGAGGCCCCTCGCAAAGTCTGGCCCCATTCCGAGTCCGGCGGACGAACTTGGCCAGCCCCTCCCCCCAAGGCTATAGCCCACCCGTTTTTTGGGCATTTTTGCGGCGGACGAACTTGGGGACGGGACCTTCGGGCGCTTATTTTTGGGCGCGGCAGTGCCCGCGGCCTATTTTTGGCACACGGAGGCCCCTCGCAAAGTCTGGCCCCATTCCGAGTCCGGCGGACGAACTTGGCCAGCCCCTCCCCCCAAGGCTATAGCCCACCCGTTTTTTGGGCATTTTTGCGGCGGACGAACTTGGGGACGGGACTTTCGGGCGCGGCAGTGCCCGCGGCCTATTTTTGGCACACGGAGGCCCCTCGCAAAGTCTGGCCCCATTCCGAGTCCGGCGGACGAACTTGGCCAGCCCCTCCCCCCAAGGCTATAGCCCACCCGTTTTTTGGGCATTTTTGCGGCGGACGAACTTGGGGACGGGACTTTCGGCGCGGCAGTGCCCGCGGCCTATTTTTGGCACACGGAGGCCCCTCGCAAAGTCTGGCCCCATTCCGAGTCCGGCGGACGAACTTGGCCAGCCCCTCCCCCCAAGGCTATAGCCCACCCGTTTTTTGGGCATTTTTGCGGCGGACGAACTTGGGGACGGGACCTTCGGGCGCTTATTTTTGGGCGCGGCAGTGCCCGCGGCCTATTTTTGGCACACGGAGGCCCCTCGCAAAGTCTGGCCCCATTCCGAGTCCGGCGGACGAACTTGGCCAGCCCCTCCCCCCAAGGCTATAGCCCACCCGTTTTTTGGGCATTTTTGCGGCGGACGAACTTGGGGACGGGACCTTCGGGCGCTTATTTTTGGGCGCGGCAGTGCCCGCGGCCTATTTTTGGCACACGGAGGCCCCTCGCAAAGTCTGGCCCCATTCCGAGTCCGGCGGACGAACTTGGCCAGCCCCTCCCCCCAAGGCTATAGCCCACCCGTTTTTTGGGCATTTTTGCGGCGGACGAACTTGGGGACGGGACCTTCGGGCGCTTATTTTTGGGCGCGGCAGTGCCCGCGGCCTATTTTTGGCACACGGAGGCCCCTCGCAAAGTCTGGCCCCATTCCGAGTCCGGCGGACGAACTTGGCCAGCCCCTCCCCCCAAGGCTATAGCCCACCCGTTTTTTGGGCATTTTTGCGGCGGACGAACTTGGGGACGGGACCTTCGGGCGCTTATTTTTGGGCGCGGCAGTGCCCGCGGCCTATTTTTGGCACACGGAGGCCCCTCGCAAAGTCTGGCCCCATTCCGAGTCCGGCGGACGAACTTGGCCAGCCCCTCCCCCCAAGGCTATAGCCCACCCGTTTTTTGGGCATTTTTGCGGCGGACGAACTTGGGGACGGGACCTTCGGGCGCTTATTTTTGGGCGCGGCAGTGCCCGCGGCCTATTTTTGGCACACGGAGGCCCCTCGCAAAGTCTGGCCCCATTCCGAGTCCGGCGGACGAACTTGGCCAGCCCCTCCCCCCAAGGCTATAGCCCACCCGTTTTTTGGGCATTTTTGCGGCGGACGAACTTGGGGACGGGACCTTCGGGCGCTTATTTTTGGGCGCGGCAGTGCCCGCGGCCTATTTTTGGCACACGGAGGCCCCTCGCAAAGTCTGGCCCCATTCCGAGTCCGGCGGACGAACTTGGCCAGCCCCTCCCCCCAAGGCTATAGCCCACCCGTTTTTTGGGCATTTTTGCGGCGGACGAACTTGGGGACGGGACCTTCGGGCGCTTATTTTTGGGCGCGGCAGTGCCCGCGGCCTATTTTTGGCACACGGAGGCCCCTCGCAAAGTCTGGCCCCATTCCGAGTCCGGCGGACGAACTTGGCCAGCCCCTCCCCCCAAGGCTATAGCCCACCCGTTTTTTGGGCATTTTTGCGGCGGACGAACTTGGGGACGGGACCTTCGGGCGCTTATTTTTGGGCGCGGCAGTGCCCGCGGCCTATTTTTGGCACACGGAGGCCCCTCGCAAAGTCTGGCCCCATTCCGAGTCCGGCGGACGAACTTGGCCAGCCCCTCCCCCCAAGGCTATAGCCCACCCGTTTTTTGGGCATTTTTGCGGCGGACGAACTTGGGGACGGGACCTTCGGGCGCTTATTTTTGGGCGCGGCAGTGCCCGCGGCCTATTTTTGGCACACGGAGGCCCCTCGCAAAGTCTGGCCCCATTCCGAGTCCGGCGGACGAACTTGGCCAGCCCCTCCCCCCAAGGCTATAGCCCACCCGTTTTTTGGGCATTTTTGCGGCGGACGAACTTGGGGACGGGACCTTCGGGCGCTTATTTTTGGGCGCGGCAGTGCCCGCGGCCTATTTTTGGCACACGGAGGCCCCTCGCAAAGTCTGGCCCCATTCCGAGTCCGGCGGACGAACTTGGCCAGCCCCTCCCCCCAAGGCTATAGCCCACCCGTTTTTTGGGCATTTTTGCGGCGGACGAACTTGGGGACGGGACCTTCGGGCGCTTATTTTTGGGCGCGGCAGTGCCCGCGGCCTATTTTTGGCACACGGAGGCCCCTCGCAAAGTCTGGCCCCATTCCGAGTCCGGCGGACGAACTTGGCCAGCCCCTCCCCCCAAGGCTATAGCCCACCCGTTTTTTGGGCATTTTTGCGGCGGGACGAACTTGGGGACGGGACCTTCGGGCGCTTATTTTTGGGCGCGGCAGTGCCCGCGGCCTATTTTTGGCACACGGAGGCCCCTCGCAAAAGTCTGGCCCCATTCCGAGTCCGGCGGACGAACTTGGCCAGCCCCTCCCCCCAAGGCTATAGCCCACCCGTTTTTTGGGCATTTTTGCGGCGGACGAACTTGGGGACGGGACCTTCGGGCGCTTATTTTTGGGCGCGGCAGTGCCCGCGGCCTATTTTTGGCACACGGAGGCCCCTCGCAAAGTCTGGCCCCATTCCGAGTCCGGCGGACGAACTTGGCCAGCCCCTCCCCCCAAGGCTATAGCCCACCCGTTTTTTGGGCATTTTTGCGGCGGACGAACTTGGGGACGGGACCTTCGGGCGCTTATTTTTGGGCGCGGCAGTGCCCGCGGCCTATTTTTGGCACACGGAGGCCCCTCGCAAAGTCTGGCCCCATTCCGAGTCCGGCGGACGAACTTGGCCAGCCCCTCCCCCCAAGGCTATAGCCCACCCGTTTTTTGGGCATTTTTGCGGCGGACGAACTTGGGGACGGGACCTTCGGGCGCTTATTTTTGGGCGCGGCAGTGCCCGCGGCCTATTTTTGGCACACGGAGGCCCCTCGCAAAGTCTGGCCCCATTCCGAGTCCGGCGGACGAACTTGGCCAGCCCCTCCCCCCAAGGCTATAGCCCACCCGTTTTTTGGGCATTTTTGCGGCGGACGAACTTGGGGACGGGACCTTCGGGCGCTTATTTTTGGGCGCGGCAGTGCCCGCGGCCTATTTTTGGCACACGGAGGCCCCTCGCAAAGTCTGGCCCCATTCCGAGTCCGGCGGACGAACTTGGCCAGCCCCTCCCCCCAAGGCTATAGCCCACCCGTTTTTTGGGCATTTTTGCGGCGGACGAACTTGGGGACGGGACCTTCGGGCTTATATTTTTCGGCGCGGCAGTGCCCGCGGCCTATTTTTGGCACACGGAGGCCCCTCGCAAAGTCTGGCCCCATTCCGAGTCCGGCGGACGAACTTGGCCAGCCCCTCCCCCCAAGGCTATAGCCCACCCGTTTTTTGGGCATTTTTGCGGCGGACGAACTTGGGGACGGGACCTTCGGGCGCTTATTTTTGGGCGCGGCAGTGCCCGCGGCCTATTTTTGGCACACGGAGGCCCCTCGCAAAGTCTGGCCCCATTCCGAGTCCGGCGGACGAACTTGGCCAGCCCCTCCCCCCAAGGCTATAGCCCACCCGTTTTTTGGGCATTTTTGCGGCGGACGAACTTGGGGACGGGACCTTCGGGCGCTTATTTTTGGGCGCGGCAGTGCCCGCGGCCTATTTTTGGCACACGGAGGCCCCTCGCAAAGTCTGGCCCCATTCCGAGTCCGGCGGACGAACTTGGCCAGCCCCTCCCCCCAAGGCTATAGCCCACCCGTTTTTTGGGCATTTTTGCGGCGGACGAACTTGGGGACGGGACCTTCGGGCGCTTATTTTTGGGCGCGGCAGTGCCCGCGGCCTATTTTTGGCACACGGAGGCCCCTCGCAAAGTCTGGCCCCATTCCGAGTCCGGCGGACGAACTTGGCCAGCCCCTCCCCCCAAGGCTATAGCCCACCCGTTTTTTGGGCATTTTTGCGGCGGACGAACTTGGGGACGGGACCTTCGGGCGCTTATTTTTGGGCGCGGCAGTGCCCGCGGCCTATTTTTGGCACACGGAGGCCCCTCGCAAAGTCTGGCCCCATTCCGAGTCCGGCGGACGAACTTGGCCAGCCCCTCCCCCCAAGGCTATAGCCCACCCGTTTTTTGGGCATTTTTGCGGCGGACGAACTTGGGGACGGGACCTTCGGGCGCTTATTTTTGGGTGCGGCAGTGCCCGCGGCCTATTTTTGGCACACGGAGGCCCCTCGCAAAGTCTGGCCCCATTCCGAGTCCGGCGGACGAACTTGGCCAGCCCCTCCCCCCAAGGCTATAGCCCACCCGTTTTTTGGGCATTTTTGCGGCGGACGAACTTGGGGACGGGACCTTCGGGCGCTTATTTTTGGGCGCGGCAGTGCCCGCGGCCTATTTTTGGCACACGGAGGCCCCTCGCAAAGTCTGGCCCCATTCCGAGTCCGGCGGACGAACTTGGCCAGCCCCTCCCCCCAAGGCTATAGCCCACCCGTTTTTTGGGCATTTTTGCGGCGGACGAACTTGGGGACGGGACCTTCGGGCGCTTATTTTTGGGCGCGGCAGTGCCCGCGGCCTATTTTTGGCACACGGAGGCCCCTCGCAAAGTCTGGCCCCATTCCGAGTCCGGCGGACGAACTTGGCCAGCCCCTCCCCCCAAGGCTATAGCCCACCCGTTTTTTGGGCATTTTTGCGGCGGACGAACTTGGGGACGGGACCTTCGGGCGCTTATTTTTGGGCGCGGCAGTGCCCGCGGCCTATTTTTGGCACACGGAGGCCCCTCGCAAAGTCTGGCCCCATTCCGAGTCCGGCGGACGAACTTGGCCAGCCCCTCCCCCCAAGGCTATAGCCCACCCGTTTTTTGGGCATTTTTGCGGCGGACGAACTTGGGGACGGGACCTTCGGGCGCTTATTTTTGGGCGCGGCAGTGCCCGCGGCCTATTTTTGGCACACGGAGGCCCCTCGCAAAGTCTGGCCCCATTCCGAGTCCGGCGGACGAACTTGGCCAGCCCCTCCCCCCAAGGCTATAGCCCACCCGTTTTTTGGGCATTTTTGCGGCGGACGAACTTGGGGACGGGACCTTCGGGCGCTTATTTTTGGGCGCGGCAGTGCCCGCGGCCTATTTTTGGCACACGGAGGCCCCTCGCAAAGTCTGGCCCCATTCCGAGTCCGGCGGACGAACTTGGCCAGCCCCTCCCCCCAAGGCTATAGCCCACCCGTTTTTTGGGCATTTTTGCGGCGGACGAACTTGGGGACGGGACCTTCGGGCGCTTATTTTTGGGCGCGGCAGTGCCCGCGGCCTATTTTTGGCACACGGAGGCCCCTCGCAAAGTCTGGCCCCATTCCGAGTCCGGCGGACGAACTTGGCCAGCCCCTCCCCCCAAGGCTATAGCCCACCCGTTTTTTGGGCATTTTTGCGGCGGACGAACTTGGGGACGGGACCTTCGGGCGCTTATTTTTGGGCGCGGCAGTGCCCGCGGCCTATTTTTGGCACACGGAGGCCCCTCGCAAAGTCTGGCCCCATTCCGAGTCCGGCGGACGAACTTGGCCAGCCCCTCCCCCCAAGGCTATAGCCCACCCGTTTTTTGGGCATTTTTGCGGCGGACGAACTTGGGGACGGGACCTTCGGGCGCTTATTTTTGGGCGCGGCAGTGCCCGCGGCCTATTTTTGGCACACGGAGGCCCCTCGCAAAGTCTGGCCCCATTCCGAGTCCGGCGGACGAACTTGGCCAGCCCCTCCCCCCAAGGCTATAGCCCACCCGTTTTTTGGGCATTTTTGCGGCGGACGAACTTGGGGACGGGACCTTCGGGCGCTTATTTTTGGGCGCGGCAGTGCCCGCGGCCTATTTTTGGCACACGGAGGCCCCTCGCAAAGTCTGGCCCCATTCCGAGTCCGGCGGACGAACTTGGCCAGCCCCTCCCCCCAAGGCTATAGCCCACCCGTTTTTTGGGCATTTTTGCGGCGGACGAACTTGGGGACGGGACCTTCGGGCGCTTATTTTTGGGCGCGGCAGTGCCCGCGGCCTATTTTTGGCACACGGAGGCCCCTCGCAAAGTCTGGCCCCATTCCGAGTCCGGCGGACGAACTTGGCCAGCCCCTCCCCCCAAGGCTATAGCCCACCCGTTTTTTGGGCATTTTTGCGGCGGACGAACTTGGGGACGGGACCTTCGGGCGCTTATTTTTGGGCGCGGCAGTGCCCGCGGCCTATTTTTGGCACACGGAGGCCCCTCGCAAAGTCTGGCCCCATTCCGAGTCCGGCGGACGAACTTGGCCAGCCCCTCCCCCCAAGGCTATAGCCCACCCGTTTTTTGGGCATTTTTGCGGCGGACGAACTTGGGGACGGGACCTTCGGGCGCTTATTTTTGGGCGCGGCAGTGCCCGCGGCCTATTTTTGGCACACGGAGGCCCCTCGCAAAGTCTGGCCCCATTCCGAGTCCGGCGGACGAACTTGGCCAGCCCCTCCCCCCAAGGCTATAGCCCACCCGTTTTTTGGGCATTTTTGCGGCGGACGAACTTGGGGACGGGACCTTCGGGCGCTTATTTTTGGGCGCGGCAGTGCCCGCGGCCTATTTTTGGCACACGGAGGCCCCTCGCAAAGTCTGGCCCCATTCCGAGTCCGGCGGACGAACTTGGCCAGCCCCTCCCCCCAAGGCTATAGCCCACCCGTTTTTTGGGCATTTTTGCGGCGGACGAACTTGGGGACGGGACCTTCGGGCGCTTATTTTTGGGCGCGGCAGTGCCCGCGGCCTATTTTTGGCACACGGAGGCCCCTCGCAAAGTCTGGCCCCATTCCGAGTCCGGCGGACGAACTTGGCCAGCCCCTCCCCCCAAGGCTATAGCCCACCCGTTTTTTGGGCATTTTTGCGGCGGACGAACTTGGGGACGGGACCTTCGGGCGCTTATTTTTGGGCGCGGCAGTGCCCGCGGCCTATTTTTGGCACACGGAGGCCCCTCGCAAAGTCTGGCCCCATTCCGAGTCCGGCGGACGAACTTGGCCAGCCCCTCCCCCCAAGGCTATAGCCCACCCGTTTTTTGGGCATTTTTGCGGCGGACGAACTTGGGGACGGGACCTTCGGGCGCTTATTTTTGGGCGCGGCAGTGCCCGCGGCCTATTTTTGGCACACGGAGGCCCCTCGCAAAGTCTGGCCCCATTCCGAGTCCGGCGGACGAACTTGGCCAGCCCCTCCCCCCAAGGCTATAGCCCACCCGTTTTTTGGGCATTTTTGCGGCGGACGAACTTGGGGACGGGACCTTCGGGCGCTTATTTTTGGGCGCGGCAGTGCCCGCGGCCTATTTTTGGCACACGGAGGCCCCTCGCAAAGTCTGGCCCCATTCCGAGTCCGGCGGACGAACTTGGCCAGCCCCTCCCCCCAAGGCTATAGCCCACCCGTTTTTTGGGCATTTTTGCGGCGGACGAACTTGGGGACGGGACCTTCGGGCGCTTATTTTTGGGCGCGGCAGTGCCCGCGGCCTATTTTTGGCACACGGAGGCCCCTCGCAAAGTCTGGCCCCATTCCGAGTCCGGCGGACGAACTTGGCCAGCCCCTCCCCCCAAGGCTATAGCCCACCCGTTTTTTGGGCATTTTTGCGGCGGACGAACTTGGGGACGGGACCTTCGGGCGCTTATTTTTGGGCGCGGCAGTGCCCGCGGCCTATTTTTGGCACACGGAGGCCCCTCGCAAAGTCTGGCCCCATTCCGAGTCCGGCGGACGAACTTGGCCAGCCCCTCCCCCCAAGGCTATAGCCCACCCGTTTTTTGGGCATTTTTGCGGCGGACGAACTTGGGGACGGGACCTTCGGGCGCTTATTTTTGGGCGCGGCAGTGCCCGCGGCCTATTTTTGGCACACGGAGGCCCCTCGCAAAGTCTGGCCCCATTCCGAGTCCGGCGGACGAACTTGGCCAGCCCCTCCCCCCAAGGCTATAGCCCACCCGTTTTTTGGGCATTTTTGCGGCGGACGAACTTGGGGACGGGACCTTCGGGCGCTTATTTTTGGGCGCGGCAGTGCCCGCGGCCTATTTTTGGCACACGGAGGCCCCTCGCAAAGTCTGGCCCCATTCCGAGTCCGGCGGACGAACTTGGCCAGCCCCTCCCCCCAAGGCTATAGCCCACCCGTTTTTTGGGCATTTTTGCGGCGGACGAACTTGGGGACGGGACCTTCGGGCGCTTATTTTTGGGCGCGGCAGTGCCCGCGGCCTATTTTTGGCACACGGAGGCCCCTCGCAAAGTCTGGCCCCATTCCGAGTCCGGCGGACGAACTTGGCCAGCCCCTCCCCCCAAGGCTATAGCCCACCCGTTTTTTGGGCATTTTTGCGGCGGACGAACTTGGGGACGGGACCTTCGGGCGCTTATTTTTGGGCGCGGCAGTGCCCGCGGCCTATTTTTGGCACACGGAGGCCCCTCGCAAAGTCTGGCCCCATTCCGAGTCCGGCGGACGAACTTGGCCAGCCCCTCCCCCCAAGGCTATAGCCCACCCGTTTTTTGGGCATTTTTGCGGCGGACGAACTTGGGGACGGGACCTTCGGGCGCTTATTTTTGGGCGCGGCAGTGCCCGCGGCCTATTTTTGGCACACGGAGGCCCCTCGCAAAGTCTGGCCCCATTCCGAGTCCGGCGGACGAACTTGGCCAGCCCCTCCCCCCAAGGCTATAGCCCACCCGTTTTTTGGGCATTTTTGCGGCGGACGAACTTGGGGACGGGACCTTCGGGCGCTTATTTTTGGGCGCGGCAGTGCCCGCGGCCTATTTTTGGCACACGGAGGCCCCTCGCAAAGTCTGGCCCCATTCCGAGTCCGGCGGACGAACTTGGCCAGCCCCTCCCCCCAAGGCTATAGCCCACCCGTTTTTTGGGCATTTTTGCGGCGGACGAACTTGGGGACGGGACCTTCGGGCGCTTATTTTTGGGCGCGGCAGTGCCCGCGGCCTATTTTTGGCACACGGAGGCCCCTCGCAAAGTCTGGCCCCATTCCGAGTCCGGCGGACGAACTTGGCCAGCCCCTCCCCCCAAGGCTATAGCCCACCCGTTTTTTGGGCATTTTTGCGGCGGACGAACTTGGGGACGGGACCTTCGGGCGCTTATTTTTGGGCGCGGCAGTGCCCGCGGCCTATTTTTGGCACACGGAGGCCCCTCGCAAAGTCTGGCCCCATTCCGAGTCCGGCGGACGAACTTGGCCAGCCCCTCCCCCCAAGGCTATAGCCCACCCGTTTTTTGGGCATTTTTGCGGCGGACGAACTTGGGGACGGGACCTTCGGGCGCTTATTTTTGGGCGCGGCAGTGCCCGCGGCCTATTTTTGGCACACGGAGGCCCCTCGCAAAGTCTGGCCCCATTCCGAGTCCGGCGGACGAACTTGGCCAGCCCCTCCCCCCAAGGCTATAGCCCACCCGTTTTTTGGGCATTTTTGCGGCGGACGAACTTGGGGACGGGACCTTCGGGCGCTTATTTTTGGGCGCGGCAGTGCCCGCGGCCTATTTTTGGCACACGGAGGCCCCTCGCAAAGTCTGGCCCCATTCCGAGTCCGGCGGACGAACTTGGCCAGCCCCTCCCCCCAAGGCTATAGCCCACCCGTTTTTTGGGCATTTTTGCGGCGGACGAACTTGGGGACGGGACCTTCGGGCGCTTATTTTTGGGCGCGGCAGTGCCCGCGGCCTATTTTTGGCACACGGAGGCCCCTCGCAAAGTCTGGCCCCATTCCGAGTCCGGCGGACGAACTTGGCCAGCCCCTCCCCCCAAGGCTATAGCCCACCCGTTTTTTGGGCATTTTTGCGGCGGACGAACTTGGGGACGGGACCTTCGGGCGCTTATTTTTGGGCGCGGCAGTGCCCGCGGCCTATTTTTGGCACACGGAGGCCCCTCGCAAAGTCTGGCCCCATTCCGAGTCCGGCGGACGAACTTGGCCAGCCCCTCCCCCCAAGGCTATAGCCCACCCGTTTTTTGGGCATTTTTGCGGCGGACGAACTTGGGGACGGGACCTTCGGGCGCTTATTTTTGGGCGCGGCAGTGCCCGCGGCCTATTTTTGGCACACGGAGGCCCCTCGCAAAGTCTGGCCCCATTCCGAGTCCGGCGGACGAACTTGGCCAGCCCCTCCCCCCAAGGCTATAGCCCACCCGTTTTTTGGGCATTTTTGCGGCGGACGAACTTGGGGACGGGACCTTCGGGCGCTTATTTTTGGGCGCGGCAGTGCCCGCGGCCTATTTTTGGCACACGGAGGCCCCTCGCAAAGTCTGGCCCCATTCCGAGTCCGGCGGACGAACTTGGCCAGCCCCTCCCCCCAAGGCTATAGCCCACCCGTTTTTTGGGCATTTTTGCGGCGGACGAACTTGGGGACGGGACCTTCGGGCGCTTATTTTTGGGCGCGGCAGTGCCCGCGGCCTATTTTTGGCACACGGAGGCCCCTCGCAAAGTCTGGCCCCATTCCGAGTCCGGCGGACGAACTTGGCCAGCCCCTCCCCCCAAGGCTATAGCCCACCCGTTTTTTGGGCATTTTTGCGGCGGACGAACTTGGGGACGGGACCTTCGGGCGCTTATTTTTGGGCGCGGCAGTGCCCGCGGCCTATTTTTGGCACACGGAGGCCCCTCGCAAAGTCTGGCCCCATTCCGAGTCCGGCGGACGAACTTGGCCAGCCCCTCCCCCCAAGGCTATAGCCCACCCGTTTTTTGGGCATTTTTGCGGCGGACGAACTTGGGGACGGGACCTTCGGGCGCTTATTTTTGGGCGCGGCAGTGCCCGCGGCCTATTTTTGGCACACGGAGGCCCCTCGCAAAGTCTGGCCCCATTCCGAGTCCGGCGGACGAACTTGGCCAGCCCCTCCCCCCAAGGCTATAGCCCACCCGTTTTTTGGGCATTTTTGCGGCGGACGAACTTGGGGACGGGACCTTCGGGCGCTTATTTTTGGGCGCGGCAGTGCCCGCGGCCTATTTTTGGCACACGGAGGCCCCTCGCAAAGTCTGGCCCCATTCCGAGTCCGGCGGACGAACTTGGCCAGCCCCTCCCCCCAAGGCTATAGCCCACCCGTTTTTTGGGCATTTTTGCGGCGGACGAACTTGGGGACGGGACCTTCGGGCGCTTATTTTTGGGCGCGGCAGTGCCCGCGGCCTATTTTTGGCACACGGAGGCCCCTCGCAAAGTCTGGCCCCATTCCGAGTCCGGCGGACGAACTTGGCCAGCCCCTCCCCCCAAGGCTATAGCCCACCCGTTTTTTGGGCATTTTTGCGGCGGACGAACTTGGGGACGGGACCTTCGGGCGCTTATTTTTGGGCGCGGCAGTGCCCGCGGCCTATTTTTGGCACACGGAGGCCCCTCGCAAAGTCTGGCCCCATTCCGAGTCCGGCGGACGAACTTGGCCAGCCCCTCCCCCCAAGGCTATAGCCCACCCGTTTTTTGGGCATTTTTGCGGCGGACGAACTTGGGGACGGGACCTTCGGGCGCTTATTTTTGGGCGCGGCAGTGCCCGCGGCCTATTTTTGGCACACGGAGGCCCCTCGCAAAGTCTGGCCCCATTCCGAGTCCGGCGGACGAACTTGGCCAGCCCCTCCCCCCAAGGCTATAGCCCACCCGTTTTTTGGGCATTTTTGCGGCGGACGAACTTGGGGACGGGACCTTCGGGCGCTTATTTTTGGGCGCGGCAGTGCCCGCGGCCTATTTTTGGCACACGGAGGCCCCTCGCAAAGTCTGGCCCCATTCCGAGTCCGGCGGACGAACTTGGCCAGCCCCTCCCCCCAAGGCTATAGCCCACCCGTTTTTTGGGCATTTTTGCGGCGGACGAACTTGGGGACGGGACCTTCGGGCGCTTATTTTTGGGCGCGGCAGTGCCCGCGGCCTATTTTTGGCACACGGAGGCCCCTCGCAAAGTCTGGCCCCATTCCGAGTCCGGCGGACGAACTTGGCCAGCCCCTCCCCCCAAGGCTATAGCCCACCCGTTTTTTGGGCATTTTTGCGGCGGACGAACTTGGGGACGGGACCTTCGGGCGCTTATTTTTGGCGCGGCAGTGCCCGCGGCCTATTTTTGGCACACGGAGGCCCCTCGCAAAGTCTGGCCCCATTCCGAGTCCGGCGGACGAACTTGGCCAGCCCCTCCCCCCAAGGCTATAGCCCACCCGTTTTTTGGGCATTTTTGCGGCGGACGAACTTGGGGACGGGACCTTCGGGCGCTTATTTTTGGGCGCGGCAGTGCCCGCGGCCTATTTTTGGCACACGGAGGCCCCTCGCAAAGTCTGGCCCCATTCCGAGTCCGGCGGACGAACTTGGCCAGCCCCTCCCCCCAAGGCTATAGCCCACCCGTTTTTTGGGCATTTTTGCGGCGGACGAACTTGGGGACGGGACCTTCGGGCGCTTATTTTTGGCGCGGCAGTGCCCGCGGCCTATTTTTGGCACACGGAGGCCCCTCGCAAAGTCTGGCCCCATTCCGAGTCCGGCGGACGAACTTGGCCAGCCCCTCCCCCCAAGGCTATAGCCCACCCGTTTTTTGGGCATTTTTGCGGCGGACGAACTTGGGGACGGGACCTTCGGGCGCTTATTTTTGGGCGCGGCAGTGCCCGCGGCCTATTTTTGGCACACGGAGGCCCCTCGCAAAGTCTGGCCCCATTCCGAGTCCGGCGGACGAACTTGGCCAGCCCCTCCCCCCAAGGCTATAGCCCACCCGTTTTTTGGGCGCTGCAGTGCCTTGGCCTATTTTTGGCACACGGAGGCCCCTCGCAAAGTCTGGCCCCATTCCGAGTCCGGCGGACGAACTTGGCCAGCCCCTCCCCCCAAGGCTATAGCCCACCCGTTTTTTGGGCATTTTTGCGGCGGACGAACTTGGGGACGGGACCTTCGGGCGCTTATTTTTGGGCGCGGCAGTGCCCGCGGCCTATTTTTGGCACACGGAGGCCCCTCGCAAAGTCTGGCCCCATTCCGAGTCCGGCGGACGAACTTGGCCAGCCCCTCCCCCCAAGGATATAGCCCACCCGTTTTTGGGCGCGGCAGTGCCCGCGGCCTATTTTTGGCACACGGAGGCCCCTCGCAAACTCTGGCCCCATTCCGAGTCCGGCGGACGAACTTGGCCAGCCCCTCCCCCCAAGGCTATAGCCCACCCGTTTTTTGGGCATTTTTGCGGCGGACGAACTTGGGGACGGGACCTTCGGGCGCTTATTTTTGGGCGCGGCAGTGCCCGCGGCCTATTTTTGGCACACGGAGGCCCCTCGCAAAGTCTGGCCCCATTCCGAGTCCGGCGGACGAACTTGGCCAGCCCCTCCCCCCAAGGCTATAGCCCACCCGTTTTTTGGGCATTTTTGCGGCGGACGAACTTGGGGACGGGACCTTCGGGCGCTTATTTTTGGGCGCGGCAGTGCCCGCGGCCTATTTTTGGCACACGGAGGCCCCTCGCAAAGTCTGGCCCCATTCCGAGTCCGGCGGACGAACTTGGCCAGCCCCTCCCCCCAAGGCTATAGCCCACCCGTTTTTTGGGCATTTTTGCGGCGGACGAACTTGGGGACGGGACCTTCGGGCGCTTATTTTTGGGCGCGGCAGTGCCCGCGGCCTATTTTTGGCACACGGAGGCCCCTCGCAAAGTCTGGCCCCATTCCGAGTCCGGCGGACGAACTTGGCCAGCCCCTCCCCCCAAGGCTATAGCCCACCCGTTTTTTGGGCATTTTTGCGGCGGACGAACTTGGGGACGGGACCTTCGGGCGCTTATTTTTGGGCGCGGCAGTGCCCGCGGCCTATTTTTGGCACACGGAGGCCCCTCGCAAAGTCTGGCCCCATTCCGAGTCCGGCGGACGAACTTGGCCAGCCCCTCCCCCCAAGGCTATAGCCCACCCGTTTTTTGGGCATTTTTGCGGCGGACGAACTTGGGGACGGGACCTTCGGGCGCTTATTTTTGGGCGCGGCAGTGCCCGCGGCCTATTTTTGGCACACGGAGGCCCCTCGCAAAGTCTGGCCCCATTCCGAGTCCGGCGGACGAACTTGGCCAGCCCCTCCCCCCAAGGCTATAGCCCACCCGTTTTTTGGGCATTTTTGCGGCGGACGAACTTGGGGACGGGACCTTCGGGCGCTTATTTTTGGGCGCGGCAGTGCCCGCGGCCTATTTTTGGCACACGGAGGCCCCTCGCAAAGTCTGGCCCCATTCCGAGTCCGGCGGACGAACTTGGCCAGCCCCTCCCCCCAAGGCTATAGCCCACCCGTTTTTTGGGCATTTTTGCGGCGGACGAACTTGGGGACGGGACCTTCGGGCGCTTATTTTTGGGCGCGGCAGTGCCCGCGGCCTATTTTTGGCACACGGAGGCCCCTCGCAAAGTCTGGCCCCATTCCGAGTCCGGCGGACGAACTTGGCCAGCCCCTCCCCCCAAGGCTATAGCCCACCCGTTTTTTGGGCATTTTTGCGGCGGACGAACTTGGGGACGGGACCTTCGGGCGCTTATTTTTGGGCGCGGCAGTGCCCGCGGCCTATTTTTGGCACACGGAGGCCCCTCGCAAAGTCTGGCCCCATTCCGAGTCCGGCGGACGAACTTGGCCAGCCCCTCCCCCCAAGGCTATAGCCCACCCGTTTTTTGGGCATTTTTGCGGCGGACGAACTTGGGGACGGGACCTTCGGGCGCTTATTTTTGGGCGCGGCAGTGCCCGCGGCCTATTTTTGGCACACGGAGGCCCCTCGCAAAGTCTGGCCCCATTCCGAGTCCGGCGGACGAACTTGGCCAGCCCCTCCCCCCAAGGCTATAGCCCACCCGTTTTTTGGGCATTTTTGCGGCGGACGAACTTGGGGACGGGACCTTCGGGCGCTTATTTTTGGGCGCGGCAGTGCCCGCGGCCTATTTTTGGCACACGGAGGCCCCTCGCAAAGTCTGGCCCCATTCCGAGTCCGGCGGACGAACTTGGCCAGCCCCTCCCCCCAAGGCTATAGCCCACCCGTTTTTTGGGCATTTTTGCGGCGGACGAACTTGGGGACGGGACCTTCGGGCGCTTATTTTTGGGCGCGGCAGTGCCCGCGGCCTATTTTTGGCACACGGAGGCCCCTCGCAAAGTCTGGCCCCATTCCGAGTCCGGCGGACGAACTTGGCCAGCCCCCCCCCAAGGCTATAGCCCACCCGTTTTTTGGGCATTTTTGCGGCGGACGAACTTGGGGACGGGACCTTCGGGCGCTTATTTTTGGGCGCGGCAGTGCCCGCGGCCTATTTTTGGCACACGGAGGCCCCTCGCAAACTCTGGCCCCATTCCGAGTCCGGCGGACGAACTTGGCCAGCCCCTCCCCCCAAGGCTATAGCCCACCCGTTTTTTGGGCATTTTTGCGGCGGACGAACTTGGGGACGGGACCTTCGGGCGCTTATTTTTGGGCGCGGCAGTGCCCGCGGCCTATTTTTGGCACACGGAGGCCCCTCGCAAAGTCTGGCCCCATTCCGAGTCCGGCGGACGAACTTGGCCAGCCCCTCCCCCCAAGGCTATAGCCCACCCGTTTTTTGGGCATTTTTGCGGCGGACGAACTTGGGGACGGGACCTTCGGGCGCTTATTTTTGGGCGCGGCAGTGCCCGCGGCCTATTTTTGGCACACGGAGGCCCCTCGCAAAGTCTGGCCCCATTCCGAGTCCGGCGGACGAACTTGGCCAGCCCCTCCCCCCAAGGCTATAGCCCACCCGTTTTTTGGGCATTTTTGCGGCGGACGAACTTGGGGACGGGACCTTCGGGCGCTTATTTTTGGGCGCGGCAGTGCCCGCGGCCTATTTTTGGCACACGGAGGCCCCTCGCAAAGTCTGGCCCCATTCCGAGTCCGGCGGACGAACTTGGCCAGCCCCTCCCCCCAAGGCTATAGCCCACCCGTTTTTTGGGCATTTTTGCGGCGGACGAACTTGGGGACGGGACCTTCGGGCGCTTATTTTTGGGCGCGGCAGTGCCCGCGGCCTATTTTTGGCACACGGAGGCCCCTCGCAAAGTCTGGCCCCATTCCGAGTCCGGCGGACGAACTTGGCCAGCCCCTCCCCCCAAGGCTATAGCCCACCCGTTTTTTGGGCATTTTTGCGGCGGACGAACTTGGGGACGGGACCTTCGGGCGCTTATTTTTGGGCGCGGCAGTGCCCGCGGCCTATTTTTGGCACACGGAGGCCCCTCGCAAAGTCTGGCCCCATTCCGAGTCCGGCGGACGAACTTGGCCAGCCCCTCCCCCCAAGGCTATAGCCCACCCGTTTTTTGGGCATTTTTGCGGCGGACGAACTTGGGGACGGGACCTTCGGGCGCTTATTTTTGGGCGCGGCAGTGCCCGCGGCCTATTTTTGGCACACGGAGGCCCCTCGCAAAGTCTGGCCCCATTCCGAGTCCGGCGGACGAACTTGGCCAGCCCCTCCCCCCAAGGCTATAGCCCACCCGTTTTTTGGGCATTTTTGCGGCGGACGAACTTGGGGACGGGACCTTCGGGCGCTTATTTTTGGGCGCGGCAGTGCCCGCGGCCTATTTTTGGCACACGGAGGCCCCTCGCAAAGTCTGGCCCCATTCCGAGTCCGGCGGACGAACTTGGCCAGCCCCTCCCCCCAAGGCTATAGCCCACCCGTTTTTTGGGCATTTTTGCGGCGGACGAACTTGGGGACGGGACCTTCGGGCGCTTATTTTTGGGCGCGGCAGTGCCCGCGGCCTATTTTTGGCACACGGAGGCCCCTCGCAAAGTCTGGCCCCATTCCGAGTCCGGCGGACGAACTTGGCCAGCCCCTCCCCCCAAGGCTATAGCCCACCCGTTTTTTGGGCATTTTTGCGGCGGACGAACTTGGGGACGGGACCTTCGGGCGCTTATTTTTGGGCGCGGCAGTGCCCGCGGCCTATTTTTGGCACACGGAGGCCCCTCGCAAAGTCTGGCCCCATTCCGAGTCCGGCGGACGAACTTGGCCAGCCCCTCCCCCCAAGGCTATAGCCCACCCGTTTTTTGGGCATTTTTGCGGCGGACGAACTTGGGGACGGGACCTTCGGGCGCTTATTTTTGGGCGCGGCAGTGCCCGCGGCCTATTTTTGGCACACGGAGGCCCCTCGCAAAGTCTGGCCCCATTCCGAGTCCGGCGGACGAACTTGGCCAGCCCCTCCCCCCAAGGCTATAGCCCACCCGTTTTTTGGGCATTTTTGCGGCGGACGAACTTGGGGACGGGACCTTCGGGCGCTTATTTTTGGGCGCGGCAGTGCCCGCGGCCTATTTTTGGCACACGGAGGCCCCTCGCAAAGTCTGGCCCCATTCCGAGTCCGGCGGACGAACTTGGCCAGCCCCTCCCCCCAAGGCTATAGCCCACCCGTTTTTTGGGCATTTTTGCGGCGGACGAACTTGGGGACGGGACCTTCGGGCGCTTATTTTTGGGCGCGGCAGTGCCCGCGGCCTATTTTTGGCACACGGAGGCCCCTCGCAAAGTCTGGCCCCATTCCGAGTCCGGCGGACGAACTTGGCCAGCCCCTCCCCCCAAGGCTATAGCCCACCCGTTTTTTGGGCATTTTTGCGGCGGACGAACTTGGGGACGGGACCTTCGGGCGCTTATTTTTGGGCGCGGCAGTGCCCGCGGCCTATTTTTGGCACACGGAGGCCCCTCGCAAAGTCTGGCCCCATTCCGAGTCCGGCGGACGAACTTGGCCAGCCCCTCCCCCCAAGGCTATAGCCCACCCGTTTTTTGGGCATTTTTGCGGCGGACGAACTTGGGGACGGGACCTTCGGGCGCTTATTTTTGGGCGCGGCAGTGCCCGCGGCCTATTTTTGGCACACGGAGGCCCCTCGCAAAGTCTGGCCCCATTCCGAGTCCGGCGGACGAACTTGGCCAGCCCCTCCCCCCAAGGCTATAGCCCACCCGTTTTTTGGGCATTTTTGCGGCGGACGAACTTGGGGACGGGACCTTCGGGCGCTTATTTTTGGGCGCGGCAGTGCCCGCGGCCTATTTTTGGCACACGGAGGCCCCTCGCAAAGTCTGGCCCCATTCCGAGTCCGGCGGACGAACTTGGCCAGCCCCTCCCCCCAAGGCTATAGCCCACCCGTTTTTTGGGCATTTTTGCGGCGGACGAACTTGGGGACGGGACCTTCGGGCGCTTATTTTTGGGCGCGGCAGTGCCCGCGGCCTATTTTTGGCACACGGAGGCCCCTCGCAAAGTCTGGCCCCATTCCGAGTCCGGCGGACGAACTTGGCCAGCCCCTCCCCCCAAGGCTATAGCCCACCCGTTTTTTGGGTGCGGCTGTGCCTGTGGCCTATTTTTGGCACACGGAGGCCCCTCGCAAAGTCTGGCCCCATTCCGAGTCCGGCGGACGAACTTGGCCAGCCCCTCCCCCCAAGGCTATAGCCCACCCGTTTTTTGGGCATTTTTGCGGCGGACGAACTTGGGGACGGGACCTTCGGGCGCTTATTTTTGGGCGCGGCAGTGCCCGCGGCCTATTTTTGGCACACGGAGGCCCCTCGCAAAGTCTGGCCCCATTCCGAGTCCGGCGGACGAACTTGGCCAGCCCCTCCCCCCAAGGCTATAGCCCACCCGTTTTTTGGGCATTTTTGCGGCGGACGAACTTGGGGACGGGACCTTCGGGCGCTTATTTTTGGGCGCGGCAGTGCCCGCGGCCTATTTTTGGCACACGGAGGCCCCTCGCAAAGTCTGGCCCCATTCCGAGTCCGGCGGACGAACTTGGCCAGCCCCTCCCCCCAAGGCTATAGCCCACCCGTTTTTTGGGCATTTTTGCGGCGGACGAACTTGGGGACGGGACCTTCGGGCGCTTATTTTTGGGCGCGGCAGTGCCCGCGGCCTATTTTTGGCACACGGAGGCCCCTCGCAAAGTCTGGCCCCATTCCGAGTCCGGCGGACGAACTTGGCCAGCCCCTCCCCCCAAGGCTATAGCCCACCCGTTTTTTGGGCATTTTTGCGGCGGACGAACTTGGGGACGGGACCTTCGGGCGCTTATTTTTGGGCGCGGCAGTGCCCGCGGCCTATTTTTGGCACACGGAGGCCCCTCGCAAAGTCTGGCCCCATTCCGAGTCCGGCGGACGAACTTGGCCAGCCCCTCCCCCCAAGGCTATAGCCCACCCGTTTTTTGGGCATTTTTGCGGCGGACGAACTTGGGGACGGGACCTTCGGGCGCTTATTTTTGGGCGCGGCAGTGCCCGCGGCCTATTTTTGGCACACGGAGGCCCCTCGCAAAGTCTGGCCCCATTCCGAGTCCGGCGGACGAACTTGGCCAGCCCCTCCCCCCAAGGCTATAGCCCACCCGTTTTTTGGGCATTTTTGCGGCGGACGAACTTGGGGACGGGACCTTCGGGCGCTTATTTTTGGGCGCGGCAGTGCCCGCGGCCTATTTTTGGCACACGGAGGCCCCTCGCAAAGTCTGGCCCCATTCCGAGTCCGGCGGACGAACTTGGCCAGCCCCTCCCCCCAAGGCTATAGCCCACCCGTTTTTTGGGCATTTTTGCGGCGGACGAACTTGGGGACGGGACCTTCGGGCGCTTATTTTTGGGCGCGGCAGTGCCCGCGGCCTATTTTTGGCACACGGAGGCCCCTCGCAAAGTCTGGCCCCATTCCGAGTCCGGCGGACGAACTTGGCCAGCCCCTCCCCCCAAGGCTATAGCCCACCCGTTTTTTGGGCATTTTTGCGGCGGACGAACTTGGGGACGGGACCTTCGGGCGCTTATTTTTGGGCGCGGCAGTGCCCGCGGCCTATTTTTGGCACACGGAGGCCCCTCGCAAAGTCTGGCCCCATTCCGAGTCCGGCGGACGAACTTGGCCAGCCCCTCCCCCCAAGGCTATAGCCCACCCGTTTTTTGGGCATTTTTGCGGCGGACGAACTTGGGGACGGGACCTTCGGGCGCTTATTTTTGGGCGCGGCAGTGCCCGCGGCCTATTTTTGGCACACGGAGGCCCCTCGCAAAGTCTGGCCCCATTCCGAGTCCGGCGGACGAACTTGGCCAGCCCCTCCCCCCAAGGCTATAGCCCACCCGTTTTTTGGGCATTTTTGCGGCGGACGAACTTGGGGACGGGACCTTCGGGCGCTTATTTTTGGGCGCGGCAGTGCCCGCGGCCTATTTTTGGCACACGGAGGCCCCTCGCAAAGTCTGGCCCCATTCCGAGTCCGGCGGACGAACTTGGCCAGCCCCTCCCCCCAAGGCTATAGCCCACCCGTTTTTTGGGCATTTTTGCGGCGGACGAACTTGGGGACGGGACCTTCGGGCGCTTATTTTTGGGCGCGGCAGTGCCCGCGGCCTATTTTTGGCACACGGAGGCCCCTCGCAAAGTCTGGCCCCATTCCGAGTCCGGCGGACGAACTTGGCCAGCCCCTCCCCCCAAGGCTATAGCCCACCCGTTTTTTGGGCATTTTTGCGGCGGACGAACTTGGGGACGGGACCTTCGGGCGCTTATTTTTGGGCGCGGCAGTGCCCGCGGCCTATTTTTGGCACACGGAGGCCCCTCGCAAAGTCTGGCCCCATTCCGAGTCCGGCGGACGAACTTGGCCAGCCCCTCCCCCCAAGGCTATAGCCCACCCGTTTTTTGGGCATTTTTGCGGCGGACGAACTTGGGGACGGGACCTTCGGGCGCTTATTTTTGGGCGCGGCAGTGCCCGCGGCCTATTTTTGGCACACGGAGGCCCCTCGCAAAGTCTGGCCCCATTCCGAGTCCGGCGGACGAACTTGGCCAGCCCCTCCCCCCAAGGCTATAGCCCACCCGTTTTTTGGGCATTTTTGCGGCGGACGAACTTGGGGACGGGACCTTCGGGCGCTTATTTTTGGGCGCGGCAGTGCCCGCGGCCTATTTTTGGCACACGGAGGCCCCTCGCAAAGTCTGGCCCCATTCCGAGTCCGGCGGACGAACTTGGCCAGCCCCTCCCCCCAAGGCTATAGCCCACCCGTTTTTTGGGCATTTTTGCGGCGGACGAACTTGGGGACGGGACCTTCGGGCGCTTATTTTTGGGCGCGGCAGTGCCCGCGGCCTATTTTTGGCACACGGAGGCCCCTCGCAAAGTCTGGCCCCATTCCGAGTCCGGCGGACGAACTTGGCCAGCCCCTCCCCCCAAGGCTATAGCCCACCCGTTTTTTGGGCATTTTTGCGGCGGACGAACTTGGGGACGGGACCTTCGGGCGCTTATTTTTGGGCGCGGCAGTGCCCGCGGCCTATTTTTGGCACACGGAGGCCCCTCGCAAAGTCTGGCCCCATTCCGAGTCCGGCGGACGAACTTGGCCAGCCCCTCCCCCCAAGGCTATAGCCCACCCGTTTTTTGGGCATTTTTGCGGCGGACGAACTTGGGGACGGGACCTTCGGGCGCTTATTTTTGGGCGCGGCAGTGCCCGCGGCCTATTTTTGGCACACGGAGGCCCCTCGCAAAGTCTGGCCCCATTCCGAGTCCGGCGGACGAACTTGGCCAGCCCCTCCCCCCAAGGCTATAGCCCACCCGTTTTTTGGGCATTTTTGCGGCGGACGAACTTGGGGACGGGACCTTCGGGCGCTTATTTTTGGGCGCGGCAGTGCCCGCGGCCTATTTTTGGCACACGGAGGCCCCTCGCAAAGTCTGGCCCCATTCCGAGTCCGGCGGACGAACTTGGCCAGCCCCTCCCCCCAAGGCTATAGCCCACCCGTTTTTTGGGCATTTTTGCGGCGGACGAACTTGGGGACGGGACCTTCGGGCGCTTATTTTTGGGCGCGGCAGTGCCCGCGGCCTATTTTTGGCACACGGAGGCCCCTCGCAAAGTCTGGCCCCATTCCGAGTCCGGCGGACGAACTTGGCCAGCCCCTCCCCCCAAGGCTATAGCCCACCCGTTTTTTGGGCATTTTTGCGGCGGACGAACTTGGGGACGGGACCTTCGGGCGCTTATTTTTGGGCGCGGCAGTGCCCGCGGCCTATTTTTGGCACACGGAGGCCCCTCGCAAAGTCTGGCCCCATTCCGAGTCCGGCGGACGAACTTGGCCAGCCCCTCCCCCCAAGGCTATAGCCCACCCGTTTTTTGGGCATTTTTGCGGCGGACGAACTTGGGGACGGGACCTTCGGGCGCTTATTTTTGGGCGCGGCAGTGCCCGCGGCCTATTTTTGGCACACGGAGGCCCCTCGCAAAGTCTGGCCCCATTCCGAGTCCGGCGGACGAACTTGGCCAGCCCCTCCCCCCAAGGCTATAGCCCACCCGTTTTTTGGGCATTTTTGCGGCGGACGAACTTGGGGACGGGACCTTCGGGCGCTTATTTTTGGGCGCGGCAGTGCCCGCGGCCTATTTTTGGCACACGGAGGCCCCTCGCAAAGTCTGGCCCCATTCCGAGTCCGGCGGACGAACTTGGCCAGCCCCTCCCCCCAAGGCTATAGCCCACCCGTTTTTTGGGCATTTTTGCGGCGGACGAACTTGGGGACGGGAGCTTCGGGCGCTTATTTTTGGGCGCGGCAGTGCCCGCGGCCTATTTTTGGCACACGGAGGCCCCTCGCAAAGTCTGGCCCCATTCCGAGTCCGGCGGACGAACTTGGCCAGCCCCTCCCCCCAAGGCTATAGCCCACCCGTTTTTTGGGCATTTTTGCGGCGGACGAACTTGGGGACGGGACCTTCGGGCGCTTATTTTTGGGCGCGGCAGTGCCCGCGGCCTATTTTTGGCACACGGAGGCCCCTCGCAAAGTCTGGCCCCATTCCGAGTCCGGCGGACGAACTTGGCCAGCCCCTCCCCCCAAGGCTATAGCCCACCCGTTTTTTGGGCATTTTTGCGGCGGACGAACTTGGGGACGGGACCTTCGGGCGCTTATTTTTGGGCGCGGCAGTGCCCGCGGCCTATTTTTGGCACACGGAGGCCCCTCGCAAAGTCTGGCCCCATTCCGAGTCCGGCGGACGAACTTGGCCAGCCCCTCCCCCCAAGGCTATAGCCCACCCGTTTTTTGGGCATTTTTGCGGCGGACGAACTTGGGGACGGGACCTTCGGGCGCTTATTTTTGGGCGCGGCAGTGCCCGCGGCCTATTTTTGGCACACGGAGGCCCCTCGCAAAGTCTGGCCCCATTCCGAGTCCGGCGGACGAACTTGGCCAGCCCCTCCCCCCAAGGCTATAGCCCACCCGTTTTTTGGGCATTTTTGCGGCGGACGAACTTGGGGACGGGACCTTCGGGCGCTTATTTTTGGGCGCGGCAGTGCCCGCGGCCTATTTTTGGCACACGGAGGCCCCTCGCAAAGTCTGGCCCCATTCCGAGTCCGGCGGACGAACTTGGCCAGCCCCTCCCCCCAAGGCTATAGCCCACCCGTTTTTTGGGCATTTTTGCGGCGGACGAACTTGGGGACGGGACCTTCGGGCGCTTATTTTTGGGCGCGGCAGTGCCCGCGGCCTATTTTTGGCACACGGAGGCCCCTCGCAAAGTCTGGCCCCATTCCGAGTCCGGCGGACGAACTTGGCCAGCCCCTCCCCCCAAGGCTATAGCCCACCCGTTTTTTGGGCATTTTTGCGGCGGACGAACTTGGGGACGGGACCTTCGGGCGCTTATTTTTGGGCGCGGCAGTGCCCGCGGCCTATTTTTGGCACACGGAGGCCCCTCGCAAAGTCTGGCCCCATTCCGAGTCCGGCGGACGAACTTGGCCAGCCCCTCCCCCCAAGGCTATAGCCCACCCGTTTTTTGGGCATTTTTGCGGCGGACGAACTTGGGGACGGGACCTTCGGGCGCTTATTTTTGGGCGCGGCAGTGCCCGCGGCCTATTTTTGGCACACGGAGGCCCCTCGCAAAGTCTGGCCCCATTCCGAGTCCGGCGGACGAACTTGGCCAGCCCCTCCCCCCAAGGCTATAGCCCACCCGTTTTTTGGGCATTTTTGCGGCGGACGAACTTGGGGACGGGACCTTCGGGCGCTTATTTTTGGGCGCGGCAGTGCCCGCGGCCTATTTTTGGCACACGGAGGCCCCTCGCAAAGTCTGGCCCCATTCCGAGTCCGGCGGACGAACTTGGCCAGCCCCTCCCCCCAAGGCTATAGCCCACCCGTTTTTTGGGCATTTTTGCGGCGGACGAACTTGGGGACGGGACCTTCGGGCGCTTATTTTTGGGCGCGGCAGTGCCCGCGGCCTATTTTTGGCACACGGAGGCCCCTCGCAAAGTCTGGCCCCATTCCGAGTCCGGCGGACGAACTTGGCCAGCCCCTCCCCCCAAGGCTATAGCCCACCCGTTTTTTGGGCATTTTTGCGGCGGACGAACTTGGGGACGGGACCTTCGGGCGCTTATTTTTGGGCGCGGCAGTGCCCGCGGCCTATTTTTGGCACACGGAGGCCCCTCGCAAAGTCTGGCCCCATTCCGAGTCCGGCGGACGAACTTGGCCAGCCCCTCCCCCCAAGGCTATAGCCCACCCGTTTTTTGGGCATTTTTGCGGCGGACGAACTTGGGGACGGGACCTTCGGGCGCTTATTTTTGGGCGCGGCAGTGCCCGCGGCCTATTTTTGGCACACGGAGGCCCCTCGCAAAGTCTGGCCCCATTCCGAGTCCGGCGGACGAACTTGGCCAGCCCCTCCCCCCAAGGCTATAGCCCACCCGTTTTTTGGGCATTTTTGCGGCGGACGAACTTGGGGACGGGACCTTCGGGCGCTTATTTTTGGGCGCGGCAGTGCCCGCGGCCTATTTTTGGCACACGGAGGCCCCTCGCAAAGTCTGGCCCCATTCCGAGTCCGGCGGACGAACTTGGCCAGCCCCTCCCCCCAAGGCTATAGCCCACCCGTTTTTTGGGCATTTTTGCGGCGGACGAACTTGGGGACGGGACCTTCGGGCGCTTATTTTTGGGCGCGGCAGTGCCCGCGGCCTATTTTTGGCACACGGAGGCCCCTCGCAAAGTCTGGCCCCATTCCGAGTCCGGCGGACGAACTTGGCCAGCCCCTCCCCCCAAGGCTATAGCCCACCCGTTTTTTGGGCATTTTTGCGGCGGACGAACTTGGGGACGGGACCTTCGGGCGCTTATTTTTGGGCGCGGCAGTGCCCGCGGCCTATTTTTGGCACACGGAGGCCCCTCGCAAAGTCTGGCCCCATTCCGAGTCCGGCGGACGAACTTGGCCAGCCCCTCCCCCCAAGGCTATAGCCCACCCGTTTTTTGGGCATTTTTGCGGCGGACGAACTTGGGGACGGGACCTTCGGGCGCTTATTTTTGGGCGCGGCAGTGCCCGCGGCCTATTTTTGGCACACGGAGGCCCCTCGCAAAGTCTGGCCCCATTCCGAGTCCGGCGGACGAACTTGGCCAGCCCCTCCCCCCAAGGCTATAGCCCACCCGTTTTTTGGGCATTTTTGCGGCGGACGAACTTGGGGACGGGACCTTCGGGCGCTTATTTTTGGGCGCGGCAGTGCCCGCGGCCTATTTTTGGCACACGGAGGCCCCTCGCAAAGTCTGGCCCCATTCCGAGTCCGGCGGACGAACTTGGCCAGCCCCTCCCCCCAAGGCTATAGCCCACCCGTTTTTTGGGCATTTTTGCGGCGGACGAACTTGGGGACGGGACCTTCGGGCGCTTATTTTTGGGCGCGGCAGTGCCCGCGGCCTATTTTTGGCACACGGAGGCCCCTCGCAAAGTCTGGCCCCATTCCGAGTCCGGCGGACGAACTTGGCCAGCCCCTCCCCCCAAGGCTATAGCCCACCCGTTTTTTGGGCATTTTTGCGGCGGACGAACTTGGGGACGGGACCTTCGGGCGCTTATTTTTGGGCGCGGCAGTGCCCGCGGCCTATTTTTGGCACACGGAGGCCCCTCGCAAAGTCTGGCCCCATTCCGAGTCCGGCGGACGAACTTGGCCAGCCCCTCCCCCCAAGGCTATAGCCCACCCGTTTTTTGGGCATTTTTGCGGCGGACGAACTTGGGGACGGGACCTTCGGGCGCTTATTTTTGGGCGCGGCAGTGCCCGCGGCCTATTTTTGGCACACGGAGGCCCCTCGCAAAGTCTGGCCCCATTCCGAGTCCGGCGGACGAACTTGGCCAGCCCCTCCCCCCAAGGCTATAGCCCACCCGTTTTTTGGGCATTTTTGCGGCGGACGAACTTGGGGACGGGACCTTCGGGCGCTTATTTTTGGGCGCGGCAGTGCCCGCGGCCTATTTTTGGCACACGGAGGCCCCTCGCAAAGTCTGGCCCCATTCCGAGTCCGGCGGACGAACTTGGCCAGCCCCTCCCCCCAAGGCTATAGCCCACCCGTTTTTTGGGCATTTTTGCGGCGGACGAACTTGGGGACGGGACCTTCGGGCCCTTATTTTTGGGCGCGGCAGTGCCCGCGGCCTATTTTTGGCACACGGAGGCCCCTCGCAAAGTCTGGCCCCATTCCGAGTCCGGCGGACGAACTTGGCCAGCCCCTCCCCCCAAGGCTATAGCCCACCCGTTTTTTGGGCATTTTTGCGGCGGACGAACTTGGGGACGGGACCTTCGGGCGCTTATTTTTGGGCGCGGCAGTGCCCGCGGCCTATTTTTGGCACACGGAGGCCCCTCGCAAAGTCTGGCCCCATTCCGAGTCCGGCGGACGAACTTGGCCAGCCCCTCCCCCCAAGGCTATAGCCCACCCGTTTTTTGGGCATTTTTGCGGCGGACGAACTTGGGGACGGGACCTTCGGGCGCTTATTTTTGGGCGCGGCAGTGCCCGCGGCCTATTTTTGGCACACGGAGGCCCCTCGCAAAGTCTGGCCCCATTCCGAGTCCGGCGGACGAACTTGGCCAGCCCCTCCCCCCAAGGCTATAGCCCACCCGTTTTTTGGGCATTTTTGCGGCGGACGAACTTGGGGACGGGACCTTCGGGCGCTTATTTTTGGGCGCGGCAGTGCCCGCGGCCTATTTTTGGCACACGGAGGCCCCTCGCAAAGTCTGGCCCCATTCCGAGTCCGGCGGACGAACTTGGCCAGCCCCTCCCCCCAAGGCTATAGCCCACCCGTTTTTTGGGCATTTTTGCGGCGGACGAACTTGGGGACGGGACCTTCGGGCGCTTATTTTTGGGCGCGGCAGTGCCCGCGGCCTATTTTTGGCACACGGAGGCCCCTCGCAAAGTCTGGCCCCATTCCGAGTCCGGCGGACGAACTTGGCCAGCCCCTCCCCCCAAGGCTATAGCCCACCCGTTTTTTGGGCATTTTTGCGGCGGACGAACTTGGGGACGGGACCTTCGGGCGCTTATTTTTGGGCGCGGCAGTGCCCGCGGCCTATTTTTGGCACACGGAGGCCCCTCGCAAAGTCTGGCCCCATTCCGAGTCCGGCGGACGAACTTGGCCAGCCCCTCCCCCCAAGGCTATAGCCCACCCGTTTTTTGGGCATTTTTGCGGCGGACGAACTTGGGGACGGGACCTTCGGGCGCTTATTTTTGGGCGCGGCAGTGCCCGCGGCCTATTTTTGGCACACGGAGGCCCCTCGCAAAGTCTGGCCCCATTCCGAGTCCGGCGGACGAACTTGGCCAGCCCCTCCCCCCAAGGCTATAGCCCACCCGTTTTTTGGGCATTTTTGCGGCGGACGAACTTGGGGACGGGACCTTCGGGCGCTTATTTTTGGGCGCGGCAGTGCCCGCGGCCTATTTTTGGCACACGGAGGCCCCTCGCAAAGTCTGGCCCCATTCCGAGTCCGGCGGACGAACTTGGCCAGCCCCTCCCCCCAAGGCTATAGCCCACCCGTTTTTTGGGCATTTTTGCGGCGGACGAACTTGGGGACGGGACCTTCGGGCGCTTATTTTTGGGCGCGGCAGTGCCCGCGGCCTATTTTTGGCACACGGAGGCCCCTCGCAAAGTCTGGCCCCATTCCGAGTCCGGCGGACGAACTTGGCCAGCCCCTCCCCCCAAGGCTATAGCCCACCCGTTTTTTGGGCATTTTTGCGGCGGACGAACTTGGGGACGGGACCTTCGGGCGCTTATTTTTGGGCGCGGCAGTGCCCGCGGCCTATTTTTGGCACACGGAGGCCCCTCGCAAAGTCTGGCCCCATTCCGAGTCCGGCGGACGAACTTGGCCAGCCCCTCCCCCCAAGGCTATAGCCCACCCGTTTTTTGGGCATTTTTGCGGCGGACGAACTTGGGGACGGGACCTTCGGGCGCTTATTTTTGGGCGCGGCAGTGCTCGCAGCCTATTTTTGGCACACGGAGGCCCCTCGCAAAGTCTGGCCCCATTCCGAGTCCGGCGGACGAACTTGGCCAGCCCCTCCCCCCAAGGCTATAGCCCACCCGTTTTTTGGGCATTTTTGCGGCGGACGAACTTGGGGACGGGACCTTCGGGCGCTTATTTTTGGGCGCGGCAGTGCCCGCGGCCTATTTTTGGCACACGGAGGCCCCTCGCAAAGTCTGGCCCCATTCCGAGTCCGGCGGACGAACTTGGCCAGCCCCTCCCCCCAAGGCTATAGCCCACCCGTTTTTTGGGCATTTTTGCGGCGGACGAACTTGGGGACGGGACCTTCGGGCGCTTATTTTTGGGCGCGGCAGTGCCCGCGGCCTATTTTTGGCACACGGAGGCCCCTCGCAAAGTCTGGCCCCATTCCGAGTCCGGCGGACGAACTTGGCCAGCCCCTCCCCCCAAGGCTATAGCCCACCCGTTTTTTGGGCATTTTTGCGGCGGACGAACTTGGGGACGGGACCTTCGGGCGCTTATTTTTGGGCGCGGCAGTGCCCGCGGCCTATTTTTGGCACACGGAGGCCCCTCGCAAAGTCTGGCCCCATTCCGAGTCCGGCGGACGAACTTGGCCAGCCCCTCCCCCCAAGGCTATAGCCCACCCGTTTTTTGGGCATTTTTGCGGCGGACGAACTTGGGGACGGGACCTTCGGGCGCTTATTTTTGGGCGCGGCAGTGCCCGCGGCCTATTTTTGGCACACGGAGGCCCCTCGCAAAGTCTGGCCCCATTCCGAGTCCGGCGGACGAACTTGGCCAGCCCCTCCCCCCAAGGCTATAGCCCACCCGTTTTTTGGGCATTTTTGCGGCGGACGAACTTGGGGACGGGACCTTCGGGCGCTTATTTTTGGGCGCGGCAGTGCCCGCGGCCTATTTTTGGCACACGGAGGCCCCTCGCAAAGTCTGGCCCCATTCCGAGTCCGGCGGACGAACTTGGCCAGCCCCTCCCCCCAAGGCTATAGCCCACCCGTTTTTTGGGCATTTTTGCGGCGGACGAACTTGGGGACGGGACCTTCGGGCGCTTATTTTTGGGCGCGGCAGTGCCCGCGGCCTATTTTTGGCACACGGAGGCCCCTCGCAAAGTCTGGCCCCATTCCGAGTCCGGCGGACGAACTTGGCCAGCCCCTCCCCCCAAGGCTATAGCCCACCCGTTTTTTGGGCATTTTTGCGGCGGACGAACTTGGGGACGGGACCTTCGGGCGCTTATTTTTGGGCGCGGCAGTGCCCGCGGCCTATTTTTGGCACACGGAGGCCCCTCGCAAAGTCTGGCCCCATTCCGAGTCCGGCGGACGAACTTGGCCAGCCCCTCCCCCCAAGGCTATAGCCCACCTTTTTTTTTGGGCATTTTTGCGGCGGACGAACTTGGGGACGGGACCTTCGGGCGCTTATTTTTGGGCGCGGCAGTGCCCGCGGCCTATTTTTGGCACACGGAGGCCCCTCGCAAAGTCTGGCCCCATTCCGAGTCCGGCGGACGAACTTGGCCAGCCCCTCCCCCCAAGGCTATAGCCCACCCGTTTTTTGGGCATTTTTGCGGCGGACGAACTTGGGGACGGGACCTTCGGGCGCTTATTTTTGGGCGCGGCAGTGCCCGCGGCCTATTTTTGGCACACGGAGGCCCCTCGCAAAGTCTGGCCCCATTCCGAGTCCGGCGGACGAACTTGGCCAGCCCCTCCCCCCAAGGCTATAGCCCACCCGTTTTTTGGGCATTTTTGCGGCGGACGAACTTGGGGACGGGACCTTCGGGCGCTTATTTTTGGGCGCGGCAGTGCCCGCGGCCTATTTTTGGCACACGGAGGCCCCTCGCAAAGTCTGGCCCCATTCCGAGTCCGGCGGACGAACTTGGCCAGCCCCTCCCCCCAAGGCTATAGCCCACCCTTTTTTTGGGCATTTTTGCGGCGGACGAACTTGGGGACGGGACCTTCGGGCGCTTATTTTTGGGCGCGGCAGTGCCCGCGGCCTATTTTTGGCACACGGAGGCCCCTCGCAAAGTCTGGCCCCATTCCGAGTCCGGCGGACGAACTTGGCCAGCCCCTCCCCCCAAGGCTATAGCCCACCCGTTTTTTGGGCATTTTTGCGGCGGACGAACTTGGGGACGGGACCTTCGGGCGCTTATTTTTGGGCGCGGCAGTGCCCGCGGCCTATTTTTGGCACACGGAGGCCCCTCGCAAAGTCTGGCCCCATTCCGAGTCCGGCGGACGAACTTGGCCAGCCCCTCCCCCCAAGGCTATAGCCCACCCGTTTTTTGGGCATTTTTGCGGCGGACGAACTTGGGGACGGGACCTTCGGGCGCTTATTTTTGGGCGCGGCAGTGCCCGCGGCCTATTTTTGGCACACGGAGGCCCCTCGCAAAGTCTGGCCCCATTCCGAGTCCGGCGGACGAACTTGGCCAGCCCCTCCCCCCAAGGCTATAGCCCACCCGTTTTTTGGGCATTTTTGCGGCGGACGAACTTGGGGACGGGACCTTCGGGCGCTTATTTTTGGGCGCGGCAGTGCCCGCGGCCTATTTTTGGCACACGGAGGCCCCTCGCAAAGTCTGGCCCCATTCCGAGTCCGGCGGACGAACTTGGCCAGCCCCTCCCCCCAAGGCTATAGCCCACCCGTTTTTTGGGCATTTTTGCGGCGGACGAACTTGGGGACGGGACCTTCGGGCGCTTATTTTTGGGCGCGGCAGTGCCCGCGGCCTATTTTTGGCACACGGAGGCCCCTCGCAAAGTCTGGCCCCATTCCGAGTCCGGCGGACGAACTTGGCCAGCCCCTCCCCCCAAGGCTATAGCCCACCCGTTTTTTGGGCATTTTTGCGGCGGACGAACTTGGGGACGGGACCTTCGGGCGCTTATTTTTGGGCGCGGCAGTGCCCGCGGCCTATTTTTGGCACACGGAGGCCCCTCGCAAAGTCTGGCCCCATTCCGAGTCCGGCGGACGAACTTGGCCAGCCCCTCCCCCCAAGGCTATAGCCCACCCGTTTTTTGGGCATTTTTGCGGCGGACGAACTTGGGGACGGGACCTTCGGGCGCTTATTTTTGGGCGCGGCAGTGCCCGCGGCCTATTTTTGGCACACGGAGGCCCCTCGCAAAGTCTGGCCCCATTCCGAGTCCGGCGGACGAACTTGGCCAGCCCCTCCCCCCAAGGCTATAGCCCACCCGTTTTTTGGGCATTTTTGCGGCGGACGAACTTGGGGACGGGACCTTCGGGCGCTTATTTTTGGGCGCGGCAGTGCCCGCGGCCTATTTTTGGCACACGGAGGCCCCTCGCAAAGTCTGGCCCCATTCCGAGTCCGGCGGACGAACTTGGCCAGCCCCTCCCCCCAAGGCTATAGCCCACCCGTTTTTTGGGCATTTTTGCGGCGGACGAACTTGGGGACGGGACCTTCGGGCGCTTATTTTTGGGCGCGGCAGTGCCCGCGGCCTATTTTTGGCACACGGAGGCCCCTCGCAAAGTCTGGCCCCATTCCGAGTCCGGCGGACGAACTTGGCCAGCCCCTCCCCCCAAGGCTATAGCCCACCCGTTTTTTGGGCATTTTTGCGGCGGACGAACTTGGGGACGGGACCTTCGGGCGCTTATTTTTGGGCGCGGCAGTGCCCGCGGCCTATTTTTGGCACACGGAGGCCCCTCGCAAAGTCTGGCCCCATTCCGAGTCCGGCGGACGAACTTGGCCAGCCCCTCCCCCCAAGGCTATAGCCCACCCGTTTTTTGGGCATTTTTGCGGCGGACGAACTTGGGGACGGGACCTTCGGGCGCTTATTTTTGGGCGCGGCAGTGCCCGCGGCCTATTTTTGGCACACGGAGGCCCCTCGCAAAGTCTGGCCCCATTCCGAGTCCGGCGGACGAACTTGGCCAGCCCCTCCCCCCAAGGCTATAGCCCACCCGTTTTTTGGGCATTTTTGCGGCGGACGAACTTGGGGACGGGACCTTCGGGCGCTTATTTTTGGGCGCGGCAGTGCCCGCGGCCTATTTTTGGCACACGGAGGCCCCTCGCAAAGTCTGGCCCCATTCCGAGTCCGGCGGACGAACTTGGCCAGCCCCTCCCCCCAAGGCTATAGCCCACCCGTTTTTTGGGCATTTTTGCGGCGGACGAACTTGGGGACGGGACCTTCGGGCGCTTATTTTTGGGCGCGGCAGTGCCCGCGGCCTATTTTTGGCACACGGAGGCCCCTCGCAAAGTCTGGCCCCATTCCGAGTCCGGCGGACGAACTTGGCCAGCCCCTCCCCCCAAGGCTATAGCCCACCCGTTTTTTGGGCATTTTTGCGGCGGACGAACTTGGGGACGGGACCTTCGGGCGCTTATTTTTGGGCGCGGCAGTGCCCGCGGCCTATTTTTGGCACACGGAGGCCCCTCGCAAAGTCTGGCCCCATTCCGAGTCCGGCGGACGAACTTGGCCAGCCCCTCCCCCCAAGGCTATAGCCCACCCGTTTTTTGGGCATTTTTGCGGCGGACGAACTTGGGGACGGGACCTTCGGGCGCTTATTTTTGGGCGCGGCAGTGCCCGCGGCCTATTTTTGGCACACGGAGGCCCCTCGCAAAGTCTGGCCCCATTCCGAGTCCGGCGGACGAACTTGGCCAGCCCCTCCCCCCAAGGCTATAGCCCACCCGTTTTTTGGGCATTTTTGCGGCGGACGAACTTGGGGACGGGACCTTCGGGCGCTTATTTTTGGGCGCGGCAGTGCCCGCGGCCTATTTTTGGCACACGGAGGCCCCTCGCAAAGTCTGGCCCCATTCCGAGTCCGGCGGACGAACTTGGCCAGCCCCTCCCCCCAAGGCTATAGCCCACCCGTTTTTTGGGCATTTTTGCGGCGGACGAACTTGGGGACGGGACCTTCGGGCGCTTATTTTTGGGCGCGGCAGTGCCCGCGGCCTATTTTTGGCACACGGAGGCCCCTCGCAAAGTCTGGCCCCATTCCGAGTCCGGCGGACGAACTTGGCCAGCCCCTCCCCCCAAGGCTATAGCCCACCCGTTTTTTGGGCATTTTTGCGGCGGACGAACTTGGGGACGGGACCTTCGGGCGCTTATTTTTGGGCGCGGCAGTGCCCGCGGCCTATTTTTGGCACACGGAGGCCCCTCGCAAAGTCTGGCCCCATTCCGAGTCCGGCGGACGAACTTGGCCAGCCCCTCCCCCCAAGGCTATAGCCCACCCGTTTTTTGGGCATTTTTGCGGCGGACGAACTTGGGGACGGGACCTTCGGGCGCTTATTTTTGGGCGCGGCAGTGCCCGCGGCCTATTTTTGGCACACGGAGGCCCCTCGCAAAGTCTGGCCCCATTCCGAGTCCGGCGGACGAACTTGGCCAGCCCCTCCCCCCAAGGCTATAGCCCACCCGTTTTTTGGGCATTTTTGCGGCGGACGAACTTGGGGACGGGACCTTCGGGCGCTTATTTTTGGGCGCGGCAGTGCCCGCGGCCTATTTTTGGCACACGGAGGCCCCTCGCAAAGTCTGGCCCCATTCCGAGTCCGGCGGACGAACTTGGCCAGCCCCTCCCCCCAAGGCTATAGCCCACCCGTTTTTTGGGCATTTTTGCGGCGGACGAACTTGGGGACGGGACCTTCGGGCGCTTATTTTTGGGCGCGGCAGTGCCCGCGGCCTATTTTTGGCACACGGAGGCCCCTCGCAAAGTCTGGCCCCATTCCGAGTCCGGCGGACGAACTTGGCCAGCCCCTCCCCCCAAGGCTATAGCCCACCCGTTTTTTGGGCATTTTTGCGGCGGACGAACTTGGGGACGGGACCTTCGGGCGCTTATTTTTGGGCGCGGCAGTGCCCGCGGCCTATTTTTGGCACACGGAGGCCCCTCGCAAAGTCTGGCCCCATTCCGAGTCCGGCGGACGAACTTGGCCAGCCCCTCCCCCCAAGGCTATAGCCCACCCGTTTTTTGGGCATTTTTGCGGCGGACGAACTTGGGGACGGGACCTTCGGGCGCTTATTTTTGGGCGCGGCAGTGCCCGCGGCCTATTTTTGGCACACGGAGGCCCCTCGCAAAGTCTGGCCCCATTCCGAGTCCGGCGGACGAACTTGGCCAGCCCCTCCCCCCAAGGCTATAGCCCACCCGTTTTTTGGGCATTTTTGCGGCGGACGAACTTGGGGACGGGACCTTCGGGCGCTTATTTTTGGGCGCGGCAGTGCCCGCGGCCTATTTTTGGCACACGGAGGCCCCTCGCAAAGTCTGGCCCCATTCCGAGTCCGGCGGACGAACTTGGCCAGCCCCTCCCCCCAAGGCTATAGCCCACCCGTTTTTTGGGCATTTTTGCGGCGGACGAACTTGGGGACGGGACCTTCGGGCGCTTATTTTTGGGCGCGGCAGTGCCCGCGGCCTATTTTTGGCACACGGAGGCCCCTCGCAAAGTCTGGCCCCATTCCGAGTCCGGCGGACGAACTTGGCCAGCCCCTCCCCCCAAGGCTATAGCCCACCCGTTTTTTGGGCATTTTTGCGGCGGACGAACTTGGGGACGGGACCTTCGGGCGCTTATTTTTGGGCGCGGCAGTGCCCGCGGCCTATTTTTGGCACACGGAGGCCCCTCGCAAAGTCTGGCCCCATTCCGAGTCCGGCGGACGAACTTGGCCAGCCCCTCCCCCCAAGGCTATAGCCCACCCGTTTTTTGGGCATTTTTGCGGCGGACGAACTTGGGGACGGGACCTTCGGGCGCTTATTTTTGGGCGCGGCAGTGCCCGCGGCCTATTTTTGGCACACGGAGGCCCCTCGCAAAGTCTGGCCCCATTCCGAGTCCGGCGGACGAACTTGGCCAGCCCCTCCCCCCAAGGCTATAGCCCACCCGTTTTTTGGGCATTTTTGCGGCGGACGAACTTGGGGACGGGACCTTCGGGCGCTTATTTTTGGGCGCGGCAGTGCCCGCGGCCTATTTTTGGCACACGGAGGCCCCTCGCAAAGTCTGGCCCCATTCCGAGTCCGGCGGACGAACTTGGCCAGCCCCTCCCCCCAAGGCTATAGCCCACCCGTTTTTTGGGCATTTTTGCGGCGGACGAACTTGGGGACGGGACCTTCGGGCGCTTATTTTTGGGCGCGGCAGTGCCCGCGGCCTATTTTTGGCACACGGAGGCCCCTCGCAAAGTCTGGCCCCATTCCGAGTCCGGCGGACGAACTTGGCCAGCCCCTCCCCCCAAGGCTATAGCCCACCCGTTTTTTGGGCATTTTTGCGGCGGACGAACTTGGGGACGGGACCTTCGGGCGCTTATTTTTGGGCGCGGCAGTGCCCGCGGCCTATTTTTGGCACACGGAGGCCCCTCGCAAAGTCTGGCCCCATTCCGAGTCCGGCGGACGAACTTGGCCAGCCCCTCCCCCCAAGGCTATAGCCCACCCGTTTTTTGGGCATTTTTGCGGCGGACGAACTTGGGGACGGGACCTTCGGGCGCTTATTTTTGGGCGCGGCAGTGCCCGCGGCCTATTTTTGGCACACGGAGGCCCCTCGCAAAGTCTGGCCCCATTCCGAGTCCGGCGGACGAACTTGGCCAGCCCCTCCCCCCAAGGCTATAGCCCACCCGTTTTTTGGGCATTTTTGCGGCGGACGAACTTGGGGACGGGACCTTCGGGCGCTTATTTTTGGGCGCGGCAGTGCCCGCGGCCTATTTTTGGCACACGGAGGCCCCTCGCAAAGTCTGGCCCCATTCCGAGTCCGGCGGACGAACTTGGCCAGCCCCTCCCCCCAAGGCTATAGCCCACCCGTTTTTTGGGCATTTTTGCGGCGGACGAACTTGGGGACGGGACCTTCGGGCGCTTATTTTTGGGCGCGGCAGTGCCCGCGGCCTATTTTTGGCACACGGAGGCCCCTCGCAAAGTCTGGCCCCATTCCGAGTCCGGCGGACGAACTTGGCCAGCCCCTCCCCCCAAGGCTATAGCCCACCCGTTTTTTGGGCATTTTTGCGGCGGACGAACTTGGGGACGGGACCTTCGGGCGCTTATTTTTGGGCGCGGCAGTGCCCGCGGCCTATTTTTGGCACACGGAGGCCCCTCGCAAAGTCTGGCCCCATTCCGAGTCCGGCGGACGAACTTGGCCAGCCCCTCCCCCCAAGGCTATAGCCCACCCGTTTTTTGGGCATTTTTGCGGCGGACGAACTTGGGGACGGGACCTTCGGGCGCTTATTTTTGGGCGCGGCAGTGCCCGCGGCCTATTTTTGGCACACGGAGGCCCCTCGCAAAGTCTGGCCCCATTCCGAGTCCGGCGGACGAACTTGGCCAGCCCCTCCCCCCAAGGCTATAGCCCACCCGTTTTTTGGGCATTTTTGCGGCGGACGAACTTGGGGACGGGACCTTCGGGCGCTTATTTTTGGGCGCGGCAGTGCCCGCGGCCTATTTTTGGCACACGGAGGCCCCTCGCAAAGTCTGGCCCCATTCCGAGTCCGGCGGACGAACTTGGCCAGCCCCTCCCCCCAAGGCTATAGCCCACCCGTTTTTTGGGCATTTTTGCGGCGGACGAACTTGGGGACGGGACCTTCGGGCGCTTATTTTTGGGCGCGGCAGTGCCCGCGGCCTATTTTTGGCACACGGAGGCCCCTCGCAAAGTCTGGCCCCATTCCGAGTCCGGCGGACGAACTTGGCCAGCCCCTCCCCCCAAGGCTATAGCCCACCCGTTTTTTGGGCATTTTTGCGGCGGACGAACTTGGGGACGGGACCTTCGGGCGCTTATTTTTGGGCGCGGCAGTGCCCGCGGCCTATTTTTGGCACACGGAGGCCCCTCGCAAAGTCTGGCCCCATTCCGAGTCCGGCGGACGAACTTGGCCAGCCCCTCCCCCCAAGGCTATAGCCCACCCGTTTTTTGGGCATTTTTGCGGCGGACGAACTTGGGGACGGGACCTTCGGGCGCTTATTTTTGGGCGCGGCAGTGCCCGCGGCCTATTTTTGGCACACGGAGGCCCCTCGCAAAGTCTGGCCCCATTCCGAGTCCGGCGGACGAACTTGGCCAGCCCCTCCCCCCAAGGCTATAGCCCACCCGTTTTTTGGGCATTTTTGCGGCGGACGAACTTGGGGACGGGACCTTCGGGCGCTTATTTTTGGGCGCGGCAGTGCCCGCGGCCTATTTTTGGCACACGGAGGCCCCTCGCAAAGTCTGGCCCCATTCCGAGTCCGGCGGACGAACTTGGCCAGCCCCTCCCCCCAAGGCTATAGCCCACCCGTTTTTTGGGCATTTTTGCGGCGGACGAACTTGGGGACGGGACCTTCGGGCGCTTATTTTTGGGCGCGGCAGTGCCCGCGGCCTATTTTTGGCACACGGAGGCCCCTCGCAAAGTCTGGCCCCATTCCGAGTCCGGCGGACGAACTTGGCCAGCCCCTCCCCCCAAGGCTATAGCCCACCCGTTTTTTGGGCATTTTTGCGGCGGACGAACTTGGGGACGGGACCTTCGGGCGCTTATTTTTGGGCGCGGCAGTGCCCGCGGCCTATTTTTGGCACACGGAGGCCCCTCGCAAAGTCTGGCCCCATTCCGAGTCCGGCGGACGAACTTGGCCAGCCCCTCCCCCCAAGGCTATAGCCCACCCGTTTTTTGGGCATTTTTGCGGCGGACGAACTTGGGGACGGGACCTTCGGGCGCTTATTTTTGGGCGCGGCAGTGCCCGCGGCCTATTTTTGGCACACGGAGGCCCCTCGCAAAGTCTGGCCCCATTCCGAGTCCGGCGGACGAACTTGGCCAGCCCCTCCCCCCAAGGCTATAGCCCACCCGTTTTTTGGGCATTTTTGCGGCGGACGAACTTGGGGACGGGACCTTCGGGCGCTTATTTTTGGGCGCGGCAGTGCCCGCGGCCTATTTTTGGCACACGGAGGCCCCTCGCAAAGTCTGGCCCCATTCCGAGTCCGGCGGACGAACTTGGCCAGCCCCTCCCCCCAAGGCTATAGCCCACCCGTTTTTTGGGCATTTTTGCGGCGGACGAACTTGGGGACGGGACCTTCGGGCGCTTATTTTTGGGCGCGGCAGTGCCCGCGGCCTATTTTTGGCACACGGAGGCCCCTCGCAAAGTCTGGCCCCATTCCGAGTCCGGCGGACGAACTTGGCCAGCCCCTCCCCCCAAGGCTATAGCCCACCCGTTTTTTGGGCATTTTTGCGGCGGACGAACTTGGGGACGGGACCTTCGGGCGCTTATTTTTGGGCGCGGCAGTGCCCGCGGCCTATTTTTGGCACACGGAGGCCCCTCGCAAAGTCTGGCCCCATTCCGAGTCCGGCGGACGAACTTGGCCAGCCCCTCCCCCCAAGGCTATAGCCCACCCGTTTTTTGGGCATTTTTGCGGCGGACGAACTTGGGGACGGGACCTTCGGGCGCTTATTTTTGGGCGCGGCAGTGCCCGCGGCCTATTTTTGGCACACGGAGGCCCCTCGCAAAGTCTGGCCCCATTCCGAGTCCGGCGGACGAACTTGGCCAGCCCCTCCCCCCAAGGCTATAGCCCACCCGTTTTTTGGGCATTTTTGCGGCGGACGAACTTGGGGACGGGACCTTCGGGCGCTTATTTTTGGGCGCGGCAGTGCCCGCGGCCTATTTTTGGCACACGGAGGCCCCTCGCAAAGTCTGGCCCCATTCCGAGTCCGGCGGACGAACTTGGCCAGCCCCTCCCCCCAAGGCTATAGCCCACCCGTTTTTTGGGCATTTTTGCGGCGGACGAACTTGGGGACGGGACCTTCGGGCGCTTATTTTTGGGCGCGGCAGTGCCCGCGGCCTATTTTTGGCACACGGAGGCCCCTCGCAAAGTCTGGCCCCATTCCGAGTCCGGCGGACGAACTTGGCCAGCCCCTCCCCCCAAGGCTATAGCCCACCCGTTTTTTGGGCATTTTTGCGGCGGCGGACGAACTTGGGGACGGGACCTTCGGGCGCTTATTTTTGGGCGCGGCAGTGCCCGCGGCCTATTTTTGGCACACGGAGGCCCCTCGCAAAGTCTGGCCCCATTCCGAGTCCGGCGGACGAACTTGGCCAGCCCCTCCCCCCAAGGCTATAGCCCACCCGTTTTTTGGGCATTTTTGCGGCGGACGAACTTGGGGACGGGACCTTCGGGCGCTTATTTTTGGGCGCGGCAGTGCCCGCGGCCTATTTTTGGCACACGGAGGCCCCTCGCAAAGTCTGGCCCCATTCCGAGTCCGGCGGACGAACTTGGCCAGCCCCTCCCCCCAAGGCTATAGCCCACCCGTTTTTTGGGCATTTTTGCGGCGGACGAACTTGGGGACGGGACCTTCGGGCGCTTATTTTTGGGCGCGGCAGTGCCCGCGGCCTATTTTTGGCACACGGAGGCCCCTCGCAAAGTCTGGCCCCATTCCGAGTCCGGCGGACGAACTTGGCCAGCCCCTCCCCCCAAGGCTATAGCCCACCCGTTTTTTGGGCATTTTTGCGGCGGACGAACTTGGGGACGGGACCTTCGGGCGCTTATTTTTGGGCGCGGCAGTGCCCGCGGCCTATTTTTGGCACACGGAGGCCCCTCGCAAAGTCTGGCCCCATTCCGAGTCCGGCGGACGAACTTGGCCAGCCCCTCCCCCCAAGGCTATAGCCCACCCGTTTTTTGGGCATTTTTGCGGCGGACGAACTTGGGGACGGGACCTTCGGGCGCTTATTTTTGGGCGCGGCAGTGCCCGCGGCCTATTTTTGGCACACGGAGGCCCCTCGCAAAGTCTGGCCCCATTCCGAGTCCGGCGGACGAACTTGGCCAGCCCCTCCCCCCAAGGCTATAGCCCACCCGTTTTTTGGGCATTTTTGCGGCGGACGAACTTGGGGACGGGACCTTCGGGCGCTTATTTTTGGGCGCGGCAGTGCCCGCGGCCTATTTTTGGCACACGGAGGCCCCTCGCAAAGTCTGGCCCCATTCCGAGTCCGGCGGACGAACTTGGCCAGCCCCTCCCCCCAAGGCTATAGCCCACCCGTTTTTTGGGCATTTTTGCGGCGGACGAACTTGGGGACGGGACCTTCGGGCGCTTATTTTTGGGCGCGGCAGTGCCCGCGGCCTATTTTTGGCACACGGAGGCCCCTCGCAAAGTCTGGCCCCATTCCGAGTCCGGCGGACGAACTTGGCCAGCCCCTCCCCCCAAGGCTATAGCCCACCCGTTTTTTGGGCATTTTTGCGGCGGACGAACTTGGGGACGGGACCTTCGGGCGCTTATTTTTGGGCGCGGCAGTGCCCGCGGCCTATTTTTGGCACACGGAGGCCCCTCGCAAAGTCTGGCCCCATTCCGAGTCCGGCGGACGAACTTGGCCAGCCCCTCCCCCCAAGGCTATAGCCCACCCGTTTTTTGGGCATTTTTGCGGCGGACGAACTTGGGGACGGGACCTTCGGGCGCTTATTTTTGGGCGCGGCAGTGCCCGCGGCCTATTTTTGGCACACGGAGGCCCCTCGCAAAGTCTGGCCCCATTCCGAGTCCGGCGGACGAACTTGGCCAGCCCCTCCCCCCAAGGCTATAGCCCACCCGTTTTTTGGGCATTTTTGCGGCGGACGAACTTGGGGACGGGACCTTCGGGCGCTTATTTTTGGGCGCGGCAGTGCCCGCGGCCTATTTTTGGCACACGGAGGCCCCTCGCAAAGTCTGGCCCCATTCCGAGTCCGGCGGACGAACTTGGCCAGCCCCTCCCCCCAAGGCTATAGCCCACCCGTTTTTTGGGCATTTTTGCGGCGGACGAACTTGGGGACGGGACCTTCGGGCGCTTATTTTTGGGCGCGGCAGTGCCCGCGGCCTATTTTTGGCACACGGAGGCCCCTCGCAAAGTCTGGCCCCATTCCGAGTCCGGCGGACGAACTTGGCCAGCCCCTCCCCCCAAGGCTATAGCCCACCCGTTTTTTGGGCATTTTTGCGGCGGACGAACTTGGGGACGGGACCTTCGGGCGCTTATTTTTGGGCGCGGCAGTGCCCGCGGCCTATTTTTGGCACACGGAGGCCCCTCGCAAAGTCTGGCCCCATTCCGAGTCCGGCGGACGAACTTGGCCAGCCCCTCCCCCCAAGGCTATAGCCCACCCGTTTTTTGGGCATTTTTGCGGCGGACGAACTTGGGGACGGGACCTTCGGGCGCTTATTTTTGGGCGCGGCAGTGCCCGCGGCCTATTTTTGGCACACGGAGGCCCCTCGCAAAGTCTGGCCCCATTCCGAGTCCGGCGGACGAACTTGGCCAGCCCCTCCCCCCAAGGCTATAGCCCACCCGTTTTTTGGGCATTTTTGCGGCGGACGAACTTGGGGACGGGACCTTCGGGCGCTTATTTTTGGGCGCGGCAGTGCCCGCGGCCTATTTTTGGCACACGGAGGCCCCTCGCAAAGTCTGGCCCCATTCCGAGTCCGGCGGACGAACTTGGCCAGCCCCTCCCCCCAAGGCTATAGCCCACCCGTTTTTTGGGCATTTTTGCGGCGGACGAACTTGGGGACGGGACCTTCGGGCGCTTATTTTTGGGCGCGGCAGTGCCCGCGGCCTATTTTTGGCACACGGAGGCCCCTCGCAAAGTCTGGCCCCATTCCGAGTCCGGCGGACGAACTTGGCCAGCCCCTCCCCCCAAGGCTATAGCCCACCCGTTTTTTGGGCATTTTTGCGGCGGACGAACTTGGGGACGGGACCTTCGGGCGCTTATTTTTGGGCGCGGCAGTGCCCGCGGCCTATTTTTGGCACACGGAGGCCCCTCGCAAAGTCTGGCCCCATTCCGAGTCCGGCGGACGAACTTGGCCAGCCCCTCCCCCCAAGGCTATAGCCCACCCGTTTTTTGGGCATTTTTGCGGCGGACGAACTTGGGGACGGGACCTTCGGGCGCTTATTTTTGGGCGCGGCAGTGCCCGCGGCCTATTTTTGGCACACGGAGGCCCCTCGCAAAGTCTGGCCCCATTCCGAGTCCGGCGGACGAACTTGGCCAGCCCCTCCCCCCAAGGCTATAGCCCACCCGTTTTTTGGGCATTTTTGCGGCGGACGAACTTGGGGACGGGACCTTCGGGCGCTTATTTTTGGGCGCGGCAGTGCCCGCGGCCTATTTTTGGCACACGGAGGCCCCTCGCAAAGTCTGGCCCCATTCCGAGTCCGGCGGACGAACTTGGCCAGCCCCTCCCCCCAAGGCTATAGCCCACCCGTTTTTTGGGCATTTTTGCGGCGGACGAACTTGGGGACGGGACCTTCGGGCGCTTATTTTTGGGCGCGGCAGTGCCCGCGGCCTATTTTTGGCACACGGAGGCCCCTCGCAAAGTCTGGCCCCATTCCGAGTCCGGCGGACGAACTTGGCCAGCCCCTCCCCCCAAGGCTATAGCCCACCCGTTTTTTGGGCATTTTTGCGGCGGACGAACTTGGGGACGGGACCTTCGGGCGCTTATTTTTGGGCGCGGCAGTGCCCGCGGCCTATTTTTGGCACACGGAGGCCCCTCGCAAAGTCTGGCCCCATTCCGAGTCCGGCGGACGAACTTGGCCAGCCCCTCCCCCCAAGGCTATAGCCCACCCGTTTTTTGGGCATTTTTGCGGCGGACGAACTTGGGGACGGGACCTTCGGGCGCTTATTTTTGGGCGCGGCAGTGCCCGCGGCCTATTTTTGGCACACGGAGGCCCCTCGCAAAGTCTGGCCCCATTCCGAGTCCGGCGGACGAACTTGGCCAGCCCCTCCCCCCAAGGCTATAGCCCACCCGTTTTTTGGGCATTTTTGCGGCGGACGAACTTGGGGACGGGACCTTCGGGCGCTTATTTTTGGGCGCGGCAGTGCCCGCGGCCTATTTTTGGCACACGGAGGCCCCTCGCAAAGTCTGGCCCCATTCCGAGTCCGGCGGACGAACTTGGCCAGCCCCTCCCCCCAAGGCTATAGCCCACCCGTTTTTTGGGCATTTTTGCGGCGGACGAACTTGGGGACGGGACCTTCGGGCGCTTATTTTTGGGCGCGGCAGTGCCCGCGGCCTATTTTTGGCACACGGAGGCCCCTCGCAAAGTCTGGCCCCATTCCGAGTCCGGCGGACGAACTTGGCCAGCCCCTCCCCCCAAGGCTATAGCCCACCCGTTTTTTGGGCATTTTTGCGGCGGACGAACTTGGGGACGGGACCTTCGGGCGCTTATTTTTGGGCGCGGCAGTGCCCGCGGCCTATTTTTGGCACACGGAGGCCCCTCGCAAAGTCTGGCCCCATTCCGAGTCCGGCGGACGAACTTGGCCAGCCCCTCCCCCCAAGGCTATAGCCCACCCGTTTTTTGGGCATTTTTGCGGCGGACGAACTTGGGGACGGGACCTTCGGGCGCTTATTTTTGGGCGCGGCAGTGCCCGCGGCCTATTTTTGGCACACGGAGGCCCCTCGCAAAGTCTGGCCCCATTCCGAGTCCGGCGGACGAACTTGGCCAGCCCCTCCCCCCAAGGCTATAGCCCACCCGTTTTTTGGGCATTTTTGCGGCGGACGAACTTGGGG
>CM056370.1:184159-251000 GCA_029641205.1 Citrus maxima | reverse complement strand
GGCGGACCTTCGGGCGCTTATTTTTGGGCCCGGCAGTGCCCGCGGCCTATTTTTGGCACACGGAGGCCCCTCGCAAAGTCTGGCCCCATTCCGAGTCCGGCGGACGAACTTGGCCAGCCCCTCCCCCCAAGGCTATAGCCCACCCGTTTTTTGGGCATTTTTGCGGCGGACGAACTTGGGGACGGGACCTTCGGGCGCTTATTTTTGGGCGCGGCAGTGCCCGCGGCCTATTTTTGGCACACGGAGGCCCCTCGCAAAGTCTGGCCCCATTCCGAGTCCGGCGGACGAACTTGGCCAGCCCCTCCCCCCAAGGCTATAGCCCACCCGTTTTTTGGGCATTTTTGCGGCGGACGAACTTGGGGACGGGACCTTCGGGCGCTTATTTTTGGGCGCGGCAGTGCCCGCGGCCTATTTTTGGCACACGGAGGCCCCTCGCAAAGTCTGGCCCCATTCCGAGTCCGGCGGACGAACTTGGCCAGCCCCTCCCCCCAAGGCTATAGCCCACCCGTTTTTTGGGCATTTTTGCGGCGGACGAACTTGGGGACGGGACCTTCGGGCGCTTATTTTTGGGCGCGGCAGTGCCCGCGGCCTATTTTTGGCACACGGAGGCCCCTCGCAAAGTCTGGCCCCATTCCGAGTCCGGCGGACGAACTTGGCCAGCCCCTCCCCCCAAGGCTATAGCCCACCCGTTTTTTGGGCATTTTTGCGGCGGACGAACTTGGGGACGGGACCTTCGGGCGCTTATTTTTGGGCGCGGCAGTGCCCGCGGCCTATTTTTGGCACACGGAGGCCCCTCGCAAAGTCTGGCCCCATTCCGAGTCCGGCGGACGAACTTGGCCAGCCCCTCCCCCCAAGGCTATAGCCCACCCGTTTTTTGGGCATTTTTGCGGCGGACGAACTTGGGGACGGGACCTTCGGGCGCTTATTTTTGGGCGCGGCAGTGCCCGCGGCCTATTTTTGGCACACGGAGGCCCCTCGCAAAGTCTGGCCCCATTCCGAGTCCGGCGGACGAACTTGGCCAGCCCCTCCCCCCAAGGCTATAGCCCACCCGTTTTTTGGGCATTTTTGCGGCGGACGAACTTGGGGACGGGACCTTCGGGCGCTTATTTTTGGGCGCGGCAGTGCCCGCGGCCTATTTTTGGCACACGGAGGCCCCTCGCAAAGTCTGGCCCCATTCCGAGTCCGGCGGACGAACTTGGCCAGCCCCTCCCCCCAAGGCTATAGCCCACCCGTTTTTTGGGCATTTTTGCGGCGGACGAACTTGGGGACGGGACCTTCGGGCGCTTATTTTTGGGCGCGGCAGTGCCCGCGGCCTATTTTTGGCACACGGAGGCCCCTCGCAAAGTCTGGCCCCATTCCGAGTCCGGCGGACGAACTTGGCCAGCCCCTCCCCCCAAGGCTATAGCCCACCCGTTTTTTGGGCATTTTTGCGGCGGACGAACTTGGGGACGGGACCTTCGGGCGCTTATTTTTGGGCGCGGCAGTGCCCGCGCCCTATTTTTGGCACACGGAGGCCCCTCGCAAAGTCTGGCCCCATTCCGAGTCCGGCGGACGAACTTGGCCAGCCCCTCCCCCCAAGGCTATAGCCCACCCGTTTTTTGGGCATTTTTGCGGCGGACGAACTTGGGGACGGGACCTTCGGGCGCTTATTTTTGGGCGCGGCAGTGCCCGCGGCCTATTTTTGGCACACGGAGGCCCCTCGCAAAGTCTGGCCCCATTCCGAGTCCGGCGGACGAACTTGGCCAGCCCCTCCCCCCAAGGCTATAGCCCACCCGTTTTTTGGGCATTTTTGCGGCGGACGAACTTGGGGACGGGACCTTCGGGCGCTTATTTTTGGGCGCGGCAGTGCCCGCGGCCTATTTTTGGCACACGGAGGCCCCTCGCAAAGTCTGGCCCCATTCCGAGTCCGGCGGACGAACTTGGCCAGCCCCTCCCCCCAAGGCTATAGCCCACCCGTTTTTTGGGCATTTTTGCGGCGGACGAACTTGGGGACGGGACCTTCGGGCGCTTATTTTTGGGCGCGGCAGTGCCCGCGGCCTATTTTTGGCACACGGAGGCCCCTCGCAAAGTCTGGCCCCATTCCGAGTCCGGCGGACGAACTTGGCCAGCCCCTCCCCCCAAGGCTATAGCCCACCCGTTTTTTGGGCATTTTTGCGGCGGACGAACTTGGGGACGGGACCTTCGGGCGCTTATTTTTGGGCGCGGCAGTGCCCGCGGCCTATTTTTGGCACACGGAGGCCCCTCGCAAAGTCTGGCCCCATTCCGAGTCCGGCGGACGAACTTGGCCAGCCCCTCCCCCCAAGGCTATAGCCCACCCGTTTTTTGGGCATTTTTGCGGCGGACGAACTTGGGGACGGGACCTTCGGGCGCTTATTTTTGGGCGCGGCAGTGCCCGCGGCCTATTTTTGGCACACGGAGGCCCCTCGCAAAGTCTGGCCCCATTCCGAGTCCGGCGGACGAACTTGGCCAGCCCCTCCCCCCAAGGCTATAGCCCACCCGTTTTTTGGGCATTTTTGCGGCGGACGAACTTGGGGACGGGACCTTCGGGCGCTTATTTTTGGGCGCGGCAGTGCCCGCGGCCTATTTTTGGCACACGGAGGCCCCTCGCAAAGTCTGGCCCCATTCCGAGTCCGGCGGACGAACTTGGCCAGCCCCTCCCCCCAAGGCTATAGCCCACCCGTTTTTTGGGCATTTTTGCGGCGGACGAACTTGGGGACGGGACCTTCGGGCGCTTATTTTTGGGCGCGGCAGTGCCCGCGGCCTATTTTTGGCACACGGAGGCCCCTCGCAAAGTCTGGCCCCATTCCGAGTCCGGCGGACGAACTTGGCCAGCCCCTCCCCCCAAGGCTATAGCCCACCCGTTTTTTGGGCATTTTTGCGGCGGACGAACTTGGGGACGGGACCTTCGGGCGCTTATTTTTGGGCGCGGCAGTGCCCGCGGCCTATTTTTGGCACACGGAGGCCCCTCGCAAAGTCTGGCCCCATTCCGAGTCCGGCGGACGAACTTGGCCAGCCCCTCCCCCCAAGGCTATAGCCCACCCGTTTTTTGGGCATTTTTGCGGCGGACGAACTTGGGGACGGGACCTTCGGGCGCTTATTTTTGGGCGCGGCAGTGCCCGCGGCCTATTTTTGGCACACGGAGGCCCCTCGCAAAGTCTGGCCCCATTCCGAGTCCGGCGGACGAACTTGGCCAGCCCCTCCCCCCAAGGCTATAGCCCACCCGTTTTTTGGGCATTTTTGCGGCGGACGAACTTGGGGACGGGACCTTCGGGCGCTTATTTTTGGGCGCGGCAGTGCCCGCGGCCTATTTTTGGCACACGGAGGCCCCTCGCAAAGTCTGGCCCCATTCCGAGTCCGGCGGACGAACTTGGCCAGCCCCTCCCCCCAAGGCTATAGCCCACCCGTTTTTTGGGCATTTTTGCGGCGGACGAACTTGGGGACGGGACCTTCGGGCGCTTATTTTTGGGCGCGGCAGTGCCCGCGGCCTATTTTTGGCACACGGAGGCCCCTCGCAAAGTCTGGCCCCATTCCGAGTCCGGCGGACGAACTTGGCCAGCCCCTCCCCCCAAGGCTATAGCCCACCCGTTTTTTGGGCATTTTTGCGGCGGACGAACTTGGGGACGGGACCTTCGGGCGCTTATTTTTGGGCGCGGCAGTGCCCGCGGCCTATTTTTGGCACACGGAGGCCCCTCGCAAAGTCTGGCCCCATTCCGAGTCCGGCGGACGAACTTGGCCAGCCCCTCCCCCCAAGGCTATAGCCCACCCGTTTTTTGGGCATTTTTGCGGCGGACGAACTTGGGGACGGGACCTTCGGGCGCTTATTTTTGGGCGCGGCAGTGCCCGCGGCCTATTTTTGGCACACGGAGGCCCCTCGCAAAGTCTGGCCCCATTCCGAGTCCGGCGGACGAACTTGGCCAGCCCCTCCCCCCAAGGCTATAGCCCACCCGTTTTTTGGGCATTTTTGCGGCGGACGAACTTGGGGACGGGACCTTCGGGCGCTTATTTTTGGGCGCGGCAGTGCCCGCGGCCTATTTTTGGCACACGGAGGCCCCTCGCAAAGTCTGGCCCCATTCCGAGTCCGGCGGACGAACTTGGCCAGCCCCTCCCCCCAAGGCTATAGCCCACCCGTTTTTTGGGCATTTTTGCGGCGGACGAACTTGGGGACGGGACCTTCGGGCGCTTATTTTTGGGCGCGGCAGTGCCCGCGGCCTATTTTTGGCACACGGAGGCCCCTCGCAAAGTCTGGCCCCATTCCGAGTCCGGCGGACGAACTTGGCCAGCCCCTCCCCCCAAGGCTATAGCCCACCCGTTTTTTGGGCATTTTTGCGGCGGACGAACTTGGGGACGGGACCTTCGGGCGCTTATTTTTGGGCGCGGCAGTGCCCGCGGCCTATTTTTGGCACACGGAGGCCCCTCGCAAAGTCTGGCCCCATTCCGAGTCCGGCGGACGAACTTGGCCAGCCCCTCCCCCCAAGGCTATAGCCCACCCGTTTTTTGGGCATTTTTGCGGCGGACGAACTTGGGGACGGGACCTTCGGGCGCTTATTTTTGGGCGCGGCAGTGCCCGCGGCCTATTTTTGGCACACGGAGGCCCCTCGCAAAGTCTGGCCCCATTCCGAGTCCGGCGGACGAACTTGGCCAGCCCCTCCCCCCAAGGCTATAGCCCACCCGTTTTTTGGGCATTTTTGCGGCGGACGAACTTGGGGACGGGACCTTCGGGCGCTTATTTTTGGGCGCGGCAGTGCCCGCGGCCTATTTTTGGCACACGGAGGCCCCTCGCAAAGTCTGGCCCCATTCCGAGTCCGGCGGACGAACTTGGCCAGCCCCTCCCCCCAAGGCTATAGCCCACCCGTTTTTTGGGCATTTTTGCGGCGGACGAACTTGGGGACGGGACCTTCGGGCGCTTATTTTTGGGCGCGGCAGTGCCCGCGGCCTATTTTTGGCACACGGAGGCCCCTCGCAAAGTCTGGCCCCATTCCGAGTCCGGCGGACGAACTTGGCCAGCCCCTCCCCCCAAGGCTATAGCCCACCCGTTTTTTGGGCATTTTTGCGGCGGACGAACTTGGGGACGGGACCTTCGGGCGCTTATTTTTGGGCGCGGCAGTGCCCGCGGCCTATTTTTGGCACACGGAGGCCCCTCGCAAAGTCTGGCCCCATTCCGAGTCCGGCGGACGAACTTGGCCAGCCCCTCCCCCCAAGGCTATAGCCCACCCGTTTTTTGGGCATTTTTGCGGCGGACGAACTTGGGGACGGGACCTTCGGGCGCTTATTTTTGGGCGCGGCAGTGCCCGCGGCCTATTTTTGGCACACGGAGGCCCCTCGCAAAGTCTGGCCCCATTCCGAGTCCGGCGGACGAACTTGGCCAGCCCCTCCCCCCAAGGCTATAGCCCACCCGTTTTTTGGGCATTTTTGCGGCGGACGAACTTGGGGACGGGACCTTCGGGCGCTTATTTTTGGGCGCGGCAGTGCCCGCGGCCTATTTTTGGCACACGGAGGCCCCTCGCAAAGTCTGGCCCCATTCCGAGTCCGGCGGACGAACTTGGCCAGCCCCTCCCCCCAAGGCTATAGCCCACCCGTTTTTTGGGCATTTTTGCGGCGGACGAACTTGGGGACGGGACCTTCGGGCGCTTATTTTTGGGCGCGGCAGTGCCCGCGGCCTATTTTTGGCACACGGAGGCCCCTCGCAAAGTCTGGCCCCATTCCGAGTCCGGCGGACGAACTTGGCCAGCCCCTCCCCCCAAGGCTATAGCCCACCCGTTTTTTGGGCATTTTTGCGGCGGACGAACTTGGGGACGGGACCTTCGGGCGCTTATTTTTGGGCGCGGCAGTGCCCGCGGCCTATTTTTGGCACACGGAGGCCCCTCGCAAAGTCTGGCCCCATTCCGAGTCCGGCGGACGAACTTGGCCAGCCCCTCCCCCCAAGGCTATAGCCCACCCGTTTTTTGGGCATTTTTGCGGCGGACGAACTTGGGGACGGGACCTTCGGGCGCTTATTTTTGGGCGCGGCAGTGCCCGCGGCCTATTTTTGGCACACGGAGGCCCCTCGCAAAGTCTGGCCCCATTCCGAGTCCGGCGGACGAACTTGGCCAGCCCCTCCCCCCAAGGCTATAGCCCACCCGTTTTTTGGGCATTTTTGCGGCGGACGAACTTGGGGACGGGACCTTCGGGCGCTTATTTTTGGGCGCGGCAGTGCCCGCGGCCTATTTTTGGCACACGGAGGCCCCTCGCAAAGTCTGGCCCCATTCCGAGTCCGGCGGACGAACTTGGCCAGCCCCTCCCCCCAAGGCTATAGCCCACCCGTTTTTTGGGCATTTTTGCGGCGGACGAACTTGGGGACGGGACCTTCGGGCGCTTATTTTTGGGCGCGGCAGTGCCCGCGGCCTATTTTTGGCACACGGAGGCCCCTCGCAAAGTCTGGCCCCATTCCGAGTCCGGCGGACGAACTTGGCCAGCCCCTCCCCCCAAGGCTATAGCCCACCCGTTTTTTGGGCATTTTTGCGGCGGACGAACTTGGGGACGGGACCTTCGGGCGCTTATTTTTGGGCGCGGCAGTGCCCGCGGCCTATTTTTGGCACACGGAGGCCCCTCGCAAAGTCTGGCCCCATTCCGAGTCCGGCGGACGAACTTGGCCAGCCCCTCCCCCCAAGGCTATAGCCCACCCGTTTTTTGGGCATTTTTGCGGCGGACGAACTTGGGGACGGGACCTTCGGGCGCTTATTTTTGGGCGCGGCAGTGCCCGCGGCCTATTTTTGGCACACGGAGGCCCCTCGCAAAGTCTGGCCCCATTCCGAGTCCGGCGGACGAACTTGGCCAGCCCCTCCCCCCAAGGCTATAGCCCACCCGTTTTTTGGGCATTTTTGCGGCGGACGAACTTGGGGACGGGACCTTCGGGCGCTTATTTTTGGGCGCGGCAGTGCCCGCGGCCTATTTTTGGCACACGGAGGCCCCTCGCAAAGTCTGGCCCCATTCCGAGTCCGGCGGACGAACTTGGCCAGCCCCTCCCCCCAAGGCTATAGCCCACCCGTTTTTTGGGCATTTTTGCGGCGGACGAACTTGGGGACGGGACCTTCGGGCGCTTATTTTTGGGCGCGGCAGTGCCCGCGGCCTATTTTTGGCACACGGAGGCCCCTCGCAAAGTCTGGCCCCATTCCGAGTCCGGCGGACGAACTTGGCCAGCCCCTCCCCCCAAGGCTATAGCCCACCCGTTTTTTGGGCATTTTTGCGGCGGACGAACTTGGGGACGGGACCTTCGGGCGCTTATTTTTGGGCGCGGCAGTGCCCGCGGCCTATTTTTGGCACACGGAGGCCCCTCGCAAAGTCTGGCCCCATTCCGAGTCCGGCGGACGAACTTGGCCAGCCCCTCCCCCCAAGGCTATAGCCCACCCGTTTTTTGGGCATTTTTGCGGCGGACGAACTTGGGGACGGGACCTTCGGGCGCTTATTTTTGGGCGCGGCAGTGCCCGCGGCCTATTTTTGGCACACGGAGGCCCCTCGCAAAGTCTGGCCCCATTCCGAGTCCGGCGGACGAACTTGGCCAGCCCCTCCCCCCAAGGCTATAGCCCACCCGTTTTTTGGGCATTTTTGCGGCGGACGAACTTGGGGACGGGACCTTCGGGCGCTTATTTTTGGGCGCGGCAGTGCCCGCGGCCTATTTTTGGCACACGGAGGCCCCTCGCAAAGTCTGGCCCCATTCCGAGTCCGGCGGACGAACTTGGCCAGCCCCTCCCCCCAAGGCTATAGCCCACCCGTTTTTTGGGCATTTTTGCGGCGGACGAACTTGGGGACGGGACCTTCGGGCGCTTATTTTTGGGCGCGGCAGTGCCCGCGGCCTATTTTTGGCACACGGAGGCCCCTCGCAAAGTCTGGCCCCATTCCGAGTCCGGCGGACGAACTTGGCCAGCCCCTCCCCCCAAGGCTATAGCCCACCCGTTTTTTGGGCATTTTTGCGGCGGACGAACTTGGGGACGGGACCTTCGGGCGCTTATTTTTGGGCGCGGCAGTGCCCGCGGCCTATTTTTGGCACACGGAGGCCCCTCGCAAAGTCTGGCCCCATTCCGAGTCCGGCGGACGAACTTGGCCAGCCCCTCCCCCCAAGGCTATAGCCCACCCGTTTTTTGGGCATTTTTGCGGCGGACGAACTTGGGGACGGGACCTTCGGGCGCTTATTTTTGGGCGCGGCAGTGCCCGCGGCCTATTTTTGGCACACGGAGGCCCCTCGCAAAGTCTGGCCCCATTCCGAGTCCGGCGGACGAACTTGGCCAGCCCCTCCCCCCAAGGCTATAGCCCACCCGTTTTTTGGGCATTTTTGCGGCGGACGAACTTGGGGACGGGACCTTCGGGCGCTTATTTTTGGGCGCGGCAGTGCCCGCGGCCTATTTTTGGCACACGGAGGCCCCTCGCAAAGTCTGGCCCCATTCCGAGTCCGGCGGACGAACTTGGCCAGCCCCTCCCCCCAAGGCTATAGCCCACCCGTTTTTTGGGCATTTTTGCGGCGGACGAACTTGGGGACGGGACCTTCGGGCGCTTATTTTTGGGCGCGGCAGTGCCCGCGGCCTATTTTTGGCACACGGAGGCCCCTCGCAAAGTCTGGCCCCATTCCGAGTCCGGCGGACGAACTTGGCCAGCCCCTCCCCCCAAGGCTATAGCCCACCCGTTTTTTGGGCATTTTTGCGGCGGACGAACTTGGGGACGGGACCTTCGGGCGCTTATTTTTGGGCGCGGCAGTGCCCGCGGCCTATTTTTGGCACACGGAGGCCCCTCGCAAAGTCTGGCCCCATTCCGAGTCCGGCGGACGAACTTGGCCAGCCCCTCCCCCCAAGGCTATAGCCCACCCGTTTTTTGGGCATTTTTGCGGCGGACGAACTTGGGGACGGGACCTTCGGGCGCTTATTTTTGGGCGCGGCAGTGCCCGCGGCCTATTTTTGGCACACGGAGGCCCCTCGCAAAGTCTGGCCCCATTCCGAGTCCGGCGGACGAACTTGGCCAGCCCCTCCCCCCAAGGCTATAGCCCACCCGTTTTTTGGGCATTTTTGCGGCGGACGAACTTGGGGACGGGACCTTCGGGCGCTTATTTTTGGGCGCGGCAGTGCCCGCGGCCTATTTTTGGCACACGGAGGCCCCTCGCAAAGTCTGGCCCCATTCCGAGTCCGGCGGACGAACTTGGCCAGCCCCTCCCCCCAAGGCTATAGCCCACCCGTTTTTTGGGCATTTTTGCGGCGGACGAACTTGGGGACGGGACCTTCGGGCGCTTATTTTTGGGCGCGGCAGTGCCCGCGGCCTATTTTTGGCACACGGAGGCCCCTCGCAAAGTCTGGCCCCATTCCGAGTCCGGCGGACGAACTTGGCCAGCCCCTCCCCCCAAGGCTATAGCCCACCCGTTTTTTGGGCATTTTTGCGGCGGACGAACTTGGGGACGGGACCTTCGGGCGCTTATTTTTGGGCGCGGCAGTGCCCGCGGCCTATTTTTGGCACACGGAGGCCCCTCGCAAAGTCTGGCCCCATTCCGAGTCCGGCGGACGAACTTGGCCAGCCCCTCCCCCCAAGGCTATAGCCCACCCGTTTTTTGGGCATTTTTGCGGCGGACGAACTTGGGGACGGGACCTTCGGGCGCTTATTTTTGGGCGCGGCAGTGCCCGCGGCCTATTTTTGGCACACGGAGGCCCCTCGCAAAGTCTGGCCCCATTCCGAGTCCGGCGGACGAACTTGGCCAGCCCCTCCCCCCAAGGCTATAGCCCACCCGTTTTTTGGGCATTTTTGCGGCGGACGAACTTGGGGACGGGACCTTCGGGCGCTTATTTTTGGGCGCGGCAGTGCCCGCGGCCTATTTTTGGCACACGGAGGCCCCTCGCAAAGTCTGGCCCCATTCCGAGTCCGGCGGACGAACTTGGCCAGCCCCTCCCCCCAAGGCTATAGCCCACCCGTTTTTTGGGCATTTTTGCGGCGGACGAACTTGGGGACGGGACCTTCGGGCGCTTATTTTTGGGCGCGGCAGTGCCCGCGGCCTATTTTTGGCACACGGAGGCCCCTCGCAAAGTCTGGCCCCATTCCGAGTCCGGCGGACGAACTTGGCCAGCCCCTCCCCCCAAGGCTATAGCCCACCCGTTTTTTGGGCATTTTTGCGGCGGACGAACTTGGGGACGGGACCTTCGGGCGCTTATTTTTGGGCGCGGCAGTGCCCGCGGCCTATTTTTGGCACACGGAGGCCCCTCGCAAAGTCTGGCCCCATTCCGAGTCCGGCGGACGAACTTGGCCAGCCCCTCCCCCCAAGGCTATAGCCCACCCGTTTTTTGGGCATTTTTGCGGCGGACGAACTTGGGGACGGGACCTTCGGGCGCTTATTTTTGGGCGCGGCAGTGCCCGCGGCCTATTTTTGGCACACGGAGGCCCCTCGCAAAGTCTGGCCCCATTCCGAGTCCGGCGGACGAACTTGGCCAGCCCCTCCCCCCAAGGCTATAGCCCACCCGTTTTTTGGGCATTTTTGCGGCGGACGAACTTGGGGACGGGACCTTCGGGCGCTTATTTTTGGGCGCGGCAGTGCCCGCGGCCTATTTTTGGCACACGGAGGCCCCTCGCAAAGTCTGGCCCCATTCCGAGTCCGGCGGACGAACTTGGCCAGCCCCTCCCCCCAAGGCTATAGCCCACCCGTTTTTTGGGCATTTTTGCGGCGGACGAACTTGGGGACGGGACCTTCGGGCGCTTATTTTTGGGCGCGGCAGTGCCCGCGGCCTATTTTTGGCACACGGAGGCCCCTCGCAAAGTCTGGCCCCATTCCGAGTCCGGCGGACGAACTTGGCCAGCCCCTCCCCCCAAGGCTATAGCCCACCCGTTTTTTGGGCATTTTTGCGGCGGACGAACTTGGGGACGGGACCTTCGGGCGCTTATTTTTGGGCGCGGCAGTGCCCGCGGCCTATTTTTGGCACACGGAGGCCCCTCGCAAAGTCTGGCCCCATTCCGAGTCCGGCGGACGAACTTGGCCAGCCCCTCCCCCCAAGGCTATAGCCCACCCGTTTTTTGGGCATTTTTGCGGCGGACGAACTTGGGGACGGGACCTTCGGGCGCTTATTTTTGGGCGCGGCAGTGCCCGCGGCCTATTTTTGGCACACGGAGGCCCCTCGCAAAGTCTGGCCCCATTCCGAGTCCGGCGGACGAACTTGGCCAGCCCCTCCCCCCAAGGCTATAGCCCACCCGTTTTTTGGGCATTTTTGCGGCGGACGAACTTGGGGACGGGACCTTCGGGTGCTTATTTTTGGGCGCGGCAGTGCCCGCGGCCTATTTTTGGCACACGGAGGCCCCTCGCAAAGTCTGGCCCCATTCCGAGTCCGGCGGACGAACTTGGCCAGCCCCTCCCCCCAAGGCTATAGCCCACCCGTTTTTTGGGCATTTTTGCGGCGGACGAACTTGGGGACGGGACCTTCGGGCGCTTATTTTTGGGCGCGGCAGTGCCCGCGGCCTATTTTTGGCACACGGAGGCCCCTCGCAAAGTCTGGCCCCATTCCGAGTCCGGCGGACGAACTTGGCCAGCCCCTCCCCCCAAGGCTATAGCCCACCCGTTTTTTGGGCATTTTTGCGGCGGACGAACTTGGGGACGGGACCTTCGGGCGCTTATTTTTGGGCGCGGCAGTGCCCGCGGCCTATTTTTGGCACACGGAGGCCCCTCGCAAAGTCTGGCCCCATTCCGAGTCCGGCGGACGAACTTGGCCAGCCCCTCCCCCCAAGGCTATAGCCCACCCGTTTTTTGGGCATTTTTGCGGCGGACGAACTTGGGGACGGGACCTTCGGGCGCTTATTTTTGGGCGCGGCAGTGCCCGCGGCCTATTTTTGGCACACGGAGGCCCCTCGCAAAGTCTGGCCCCATTCCGAGTCCGGCGGACGAACTTGGCCAGCCCCTCCCCCCAAGGCTATAGCCCACCCGTTTTTTGGGCATTTTTGCGGCGGACGAACTTGGGGACGGGACCTTCGGGCGCTTATTTTTGGGCGCGGCAGTGCCCGCGGCCTATTTTTGGCACACGGAGGCCCCTCGCAAAGTCTGGCCCCATTCCGAGTCCGGCGGACGAACTTGGCCAGCCCCTCCCCCCAAGGCTATAGCCCACCCGTTTTTTGGGCATTTTTGCGGCGGACGAACTTGGGGACGGGACCTTCGGGTGCTTATTTTTGGGCGCGGCAGTGCCCGCGGCCTATTTTTGGCACACGGAGGCCCCTCGCAAAGTCTGGCCCCATTCCGAGTCCGGCGGACGAACTTGGCCAGCCCCTCCCCCCAAGGCTATAGCCCACCCGTTTTTTGGGCATTTTTGCGGCGGACGAACTTGGGGACGGGACCTTCGGGCGCTTATTTTTGGGCGCGGCAGTGCCCGCGGCCTATTTTTGGCACACGGAGGCCCCTCGCAAAGTCTGGCCCCATTCCGAGTCCGGCGGACGAACTTGGCCAGCCCCTCCCCCCAAGGCTATAGCCCACCCGTTTTTTGGGCATTTTTCCGCTGGGGGGTTTTGGGGACGGGACCTTCGGGCGCTTATTTTTGGGCGCGGCAGTGCCCGCGGCCTATTTTTGGCACACGGAGGCCGCTCGCAAAGTCTGGCCCCATTCCGAGTCCGGCGGACGAACTTGGCCAGCCCCACCCCCCAAGGCTATAGCCCACCCGTTTTTTGGGCATTTTTGCGGCGGACGAACTTGGGGACGGGACCTTCGGGCGCTTATTTTTGGGCGCGGCTGTGCCCGCGGCCTATTTTTGGCACACGGAGGCCCCTCGCAAAGTCTCGCCCCATTCCGAGTCCGGCGGACGAACTTGGCCAGCCCCACCCCCCAAGGCTATAGCCCACCCGTTTTTTCGGCATTTTTGCGGCGGACGAACTTGGGGACGGGACCTTCGGGCGCTTATTTTTGGGCGCGTCTGTGCCCGCGGCCTATTTTTGGCACACGGAGGCCCCTCGCAAAGTCTGGCCCCATTCCGAGTCCGGCGGACGAACTTGGCCAGCCCCTCCCCCCAAGGCTATAGCCCACCCGTTTTTTTGGCATTTTTCCGCAGGGGGTTATGGCGCCCCGACCTTCGGGCGGTTATTTTTGGGCTATTGCTGTGCCCGCGGCCTATTTTTGGCACACGGAGGCCGTTAGCAAAGTCTCTCCCCATTCCGAGTCCGGCGGACGAACTTCGCCAGCCCCACCCCCCAAGGCTATAGCCCACCCGTTTTATCCGCTTGGGTGGGTTTTGGCTCCGCGACCTTCGGGTGCTTATTTTTGGGCGCGGCTGTGCCCGCGGCCTATTTTTTTCACCCGGAGGCCCCTCGCAAAGTCTCGCCCCATTCCGAGTCTGGCGGACGAACTTCGCCATCCCCACCCCCCAAGGCTATAGCGCACCCGTTTTATCCGCTTGGGGGGGTTTGGCGCCGCGACCTTCGGGCGCTTATTTTTGGGCGCAGATGTGCCCGCGGCCTATTTTTGTCACCCGGAGGCTCCTCACAAAGTCTCGCCCCATTCCGAGGCCGGCGGACGAACTTGGCCAGCCCCACTCCCCAAGGCTATAGCCCACCCGTTTTTTTGGCCTTTTTCCGCCGGGGGGTTACGGCGCCCCGACCTTCGGGCAGTTATTTTCGGGCGCGGCTGTGCCCGCGGCCTATTTTTGGTATACGGAGGCTGCTAGCAAAGTCTCGCCCCATTCCGAGTCCGGCGGACGAACTTCGCCAGCCCCACCCCCCAAGGCTATAGCCCACCCGTTTTATCCGCTTTGGGGGGGTTTTGGCGCCGCGACCTTCGGGAGCTTATTTTTGGGCGCGGCAGTGCCCGCGGCCTATTTTTGGCACACGGAGGCCCCTCGCAAAGTCTGGCCCCATTCCGAGTCCGGCGGACGAACTTGGCCAGCCCCTCCCCCCAAGGCTATAGCCCACCCGTTTTTTTGGCCATTTTCCGCTGGGGGGTTTTGGCGCCCCGACCTTCGGGCGCTTATTTTTGGGCGCGGCTGTGCCCGAGGCCTATTTTTGGCACACGGAGGCCCCTCGCAAAGTCTCGCCCCATTCCGAGTCCGGCGGACGAACTTCGCCATCCCCACACCCCAAGGCTATAGCCCACCAGTTTTATCCGCTTGGGGGGGTTTTGGCACCGCGACCTTCAGGCACTTATTTTTGGGCGCGGCTGTGCCTGCGGCCTATTTTTGGCACACGGAGGCCGCTAACAAAGTCTCGCCCCATTCCGAGACCGGCGGACGAACATCGCCAGCCCCACCCCCCAAGGCTATAGCCCACCCGTTTTATCCGCATTTTTGGGGGGGTTTTGGTGCCGCGACCTTCGGGCGCTTATTTTTTGGCACGGCTATGCCCGCGGCCTATTTTTGGCACATGGAGGCCCCTCGCAAAGTCTGTCCGCATTCCGAGTCCGGCGGACGAACTTGGCCGGCCCCACCCCCCAAGGCTATAGCCCTCCCGTTTTTTTGGCTTTTTTCGCAGGAGGGTTATGGCGCCCCGACCTTCGGGCGGTTATTTTTGGGCGCTGCTGTGCCCGCGGCCTATTTTTGGCACACGGAGGCCGCTCGCAAAGTCTCGCCCCATTCCGAGTCCGGCGGACGAACTTGGCCAGCCCCCCCCCCCAAGGCTATAGCCCACCCATTTTATCCGCTTGGGGGGGTTTTGGCGCCGCGACCTTCGGGTGCTTATTTTTGGGCGCGGCTGTGCCCGCGGCCTATTTTTGGCACACGGAGGCCGCTAGCAAAGTCTCGCCCCATTCCGAGTCCGGCGGACGAACTTCGCCAGCCCCACCCCCCAAGGCTATAGCCCACCCGTTTTATACGCATTTGTGGGGTTTGGCGCCGCGACCTTCGGGCGCTTATTTTTGGGCGCGGCAGTGCCCGCGGCCTATTTTTGTCACCCGGAGGCCCCTCGCAAAGTCTCGCCCCATTCCGAGTCCGGCGGACGAACTTGGCCAGCCCCACCCCCCAAGGCTATAGCCCACCCGTTTTTTTGGCCTTTTTCCGCAGGGGGGTTATGGCGCCCCGACCTTCGGGCGTTTATTTTTGGGCGTGGCTGTGCCCGCGGCCTATTTTTGGCACACGGAGGCCGCTCGCAAAGTCTCGCCCCATTCCGAGTCCGGCGGAAGACCTTCGCCAGCCCCCCCCCCCAAGGCTATAGCGCACCCGTTTTATCCGCTTGGGGGGGTTTGGCGCCGCGACCTTCGGGCGCTTATTTTTGGGTGCGGCTGTACCCGCAGCCTATTTTTGGCACACGGAGGCCGCTAGCAAAGTCTCGCCCCATTCCGAGTCCGGCGGACGAACTTCGCCAGCCCCACCCCCCAAGGCTATAGCGCACCCGTTTTATCCGCTTGGGGGGGTTTGGCGCCGCGACCTTCGGGCGCTTATTTTTGGGTGTGGCTGCGCCCGCGGCCTATTTTTGTCACCCGGAGGCCCCTCGCAAAGTCTCGCCCCATTCCGAGTCCGGCGGACGAACTTGGCCAGCCCCACCCCCCAAGGCTATAGCCCACCCGTTTTTTTGGCCTTTTTCCGCAGGGGGGTTATGGTGCCCTGACCTTCGGGCGGTTATTTTTGGTCGCTGCTGTGCCCGCGGCCTATTTTTGGCACACGGCGGCCGCTACCAAAGTCTCGCGCCATTCCGAGTCCGGCGGACGAACTTGGCCAGCCCCACCCCCCAAGGCTATAGCCCACCCGTTTTATCCGCTTGGGGGGGTTTTGGCGCCGCGACCTTCGGGCGCTTATTTTTGGGTGCGGCTGTGGCCGCGGCCTATTTTTGTCACCCAGAGGCCCTCGTAAAGTCTCGCCGTATTCCGAGTCCGGCGGACGAACTTGGCCAGCCCCACCCCCCAAGGCTATACCGCACCTGTTTTTTTTGGACTTTTTCCGCAGGGGGGTTATGGCGCCCCGACCTTCGGGCGGTTATTTTTGGGCGCTGCTGTGCCCGCGGCCTATTTTTGGCACACGGAGGCCGCTAGCAAAGTTTCGCCCCATTCCGAGTCCGGCGGACGAACTTCTCCAGCCCCACCCCAAAAGGCTATAGCCCACCCGTTTTATCCGCTTGGGGGGGTTTTGGCACCGCGACCTTCGGGCGGTTATTTTGGGCGCTGCTGTGCCCGCGGCCTATTTTTGCACACGGAGGCCGCTAGCAAAGTCTCGCCCCATTCCGAGTCCGGCGGACGAACTTGGCCAGCCCCACCCCCCAAGGCTATAGCCCACCCGATTTATCCGCTTGGGGGGTTTTGGCGCCGCGACCTTCGGGCGCTTATTTAAGGGCGCGGCTGTGCCTGCGGCCTATTTTTGTCACCCGGAGGCCCCTCGCAAAGTGTCGCCCCATTCCGACTCTGGCAGACAAACTTGGCCAGCCCCACCCCCCCAGGCTATTGCCCACCCGATTTATCCGCTTGGGGGGTTTTGGCGCCGCAACCTTTGGGCGCTTATTTTCGGGCGCGGCTGTGACCGCGGCCTATTTTTGTCACCCGGAGGCCCCTCGCAAAGTGTCATCCCATTCCGAGTCCACCGGACGAACTTGGCCAGCCCCACCCCCCAAGGCTATAGCCCACCCATTTTTTTGGCGTTTTTCCGCGGGGGGGTTATGGCGACCCGACCTTCGGGCGGTTATTTTTGGGCGCGGCAGTGGCCGCGGCCTATTTTTGGCACACGGAGGCCCCTCGCAAAGTCTGGCCCAATTCCGAGTCCGGCGGACGAACTTGGCCAGCCCCTCCCCACAAGGCTATAGCCCACCCATTTTTTGGGCATTTTTGCGGCGGACGAACTTGGGGACGGGCCCTTCGGGTGCTTATTTTTGGGCGCGGCAGTGCCCGCGGCCTATTTTTGGCACACGGAGGCCCCTCGCAAAGTCTGTCCCCATTCCGAGTCCGGCGGACGAACTTGGCCAGCCTCTCCCCCCAAGGCAATAGCCCAACCGTTTTTTGGGCATTTTTGCGGCGGACGAACTAGGGGACGGGACCTTCGGGCGCTTATTTTTGGGCGCGGCAGTGCCCGCGGCCTATTTTTGGCGTACGGAGGACCGTCGCAAAGTCTGGCCCCATTCCGAGTCCGCCGGACGAACTTGGCCAGCCCCACCCCCCAAGGCTATAGCCCACCCATTTTTTTGGCGTTTTTCCGCGGGGGGTTTATGGCGACCCGACCTTCGGGCGGTTATTTTTGGGCGCTGCAGTGCCCGCGGCCTATTTTTGGCACACGGAGGCCGCTAGCAAAGTGTCGCCCCATTCCGAGTCCGGCGGACGAACTTCGCCAGCCCCACCCCCCAAGGCTATAGCCCACCCGTTTTCTCCGCATGGGGGGGTTTTGGTGCAGCGACCTTCGGGCACTTATTTTTGGGCGCGGCTGCGCCCGCGGCCTATTTTTGTCACCCGGAGGCCCCTCGCAAAGTCTCGCCCCATTCCTAGTCCGGCGGACGAACTTGGCCAACCCCACCCCCCAAGGCTATAGCCCACCCGTTTTTTTGGCCATTTTCTGCAGGGGGGTTATGGCGCCCCGACCTTCGGGCGGTTATTTTTGAGCGCTGTTGTGCCCGCGGCCTATTTTTGGCACACGGAGGCCGCTAGCAAAGTCTCGCCCCATTCCGAGTCCGGCGGACGAACTTCGCCAGCCCCACCCCCCAAGGCTATAGCCCACCCGATTTATCCGCATGGGGGGTTTTGGCGCAGCAACCTTCGGGCACTTATTTTTGGGCATGGCTGTGCCCGCGGCCTAATTTTGTCACCCGGAGGCCCCTCGCAAAGTCTCAACCCATTCCTAGTCCGGCGGACGAACTTGGCCAGCCCCACCCCCCAAGGCTATAGCCCACCCGTTTTTTTGGCGTTTTTCCGCAGGGGGGATATGGAGACCCGACCTTCGGGCAGTTATTTTTGGGCGCTGCCGTGTCCGCGGCCTATTTTTGGCACACGGAGGCCGCTAGCAAAGTCTCGCCACATTCTGAGTCCGGCGGACGAACTTCGCCAGCCCCACCCCCCAAGGCTATAGCCCACCCGTTTTATCCGCTTGGGGGGGTTTTGGCGCCGCGACCTTCGGGAACTCATTTTTGGGCGAGGCTGTGCCCGCGGCCTATTTTTGTCACCGGGAGGCCCCACGCAAAGTCTCGCCCCATTCCTAGTCCAGCGGACGAACTTGGCCAGCCCCATCCCCCAAGGCTATAGCCCTCCCGTTTTTTTGGCGTTTTTCCACAGGGGGGTTATGGCGACCCGACCTACGGGCGGTTATTTTTGGGAGCTGCAGTGCCCGCGGCCTATTTTTGGCACAAGGAGGCCGCCCGCAAAGTGTCGCCCCTTTCCGAGTCCGGCGGACGAACTTCGCCAGCCCCACCCCCCAAGGCCATAGCCCACCCGTTTTATCTGCATGGGGGGGTTTCGGCGCCGCGACCTACGGGCACTTATTTTTAGGCGCGGCTGTGCCCGCGGCCTATTTTTGTCAACCGGAGGCCCCTCGCAAAGTCTCGCCCCATTCCTAGACCGGCGGACGAACTTGGCCAGCCCCACCCCCCAAGGCTATAGCCCACCCGTTTTTTTGGCCATTTTCTGCAGGGGGGTTATGGCGCCCCGACCTTCGGGCGGTTATTTTTGGGCGCTGCTGTGCCCGCGGCCTATTTTTGGCACACGGAGGCCGCTAGCAAAGTCTCGCCCCATTCCGAGTCCGGCGGACGAACTTCGCCAGCCCCACCCCCCAAGGCTATAGCCCACCCGTTTTATCCGCTTGGGGGGGTTTTGGCGTCGCGACCTTTGGGGACCTTTTTTTCGGGCGTGGCTGAGACCGCGGCCTATTTTTGTCACCCGGAGGCCCCTCGCAAAGTCTCATCCCATTCCGAGTCCGCCGGACGAACTTGGCCAGCCCCACCCCCCAAGGCCATGGCCCACCCGTGTTTTTGGCCTTTTTCCGCAGGGGGGGTATGGCGCCTCGACCTTCGGGCTGTTATTTTTGGGCGCTGCTGTGCCCGCGGCCTATTTTTGACACACGGAGGCTGCTAGCAAAGTCTCACCCCATTCCGTGTCCGGCGGACGAACTTCGCCAGCCCCACCCCCCAAGGCTATTGCCCACCCGTTTTATCCGCTTGGGGGGGTTTTGGCGCCGCGACCTTCGGACGCTTATTTTTGGGCGCGGCTGTGCCTGCGGCCTATTTTTGTCACCCGGAGGCCCCTCGCAAAGTGTCGCCCCATTCCGACTCTGGCGGACAAACTGGGCCAGCCCCACCCCCCCAGGCTATTGCCCACCCGTTTTTTTGGCCATTTTCTGCGGGGGGGTTATGGCGCCTCGACCTTCGGGCTGTTATTTTTGGGCGCTGCTGTGCCCGCGGCCTATTTTTGACACACGGAGGCCGCTAGCAAAGTCTCACCCCATTCCGTGTCCGGCGGACGAACTTCGCCAGCCCCACCCCCCAAGGCTATTGCCCACCCGTTTTATCCGCTTGGGGGGGTTTTGGCGCCGCGACCTTCGGACGCTTATTTTTGGGCGCGGCTTTTTCTGCGGCCTATTTTTGTCACCCGGAGGCCCCTCGCAAAGTCTCGCCCCATTCCGAGTCCGGCGGACGAACTTGGCCCGCCCCACCCCCCAAGGCTATAGCCCACCCGTTTTTTTGGCCTTTTTCCGCAGGGGGGTTATGGCGCCTCAACCTTCGGGCGGTTATTTTTGGGAGCCGCTGTGCCCGCGGCCTATTTTTGGCACACAGAGGCCGCTCGCAAAGTCTCGCCCCATTCCGAGTCCGGCGGACGAACTTCGCCAGCCCCACCCCCCAAGGCAATAGCCCACCCGTTTTATCCGCTTGGGGGCTTTTTGGCGACGCGACCTTCGGGCGCTTATTTTGGGCGCGGCTGTGCCCGCGGCCTATTTTTGTCACCCGGAGGCCCCTCGCAAAGTCTCGCCCCATTCCGAGTCCGGCGGACGAACTTGGCCAGCCCCACCCCCCAAGGCTATAGCCCACCCGTTTTTTTGGCCTTTTTCCGCAGGGGGGTTATGGCGCCCCAACCTTCGGGCGGTTATTTTTGGGTGCTGCTATGCCCGCGGCCTATTTTTGGCACACGGAGGCCGCTAGCAAAGTCTCGCCCCATTCCGAGTCCGGCGGACAAACTTCGCCAGCCCCACCCCCCAAGGCAATAGCCCACCCGTTTTATCCGCTTGGGGGGGTTTGGGCGCCGCGACCTTCGGGCGCTTATTTTTGGGCGCGGCTGTGCCTGCGGCCTATTTTTGTCACCCGGAGGCCCCTCGCAAAGTGTCACCCCATTCCGACTCTGGCGGACAAACTTGGCCAGCCCCACCCCCCCAGGCTACTGCCCACCCGTTTTTTTGGCCATTTTCTGCAGGGGGTTATGGCGCCTCGACCTTCGGGCTGTTATTTTTGGGCGCTGCTGTGCCCGTGGCCTATTTTTGACACACGGAGGCCGCTAGCAAAGTCTCACCCAATTCCGAGTCCGGCGGACAAACTTGGCCAGCCCCACCCCCCAAGGCTATAGCCCACCCGTTTTATCCGCTTGGGGGGGTTTTGGCGCCGCGACCTTCGGATGCTTATTTTTGGGCGCGGCTGTACCCGCGGCGTATTTTTGTCACCCGGAGGCCCCTCGCAAAGTCTCGCCCAATTCCTAGTCCGGCGGACAAACTTGGCCAGCCCCACCCCCCATGGCTATAGCCCACCCGTTTTATCCGCTTGGGGGGGTTTTGGCGCCGCGACCTTCGGACGCTTATTTTTGGGCGCGGCCTTGCCCGCGGCCTATTTTTGTCACCCGGAGGCCCCTTGCGAAGTCTCGCCCCATTCCGAGTCCGGCGGACGAACTTGGCCTGCCCCACCCCCCAAGGCTATAGCCCACCCGTTTTTTTGGCCTTTTTCCGCAGGGGGGTTATGGCGCCCCGACCTTCGGGCGGTTATTTTTGGGCGCCGCTGTGCCCGCGGCCTATTTTTGGCACACAGAGGCCGCTAGCAAAGTCTCGCCCCATTCCGAGTCCGGCGGACGAACTTCGCCAGCCCCACCCCCCAAGGCAATAGCCCACCCGTTTTATCCGCTTGGGGGGGTTTGGGCGCCGCGACCTTCGGGCGCTTATTTTTGGGCGCGGCTGTGCCCGCGGCCTATTTTTGTCACCCGGAGGCCCCTCGCAAAGTCTCGCCCCATTCCGACTCTGGCGAACAAACTTGGCCAGCCCCACCCCCCAAGGCTATAGCCCACCCGTTTTTTTGGCCTTTTTCCGCGGGGGGGTTATTGCGCCCCAAGCTTCGGGCGGTTATTTTTGGGCGATGCTGTCCCGGCGGCCTATTTTTGGCACACGGAGGCCGCTAGCAAAGTCTCGCCCCATTCCGAGTCCGGCGGACGAACTTCGCCAGCCCCACCCCCCAAGGCAATAGCCCACCCGTTTTATCCGCTTGGGGGGGTTTGGGTGCCGCGACCTTCGGGCGCTTATTTTTGGGCGCGGCTGTGCCTGCGGCCTATTTTTGTCACCCGGAGCCCCCTCGCAAAGTGTCGCCCCATTCCGACTCTGGCGGACAAACTTGGCCAGCCCCACCCCCCCAGGCTATTGCCCACCCGTTTTTTTGGACATTTTCTGCAGGGGGGTTATGGCGCCTCGACCTTCGGGCTGTTCTTTTTGGGCGCTGCTGTGCCCGCCGCCTATTTTTGACACACGGAGGCCGCTAGCAAAGTCTCACCCCATTCCGTGTCCGGCGGACGAACTTCGCCAGCCCCACCCCCCAAGGCTATTGCCCACCCGTTTTATCCACTTGGGGGGGTTTTGGCGCCGCGACCTTCGGGGGCTTATTTTTGGGCGAGGCTGACCCAGCGGCCTATTTTTGTCACGCGGAGGCCCCTCGCAAAGTTTCGCCCCGTTCCGAGTCCGGCGGACGAACTTGGCCAGCCCCACCCCCCAAGGCTATTGCTCACCCGTTTTTTTGGCCTTTTTCCGCGGGGGGGTTATGGTGCCCCGACCTTCGGGCGGTTATTTTTGGGCGCTGCTGTGTCCACGGCCTATTTGGCACATGGAGGCCGCTAGCAAAGTCTCACCCCATTTCGAGGCCGGCGGACGAACTTCGCCTGCCCCACCCCCCAAGGCTATAGCCCACCCGTTTTTTTGGCCTTTTTCCGCAGGGGGGTTATGGCGCCCCGACCTTCGGGCGGTTATTTTTGGGCGCTGCTGCTCCCGCGGCCTATTTTTGGCACATGGAGGCCGTTAGCAAAGTCTTGCCCCATTCCGAGTCTGGCGGACGAACTTCGCCAGCCCCACCCCCCAAGACTATAGCCCACCCGTTTTATCCGCTTGGGGGGGTTTTGGCGCCGCGACCTTCGGGCGCTTATTTTTGGGCGCGGCTGTGCCCGCGGCCTATTTTTGTCACCCGGAGGCCCCTCGCAAAGTCTCGCCCCTTTCCGAGTCCGGCGGACGAACTTGGCCAGCCGCACCGCCCAAGGCTATAGCCCACCCGTTTTTTTGGCCTTTTTCCGCAGGGGGGTTATGGCGCCCCGACCTTCGGGCGGTTATTTTTGGACGCTGCTGTGTCCGCGGCCTATTTTTGACACACGGAGGCCGCTAGCAAAGTCTCACCCCATTTCGAGGCCGGCGGACGAACTTCGCCGGCCCCACCCCCCAAGGCTATAGCCCACCCGTTTTTTTGGCCTTTTTCCGCAGGGGGGTTATGGCGCCCCGACCTTCGGGCGGTTATTTTTGTGCGCTGCTGCTCCCGTGGCCTATTTTTGGCACATGGAGGCCGTTAGCAAAGTCTTGCCCCAATCCGAGTCCGGCGGACGAACTTCGCCAGCCCCACCCCCCAAGGCTATAGCCCACCCGTTTTATCCGCTTGGGGGGGTTTTGGCGCCGCGACCTTCGGGCGCTTATTTTTGGGCGCGGCTGTGCCCGCGGCGTATTTTTGTCACCCGGAGGCCCCTCGCGAAGTCTCGCCCCTTTCCGAGTCCGGTGGACGAACTTGGCCAGCCGCACCGCCCAAGGCCATAGCCCACCCGTTTTTTTGGCCTTTTTCCGCAGGGGGGTTATGGCGCCCCAAGCATCGGGCGGTTATTTTTGGGCGATGCTGTACCGGCGGCCTATTTTTGGCACACGGAGGCCACTAGCAAAGTCTCGCCCCATTCCGAGTCCGGCGGACGAACTTCGCCAGCCCCACCCCCCAAGGCTATAGCCCACCCGTTTTATCCACTTGGGGGGGTTTTGGCGCCGCGACCTTCGGGGGCTTATTTTTGGGCGCGGCTGTGCCCGCGGTGTACTTTTGTCACCCGGAGGACCCTCGCAAAGTCTCGTCCAATTCCGAGTCCGGCGGACAAACTTGGCCAGCTCCACCCCCCAAGGCTATAGCCCACCCGTTTTATCCGCTTGGGGGGGTTTTGGCGCCGCGACCTTCGGGCTCTTATTTTTGTGCTCGGCTGTGCCCGCGGCCTATTTTTGTCACCCGGAGGCCCCTCGCAAAGTCTCGCCCCATTCCGACTCCAGCGGACGAACTTGGCCAGCCGCACCCCCCAAGGCTATAGCCCACCCATTTTTTTGGCCTTTTTCACCAGGGGGGTTATGGCCCGACCTTCGGGCGGTTATTTTTTGGCGCTACTGTGCCCACGGCCTATTTTTGGCATATGGAGGCTGCTAGCAAAGTCTCGCCCCATTCCGAGTCCGGCGGACGAACTTCGCCAGCCCCACCCCCCAAGGCTATTGCCCACCCGTTTTATCCACTTGGGGGCGTTTTGGCGCCGCGACCTTCGGGGGCTTATTTTTGGGCGAGGCTGACCCATCGGCCTATTTTTGTCACGCGGAGGCCCCTCGCAAAGTCTCGCCCCGTTCCGAGTCCGGCGGACGAACTTGGCCAGCCCCACCCCCCAAGGCTATTGCTCACCCGTTTTTTTGGCCTTTTTCCGCAGGAGAGTTATGGTGCCCCGACCTTCGGGCGGTTATTTTTGGGCGCTTCTGTCCCCGCGGCCTATTTTTTGCACACGAGGCCGCTAGCAAAGTCTCGCCCCATTCCGAGTCCGGCGGACGAACTTCGCCTGCCCCACTCCCCAAGGCTATACCCCACCCGTTTTATCCGCTTGGGGGGATTTTGGCGCCGCGACATTAGGGCGCTTATTTTTGGCCACGGCCTTGCCCGCGGCCTATTTTTGTCACCCGGAGGCCCCTCGCAAAGTCTCGTCCCATTCCGAGTCCGGCGGACGAACTTGGCCAGCCCCATACCCCAAGGCTATAGCCCACCCGTTTTTTTGGCCTTTTTCCGCAGGGGGGTTATGGCGCCCCGACCTTCGGGCGGTTATTTTTGGGCGCTGCTGTGTCCACGGCCTATTTTTGGCACACTGAGGCCGCGAGCAAAGTCTCACCCCATTTCGAGGCCGGCGGACGAACTTCGCCAGCCCCACCCCCCAAGGCTATTGCCCACCCGTTTTTTTGGCCTTTTTCCGCAGGGGGGTTATGGCGCCCCGACCTTCGGGCGGTTATTTTTGGGCGCTGCTGTGTCCACGGCCTATTTTTGGCACATGGAGGCCGCTAGCAAAGTCTCACCCCATTTCGAGGCCGGCGGACGAACTTCGCCTGCCCCACCCCCCAAGGCTATAGCCCACCCGTTTTTTTGGCCTTTTTCCGCAGGGGGGTTATGGCGCCCCGACCTTCGGGCGGTTATTTTTGGGCGCTGCTGCTCCCGCGGCCTATTTTTGGCACATGGAGGCCGTTAGCAAAGTCTTGCCCCATTCCGAGTCTGGCGGACGAACTTCGCCAGCCCCACCCCCCAAGACTATAGCCCACCCGTTTTATCCGCTTGGGGGGGTTTTGGCGCCGCGACCTTCGGGCGCTTATTTTTGGGCGCGGCTGTGCCCGCGGCCTATTTTTGTCACCCGGAGGCCCCTCGCAAAGTCTCGCCCCTTTCCGAGTTCGGCGGACGAACTTGGCCAGCCGCACCGCCCAAGGCTATAGCCCACCCGTTTTTTTGGCCTTTTTCCGCAGGGGGGTTATGGCGCCCCGACCTTCGGGCGGTTATTTTGGGACGCTGCTGTGTCCGCGGCCTATTTTTGACACACGGAGGCCGCTAGCAAAGTCTCACCCCATTTCGAGGCCGGCGGACGAACTTCGCCGGCCCCACCCCCCAAGGCTATAGCCCACCCGTTTTTTTGGCCTTTTTCCGCAGGGGGGTTATGGCGCCCCGACCTTCGGGCGGTTATTTTTGTGCGCTGCTGCTCCCGTGGCCTATTTTTGGCACATGGAGGCCGTTAGCAAAGTCTTGCCCCAATCCGAGTCCGGCGGACGAACTTCGCCAGCCCCACCCCCCAAGACTATAGCCCACCCGTTTTATCCGCTTGGGGGGGTTTTGGCGCCGCGACCTTCGGGCGCTTATTTTTGGGCGCGGCTGTGCCCGCGGCGTATTTTTGTCACCCGGAGGCCCCTCGCGAAGTCTCGCCCCTTTCCAAGTCCGGTGGACGAACTTGGCCAGCCGCACCGCCCAAGGCCATAGCCCACCCGTTTTTTTGGCCTTTTTCCGCAGGGGGGTTATGGCGCCCCAACCTTCGGGCGGTTATGTTTGGGTGCTGCTTTCCCCGTGGCCTATTTTTGGCACACGAGGCCGCTAGCAAAGTCTCGCCCCATTCCGAGTCCGGCGGACGAACTTTGCCAGCCCCACCCCCCAAGGCTATAGCCCACCCGTTTTATCCGCTTGGGGGGGTTTTGGCGCCGCGACCTTCGGGGGCTTATTTTGGGCGCGGCTGTGCCTGCGACCTATTTTTATCACCCGGAGGCCCCTCGCAAAGTCTCGCCCCATTCCGAGTCCGGCGGACAAACTTGGCCAGCCCCACCCCCCCAGGCTATTGCCCACCCGTTTTTTTGGCCTTTTTCCGCAGGGGGGTTATGGCGCCCCGACCTTCGGGCGGTTATTTTTGGGCGCTGCTGTCCCCGCGGCCTATTTTTGGCACACAGAGGCCGCTAGCAAAGTCTCGCCCCATTCCGAGTCCGGCGGACGAACTTCGCGAGCCCCACCCCCCAAGGCTATCTCCCATCCGTTTTATCCGCTTGGGGGGGTTTTGGGGCTGCGACCTTAGGGCACTTATTTTTGGGCACGGCCTTGCCCGTGGCCTATTATTGTCACCCGGAGGCCCCTCGCAAAGTCTCGCCCCATTCCGAGTCCGGCGGACAAACTTGGCCAGCCCCACCCCCCCAGGCTATTGCCCACCCGTTTTTTTGGCCTTTTTCCGCAGGGGGGTTATGGCGCCCCAACCTTCGGGCGGTTATTTTTGGGCGCTGCTTTCCCCGCGGCCTATTTTTGGCACACTAGGCCACTAGCAAAGTCTCGCCCCATTCCGAGTCCGGCGGACGAACTTCGCCAGTCCCACCCCCCAAGGCTATCCGCCATCCGTTTTATCCGCTTGGGGGGGTTTTGGGGCCGCGACCTTAGGGCCCTTATTTTTGGGCACGGCCTTGCCCGTGGCCTATTATTGTCACCCGGAGGCCCCTCGCAAAGTCTCGCCCCATTCCGAGTCCGGCGGACGAGCTTGCCAGCCCCACCCCCCAAGGCTATAGCCCACCCGTTTTATCCACTTGGGGGGGCTTTGGCGCCGCGACCTTCGGGGGCTTATTTTGGGCGCGGCTTTGCCCGCGACCTATTTTTATCACCCAGAGGCCCCTCGCAAAGTCTCGCCCCATTCCGAGTCCGGCGGACAAACTTGGCCAGCCCCACCCCCCCAGGCTATTGCCCACCCGTTTTTTTGGCCTTTTTCCGCAGGGGGGTTATGGCGCCCCGACCTTCGGGCGGTTATTTTTGGGCGCTGCTGTCCCCGCGGCCTATTTTTGGCACACGAGGCCACTAGCAAAGTCTCGCCCCATTCCGAGTCCGGCGGACGAACTTCGCCAGCCCCACCCCCCAAGGCTATCCCCCATCCGTTTTATCCGCTTGGGGGGGTTTTGGGGCTGCGACCTTAGGGCACTTATTTTTGGGCACGGCCTTGCCCGTGGCCTATTATTGTCACCCGGAGGCCCCTCGCAAAGTCTCGCCCCATTCCGAGTCCGGCGGACAAACTTGGCCAGCCCCACCCCCCCAGGCTATTGCCCACCCGTTTTTTTGGCCTTTTTCCGCAGGGGGGGTATGGCGCCCCACCCTTCGGGCGGTTATTTTTGGGTGCTGCTTTCCCCGCGGCCTATTTTTGGCACATGAGGCCACTAGCAAATTCTCGCCCCATTCCGAGTCCCGCGGACGAACTTCGCCAGTCCCACCCCCCAAGGCTATCCCCCATCCGTTTTATCCGCTTGGGGGGGTTTTTGGGCCGCGACCTTAGGGCCCTTATTTTTGGGAACGGCCTTGCCCGTGGCCTATTATTGTCACCCGGAGGCCCCTCGCAAAGTCTCGCCCCATTCCGAGTCCGGCGGACGAACTTGCTTGCCCCACCCCCCAAGGCTATAGCCCACCCGTTTTATCCACTTGGGGGGGCTTTGGCGCCGCGACCTTCGGGGGCTTATTTTTGGGCGCGGCTGTGCCCGCTGCCTATTTTTATCACCCGGAGGCCCCTCGCAAAGTCTCACCCCATTCCGAGTCCGGCGGACAAACTTGGCCAGCCCCACCCCCCCAGGCTATTGCCCACCCGTTTTTTTGGCCTTTTTCCGCAGGGCGGTTATGGCGCCCCGACCTTCGGGCGGTTATTTTTGGGCGCTGCTGTCCCCGCGGCCTATTTTTGGCACACGAGGCCACTAGCAAAGTCTCGCCCCATTCCGAGTCCGGCGGGCGAACTTCGCCAGCCCCTCCCCCCAAGGCTATCCCCCATCCGTTTTATCCGCTTGGGGGGGTTTTGGGGCCGCGACCTTAGGGCGCTTATTTTTGGGCACGGCCTTGCCCGTGGCCTATTATTGTCACCCGGAGGCCGCTAGCAAAGCCTCACCCCATTCCGAGTCTGGCGGACGAACTTCGCCAGCCCCACCCCCCAAGGCTATAGCCCACCCGTTTTTTTGGCCTTTTTCCGCAGGGGGGTTATGGCACCCCGACCTTCGGGCGGTTATTTTTGGGCGCTGCTGCGCCCGCGGCCTATTTTTGGTACATGGAGGCCGCTTGCAAAGTCTTGCCCCATTCCGAGTCCGGCGGACGAACTTCGCCAGCCCCACCCCCCAACGCTATAGCCCACCCGTTTTATCCGCTTGGGGGGGTTTTGGCGCCGCGACCTTCGGGCTCTTATTTTTGTGCTCGGCTGTGCCCGCGGCCTATTTTTGTCACCCGGAGGCCCCTCGCAAAGTCTCGCCCCATTCCGACTCTGGCGGACGAACTTGGCCAGCCCCACCCCCCAAGGCTATAGCCCACCCGTTTTTTTGGACTTTTTCCGCAGGGGGGTTATGGCGCCCCGACCTTCGGGGGCTTATTTTTGGGCGCGGCTCTGCCCGCGGCCTGTTTTTGTCACCTGGAGGCCCATCGCAAACTCTCGCCCCATTCCGAGTCCGGCGGACGAACTTGTCCAGCCCCACCCCCCAAGGCTATAGCCCACCCGTTTTTTGGCCTTTTTCCGAAGGGGGGTTATGGCGCCCCGACCTTCGGGCGGTTATTTTTGGGCGCTGTTGTGCCCACGGCCTTTTTTTGTCACACGGAGGCCGCTAGCAAAGTATCACCCCATTCCGAGTCCGGCGGACGAACTTCGCCAGCCCCACCCCCCAAGGCTATAGCCCACCCGTTTTTTTGGACTTTTTCCGCAGGGGGGTTATGGCGCCCCAACCTTCGGGCGGTTATTTTTGGGCGCTGCTGTGCCCGTGGCCTATTTTTGGCACACGGAGGCCGCTAGCAAAGTCTCACCCCATTCCGAGTCCGGCGGACGAACTTCGCCAGCCCCACCCCCCAAGGCTATAGCCCACCCGTTTTTTTGGCCTTTTTCCGCAGGGGGGTTATGGCACCCCGACCTTCGGGCGGTTATTTTTGGGCGCTGCTGCGCCCGTGGCCTATTTTTGGTACATGGAGGCCGCTTGCAAAGTCTTGCCCCATTCCGAGTCCGGCGGACGAACTTCGCCAGCCCCACCCCCCAACGCTATTGCCCACCCGTTTTATCCGCTTGGGGGGGTTTTGGCGCCGCGACCTTCGGGCGCTTATTTTTGGGCACGGCTGTCCCCGCGGCTTTTTTTTTTCACCCGGAGGCCCCTCGCAAAGTCTCGCCCCATTCCGAGTCCGGCGGACAAACTTGGCCAGCCCCACCCCCCAAGGCTATAGCCCACCCGTTTTATCCGCTTGGGGGGGTTTTGGCGCCGCGACCGTCGGGCGCTTATTTTTGGGCGCGGCTGTGCCCACGGCCTATTTTTGTCACCCGGAGGCCCCTCGCAAAGTCTCCACCCATTCCGACTCTGGCGGACGAACTTGGCCAGCCCCACCCCCCAAGGCTATAGCCCACCCGTTTTTTTGGCCTTTTTCCGCAGGGGGGTCCTGGCGCTCCGTGCTTCGGGCAGTTATTTTTGGGTGCTGCTGTGCCCGCGGCCTATTTTTGGCACACGGAGGCCGTTAGCAAAGTCTCGCCCGATTCCGAGTCCGGCAGACGAACTTCGCCAGCCCCACCCCCCAAGGCTATAGCCCACCCGTTTTATCCGCTTGGGGGGGTTTTGGCGCTGCGACCTACGGGCTCTTATTTTTGGGTGCGGCTGTGTCCGCGGCCTATATTTGTCACCCGGAGACCCCTCGCAAAGTCTCGCCCCATTCCGAGTCCGGCGGACGAACTTGGCATGCCCCGCCCGCCAAGGCTATAGCCCACCCGTTTTTTTGGCCCTTTTCCGCATGGGGGTTATGGCGCCCCGACCTTCGGGCGGTTATTTTTCGGCGCTGCTGTGCCCGCGGCCTATTTTTGGCACACGGAGGCCGCTAGCAAAGACTCGTCCCATTCCGAGTCCGGCGGACGAAGTTGGCCAGCCCCAGCCCCCAAGGCTATAGCCCACCCGTTTTTTTGGCCTTTTTCCGCACGGGGGTTATGGCGCCCCGACCTTCGGGCGGTTATTTTTGTGCGCTGCTGTGCCCGCGGCCTATTTTTGGCACACGGAGGCCGCTAGCAAAGTCTCGTCCCATTCCGAGTCCGGCGGACGAACTTCGCCAGCCCCACCCCCCAAGGCTATAGCCCACCCGTTTTATCCGCTTGGGGGGGTTTTGGCGCCGCGACCTTCGGGCGCTTATTTTTGGCCGCGGGCACTATTTTTTTCACCCGGACGCCCCTCGCAAAGTCTCGTCCCATTCCGAGTCCGGCGGACGGACTTGGCCAGCCCCACCCCCCATGGCTATAGCGCACCCGTTTTTTTGGCCTTTTTCCGTAGGGGGGTTATGGCGCCCCGACCTTCGGGAGGTTATTTTTGGGCGCTGCTGTGCCCGCGGGCTATTTTTGGCATACGGAGGCCGCTAGCAAAGTCTCGCCCCATTCCCAGTCCGGCGGACGAACTTCGCCTGCCCCACCCCCCAAGGCTATAGCCCACCCGTTTTATCCGCTTGGGGGGGTTTTGGCGCCGCGACCTTCGGGCAATTGTTTTTGGGCGCGGCTGTGCCCGCGGCCTATTTGTGTCACCCGGAGGCCCCTCGCAAAGTCTCGCCCCATTCTGAGTCCGGCGGACGAAATTGGCCAGCCCCACCCCCCAAGGCTATAGCCCACCCCTTTTTTTGGCCTTTTTCCGCAGGGGGGTTATGGCGCCCCGACCTTCGGGCGGTTATTTTTGGGCGCTGCTGCACCCGTGGCCTATTTTTGGCACACGGAGGCCGCTAGCAAAGTCTCGGCCAATTCCAAGACCGGCGGACGAACTTCGCCAGCCCACCCCCCAAGGCTATTGCCCACCCGTTTAATCCGCTTGGGGGGGTTTTGGCGCCGCAACCTTCGGGCGCTTATTTTTTGCCGCGGCTGTGCCCGCGACCTGTTTTTGTCAGCCGGAGGCCCCTTGCAATGTCTGTCCCCATTCCGAGTCCGGCGGACGAACTTGGCCAGCCCCACCCCCCAAGGCTATAGCCCACCCGTTTTATCCGCTTGGGTGGGTTTTGACGCCGCGACCTTCGGGCACTTATTTTTGGGCACGGCTGTGCCCGCGGTCTATTTTTGCCACCCGGAGGTCCCACGCAAAGTCTCGCCCCATTCCGAGTCCGGCGGACGAACTTGGCCAGCCCCACCCCCAAAGGCTATAGCCCACCCGTTTTTTTGGACTTTTTCCGCAGGGGGGTTATGGCGCCCCGACCTTCGCGCGGTTATTTTTGGGCACTGCTGCACCCGTGGCCTATTTTTGGCACACGGAGGCCGCTAGCAAAGTCTCGGCCCATTCCGAGACCGGCGGACGAACTTCACCAGCCCCACCCCCCAAGGCTATAGCCCACCCGTTTTATCCGCTTGGGGGGGTTTTGGCGCCGCGACCTTCGGGCTCTTATTTTTCGGCGCGGCTGGGCCCGCGGCCTATTTTTGTCACCCAGAGGGCCCACGCAAAGTCTGGCCCCATTCCGAGTCCGGCGGACGAACTTGGCCAGCCCCACCCCCCAAGGCTATAGCCCACCCGTTTTATCCGCTTGGGTGGGTTTTGACGCCGCGACCTTCGGGCGCTTATTTTTGGGCGCGGCTGTGCCCGCGGCCTATTTTTGTCACCCGGAGGCCCCTCGCAAAGTCTAGCCCCATTCCGAGTCCGGCGGACGAACTTGGCCAGCCCCACCCCCCAAGGCTATAGCCCACCCGTTTTATCCGCTTGGGGGGGTTTTGGCGCCGCGACCTTCGGGCGCTTATTTTTGGGCGCGGCTGTGCCCGCGGCCTATTTTTGTCACCCGGAGGCCCCTCGCAAAGTCTAGCCCCATTCCGAGTCCGGCGGACGAACTTGGCCAGCCCCACCCCCCAAGGCTATAGCCCACCCGTTTTTTTGGCCTTTTTTCCGCAGGGGGGTTATGGCGCCCCGACCATCGGGCGGTTATTTTTGGGCGCTGCTGTGCCCGCGGCCTATTTTTGGCACATGGAGGCCGCTAGCAAAGTCTCGCCCCATTCCGAGTCCGGCGGACGAACTTCGCCAGCCCCACCCCCCAAGGCTATAGCCCACCCGATTTATCCGCTTGGGGGGGTTATGGCGCCGCGACCTTCGGGCGCTTATTTTTGTGGGGGGCTGGGCCCGCGGCCTATTTTTGTCACCCGGAGGCCCCTCGCAAAGTCTCGCCCCATTCCGAGTCCGGCGGACGAACTTGGCCAGCCCCACCCCCCAAGGCTATAGCCCACCCGTTTTTTTGGCCTTTTTCCGCAGGGGGGTTATGGCGCCCCAACCTTCGGGAGGTTATTTTTGGTCGTTGCTGTGCCCGCTGCCTATTTTTGGCACACGGAGGCCGCTAGCAAAGTCTCGCCCCATTCCGAGTCCGGCGGACGAACTTCGCCAGCCCCACCCCCCAAGGCTATAGCCCACCCGTTTTATCCGCTTGGGGGGGTTTTGTCGCCGAGACCTTTGGGAGCTTCTTTTTGGGGGCGGCTGTGCCCGCGGCCTATTTTTTTCACCCGGAGGCCCCTCGCAAAGTCTCGCCCCATTCCGAGTCCGGCGGACGAACTTGGCCAGCCCCACCCCCCAAGGCTATAGCCCACCCGTTTTTTTGGCGTTTTTCCGCAGGGGGGTTATGGCGCCCCGACCTTCGGGCGGTTATTTTTGGGCGCTGCTGTGCCCGCGGCCTATTTTTGGCACATGGAGGCCGCTAGCAAAGTCTCGCCCCATTCCGACTCCGGCGGACGAACTTCACCAACCCCACCCCCCAAGGCTATAGCCCACCCGTTTTATCCGCATGGGGGGGGTTTGGCGCCGCGACCTTCGGGCGCTTATTTTTGGGCGCGGCTGGGCCCGCAGCCTATTTTTGTCACCCAGAGGGCCCACGCAAAGTCTGGCCCCATTCCGAGTCCGGCGGACGAACTTGGCCAGCCCCACCCCCCAAGGCTATAGCCCACCCGTTTTATCCGCTTGGGGGGGTTTTGGCGCCGCGACCTTCGGGCGCTTATTTTTGGGCGCGGCTGTGCCCGCGGCCTATTTTTGTCACCCGGAGGCCCCTCGCAAAGTCTCGCCCCATTCCGAGTCCGGCGGACGAACTTGGCCAGCCCCACCCCCCAAGGCTATAGCCCACCCGTTTTATCCGCTTGGGGGGGTTTTGGCGCCGCGACCTTCGGGCGCTTATTTTTGGGCGCGGCTGTGCCCGCGGCCTATTTTTGTCACCCGGAGGCCCCTCGCAAAGTCTCGCCCCATTCCGAGTCCGGCGGACGAACTTGGCCAGCCCCACCCCCCAAGGCTATAGCCCACCCGTTTTTTTGGCCTTTTTTCCGCAGGGGGGTTATGGCGCCCCGACCTTCGGGCGGTTATTTTTGGGCGCTGCTGTGCCCGCGGCCTATTTTTGGCACATGGAGGCCGCTAGCAAAGTCTCGCCCCATTCCGAGTCCGGCGGACGAACTTCGCCAGCCCCACCCCCCAAGGCTATAGCCCACCCGTTTTATCCGCTTGGGGGGGTTATGGCGCCGCGACCTTCGGGCGCTTATTTTTGTGCGGGGCTGCGCCCGCGGCCTCTTTTTGTCACCCGGAGGCCCCTCGCAAAGTCTGGCCCCAATCCGAGTCCGGCGTACGAACTTGGCCAGCCCCACCCCCCAAGGCTATAGCCCACCCGTTTTTTTGGCCTTTTTCCGCAGGGAGGTTATGGCGCCCCAACCTTCGGGAGGTTATTTTTGGTCGTTGCTGTGCCCGCTGCCTATTTTTGGTACACGGAGGCCGCTAGCAAAGTCTCGCCCCATTCGGAGTCCGGCGGACGAACTTCGCCAACCCCACCCCAAAAAGGCTATAGCCCACCCGTTTTATCCGCTTGGGGGGGTTTTGTCGCCGAGACCTTTGGGAGCTTCTTTTTGGGGGCGGCTGTGCCCGCGGCCTATTTTTTTCACCCGGAGGCCCCTCGCAAAGTCTCGCCCCATTCCGAGTCCGGCGGACGAACTTGGCCAGCCCCACCCCCCAAGGCTATAGCCCACCCGTTTTTTTGGCGTTTTTCCGCAGGGGGGTTATGGCGCCCCGACCTTCGGGCGGTTATTTTTGGGCGCTGCTGTGCCCGCGGCCTATTTTTGGCACATGGAGGCCGCTAGCAAAGTCTCGCCCCATTCCGAGTCCGGCGGACGAACTTCGCCAGCCCCACCCCCCAAGGCTATAGCCCACCCGTTTTATCCGCATGGGGGGGGTTTGGCGCCGCGACCTTCGGGCGCTTATTTTTGGGCGCGGCTGGGCCCGCAGCCTATTTTTGTCACCCAGAGGGCCCACGCAAAGTCTCGCCCCATTCCGAGTCCGGCGGACGAACTTCACCAGCCCCACCCCCCAAGGCTATAGCCCACCCGTTTTATCCGCTTGGGGGGGTTTTGGCGCCGCGACCTTCGGGCGCTTATTTTTGGGCGCGGCTGTGCCCGCGGCCTATTTTTGTCACCCAGAGGGCCCACGCAAAGTCTCGCCCCATTCCGAGTCCGGCGGACGAACTTCACCAGCCCCACCCCCCAAGGCTATACCCCACCCGTTTTATCCGCTTGGGGGGGTTTTGGCGCCGCGACCTTCGGGCGCTTATTTTTGGGCGCGGCTGGGCCCGCAGCCTATTTTTGTCACCCAGAGGGCCCACGCAAAGTCTCGCCCCATTCCGAGTCCGGCGGACGAACTTCGCCCGCCCCACCCCCCAAGGCTATAGCCCACCCGTTTTATCCGCTTGGGGGGGTTTTGGCGCCGCGACCTTCGGGCGCTTATTTTTGGGCGCGGCTGGGCCCGCAGCCTATTTTTGTCACCCAGAGGGCCCACGCAAAGTCTCGCCCCATTCCGAGTCCGGCGGACGAACTTCGCCCGCCCCACCCCCCAAGGATATAGCCCACCCGTTTTATCCGCTTGGGGGGGTTTTGGCGCCGCAAGCTTCGGGCGCTTATTTTTTGCCGCGGCTGTGCCTGCGACCAGTTTTTGTCAGCCGGAGGCCCCTTGCAAAGTCTGGCCCCATTCCGAGTCCGGCGGACGAACTTGGCCAGCCCCACCCCCCAAGGCTATAGCCCACCCGTTTTATCCGCTTGGGGGGGTTTTGGCGCCGCGACCTTCGGGCGCTTATTTTTGGGCGCGGCTGTGCCCGCGGCCTATTTTTATCACCCGGAGGCCCCTCGCAAAGTCTCGCCCCATTCCGAGTCCGGCGGACGAAATTGGCCTGCCCCACCCCCCAAGGCTATAGCCCACCCCTTTTTTTGGTCTTTTTCCGCAGGGGGGTTATGGCGCCCCGACCTTCGGGGGGTTATTTTTGGGCGCGGCTGTGTGCGCGGCCTTTTTTTGGCACACGGAGGCCGCTCGCAAATTCTCGCTCCATTCCGAGTCCGGCGGACGAACTTCGCCAGCCCCATCCCCCAAGGCTATAGCCCACCTGTTTTATCCGCTTGGGGGGGTTTTGGCGCGGCGACCTTCGGGCACTTATTTTTGGGCGCGGCTGTGCCCGCGGCCTATTTTTGTCACCCTGAGGCCCCTCGCAAAGTCTCGCCCCATTCCGAGTCCGGCGGACGAACTTGGCCAGCCCCACCCCCCAAGGCTATAGCCCACCCGTTTTTTTGGCCTTTTTCCGCAGGGGGGTTATCGCGCCCCGACCTTCGGGCAGTTATTTTTGGGCGCTGCAAGGCCCGTGGCCTATTTTTGGCACATGGAGGCCGCTAGCAAAGTCTCGTCCCATTCCGAGTCCGTCGGACGAACTTCGCCGGCCCCACCCCCCAAGGCTATAGCCCACTCGTTTTATCCGTTTGGAGGGGTTTTGGCGCCGCGACCTTTGGGTGCTTATTTTTGGGCACGGCTGTGCCCGCGGCATATTTTTGTCTCCCGGAGGCCCCTCGCAAATTCTCGCCCCATTCCGAGTCCGGCGGACGAACTTGGCCAGCTCCACCCCCCTAGGCTATAGACCACCCGTTTTTTTGGGCTTTTTCCGCAGGGGGGTTATGGCGCCCCGACCTTCGGGTGGTTATTTTTGGGCGCTGCAAGGCCCGCGGTCTATTTTTGGCACATGGAGGCCGCTAGCAAAGTCTCGCCCCATTCCGAGTCCGGCGGACGAACTTTGCCGGCCCCACCCCCCAAGGCTATAGCACACCCGTTTTATCCGCTTGGGGGGGATTTGGCGCCGCGACCTTCGGGCGCTTATTTTTGGACGCGGCCGTGTCCGCGGCCTATTTTTGTCACCCGGAGGCCCCTCGCAAAGTCTTGCCCCATTCCGATTCCGGAGGACGAACTTGGCCTGCCCCACCCCCCAAGGCTATAGCCCACCCGTTTTTTTGGCCTTTTTCCGCAAGGGGGTTAGGGCGTCCCGACCTTCGGGCGGTTATTTTTGGGCGCGGCTGTACCCGCGGCCTATTTTTGGCACACGGAGCCCGCTAGCAAAGTCTCGCCCCATTCCGAGTCCGGCGGACGAACTTCGCCAGCCCCACCCCCCAAGGCTATAGCCCACCCGTTTTATCCGCTTGGGGGGGTTTTGGCGCCGCGACCTTCGGGCACTTATTTTTGGACGCGGCTGTGCCCGCGGCCTATTTTTGTCACCCGGAGGCCCCTCGCAATGTCCTGCCCCATTCCGAGTCCGGCGGACGAACTTGGCCAGCCCCACCCCCCAAGGCTATAGCCCACCCGTTTTTTTGGCCTTTTTCCGCAGGGGAGTTATGGCGCCATGACCTTCGGGCGGTTATTTTTGGGCGCGGCTGTGCCCGCGGCCTATTTTTGTCACCCGGAGGCCCCTCGCAAAGTCTCGCCCCATTCCGAGTCCGGCGGACAAACTTGGCCAGCCCCACCCCCCAAGGCTATAGCCCACCCGTTTTTTTAGCCTTTTTCCGCAGGGGGGTTATGGCGTCCCGACCTTCGGGCGGTTATTTTTGCGCGCTGCTGTGCCCGCGGCCTATTTTTGGCACACGGAGGCCGCTAGCAAAGTCTCGCCCCATTCCGAGTCCGGCGGACGAACTTTGCCCGCCCCACCCCCCAAGGCTATAGCCCACCCGTTTTTTTGGCCTTTTTCCGCAGGGGGGTTATGGCGCCCCGACCTTCGGGCAGTTATTTTTGGGCGCGGCTGTGCCCGCGGCCTATTTTTGTCACCCGGAGGCCCCTCGCAAAGTCTCGCCCCATTCCGAGTCCGGCGGACGAACTTGGCCAGCCCCACCCCCCAAGGCTATAGCCCACCCATTTTTTAGGCCTTTTTCCGCCGGGGGGTTATGGCGCCCCGACCTTCGGGCAGTTATTTTTGGGCGCTGCTGTGCCCGCGGCCTATTTTTGGCACACGGAGGCCGCTAGCAAAGTCTCGCCCCATTCCGAGTCCGGCGGACGAACTTCGCCAGCCCCACCCCCCAAGGCTATAGCCCACCCGTTTTATCCGCTTGGGGGGGTTTTGGCGCCGCGACCTTCGGGCGCTTATTTTTGGACGCGGCTGTGCCCGCGGCCTATTTTTGTCACCCGGAGGCCCCTCGCAAAGTCTCGCCCCATTCCGAGTCCGGCGGACGAACTTGGCCAGCCCCACCCCCCAAGGCTATAGCCCACCCATTTTTTAGGCCTTTTTCCGCCGGGGGGTTATGGCGCCCCGACCTTCGGGCAGTTATTTTTGGGCGCTGCTGTGCCCGCGGCCTATTTTTGGCACACGGAGGCCGCTAGCAAAGTCTCGCCCCATTCCGAGTCCGGCGGACGAACTTCGCCAGCCCCACCCCCCAAGGCTATAGCCCACCCGTTTTATCCGCTTGGGGGGGTTTTGGCGCCGCGACCTTCGGGCGCTTATTTTTGGGCGCGGCTGTGCCCGCGGCCTATTTTTGTCACCCGGAGGCCCCGCGCAAAGTCTCGCCCCATTCCGAGTCCGGCGGACGAACTTGGCCTGCCCCACCCCCCAAGGCTATAGCCCACCCGTTTTTTTGGCCTTTTTCCGCAGGGGGGTTATGGCGCCCCGACCTTCGGGCGGTTATTTTTGGGCGCGGCTGTGCCCGCGGCCTATTTTTGGCACACGGAGCCCGCTAGCAAAGTCTCGCCCCATTCCGAGTCCGGCGGACGAACTTCGCCAGCCCCACCCCCCAAGGCTATAGCCCACCCGTTTTATCCGCTTGGGGGGGTTTTGGCGCCGCGACCTTCGGGCACTTATTTTTGGGCGCGGCTGTGCCCGCGGCCTATTTTTGTCACCCGGAGGCCCCTCGCAAAGTCTCGCCCCATTCCGAGTCCGGCGGACGAACTTGGCCAGCCCCACCCCCCAAGGCTATAGCCCACCCGTTTTTTTGGCCTTTTTCCGCAGGGGAGTTATGGCGCCACGACCTTCGGACGGTTATTTTTGGGCGCGGCTGTGACCGCGGCCTATTTTTATCACCCGGAGACCCCTCGCAAAGTCTCGTCCCATTCCGAGTCCGGTGGACGAACTTGCCCAGCCCCACCCCCCAAGGCTGTAGCCCACCCGTTTTTTTGGCCTTTTTCCGCAGGGGGGTTATGGCGCCCCGACCTTCGGGCGGTTATTTTGGGGTGCTGCTGTGCCCGCGGCCTATTTTTGGCACACGGAGGCCGCTAGCAAAGTCTCGCCCCATTCCGAGTCCGGCGGACGAACTTCGCCAGCCCCACCCCCCAAGGCTATAGCCCACCCGTTTTATCCGCTTGGGGGGGTTTTGGCGCCGCGACCTTCGGGCGCTTATTTTTGGGCGCGGCTGTGTCCGCGGCCTATTTTTGTCACCTGGAGGCCCCTCGCAAAGTCTTGCCCCATTCCGAGTCCGGCGGACGAACTTGGCCAGCCCCACCCCCCAAGGCTATAGCCCACCCGTTTTATCCGCTTGGGGGGTTTTGGCGCCGCGACCTTCGGGTGCATATTTTTGTGCGCGGCTGTGACCACGGCCTATTTTTGTCTCCCGGAGGCCCCTCGCAAAGTCTCGTCCCATTCCGAGCCCGGCGGACGAACTGCGCCAGCCCCACCCCCCAAGGCTATAGCCCACCCGTTTTATCCGCTTGGGGGGGTTATGGCGCCGCGACATTCGGGCCTTTTTTTTGGGCGCGGCTGTGTCCGCGGCCTATTTTTGGCACACGGAGGCCCCTCGCAAAGTTTTGCCCCATTCCGAGTCCGGCGGACGAACTTCGCGTGCCCCACCCCCCTAGGCTATAGCCCACCCGTTTTATCCGCTTGGGGGGGGTTTTGGTGCCGCGACCTTCGGGCACTTATTTTTGGGCGCAGCTGTGCCCGCAGCCTATTTTTGGCACACGGAGGCCCCTCGCAAAGTCTCGCCCCATTCTGAGTCCGGCGGACGAACTTCGCCAGCCCCACCCCCCAGGGCTATAGCCCACCCGTTTTATCCGCTTGGGGGAGTTTTGGTGCCGCGACCTTCGGGCGCATATTTTTGGCCGCGGCTGTGACCACGGCCTATTTTTGTCTCCCGGAGGCCCCTCGCAAAGTCTCGCCCCATTCCGAGCCCGGCGGACGAACTTGGCCAGCCCGACCCCCCAAGGCTATAGCCCACCCGTTTTATCCGCTTGGGTGGGTTATGGCGCCGCGACCTTCGGGCCCTTACTTTTGGGCGCGACAGTGTGCTCGGCCTATTTTTGGCACACGGAGGCCCCTCGCAATGTTTTGCCCCATTCCGAGTCCGGCGGACGAACTTCGCCTGCCCCACCCCCCAAGGCTATAGCCCACCCGTTTTATCCGCTTGGGGGGGTTTTGGCGCCGCGACCTTGGGGTGGTTATTTTTGGGCGCGGCTGTGACCACGGCCTATTTTTTTCTCCCGGCGGCCCCTCGCAAAGTCTCGCCCCATTCCGAGCCCGGCGGACGAACTTGGCCAGCCCCACCCCCCAAGGCTATAGCCCACCCGTTTTTTTGGCCTTTTTCCGCAGGGGAGTTATGGCGCCCCGACCTTCGGGCGGTTATTTTTGGGCGCGGCTGTGCCCGCGGCCTATTTTTATCACCCGGAGGCCCCTCGCAAAGTCTCGCCCCATTCCGAGTCCGGCGGACGAACTTGGCCAGCCCCACCCCCCAAGGCTATAGCCCACCCATTTTTTTGGCCTTTTTCCGCAGGGGGGTTATGGCGCCCCGACCTTCGGGCGGTTATTTTTGGGTGCTGCTGTGCCCGCGGCCTATTTTTGGCACACGGAGGCCACTAGCAAAGTCTCGCCCCATTCCGAGTCCGGCGGACGAACTTCGCCAGCCCCACCCCCCAAGGCTATAGCCCACCCGTTTTATCCGCTTGGGGGGGTTTTGGCGCCGCGACCTTCGGGCGCTTATTTTTGGGTGCGGCTGTGCCCGCGGCCTATTTTTGTCACCTGGAGGCCCCTCGCAAAGTCTTGCCCCATTCCGAGTCCGGCGGACGAACTTGGCCAGCCCCACCCCCCAAGGCTATAGCCCACCCGTTTTATCCGCTTGGGGGGTTTTGGCGCCGCGACCTTCGGGTGCTTATTTTTGGGCGCGGCTGTGCCCGCGGCCTATTTTTGTCACCCGGAGGCCCCTCGCAAAGTCTCGCCCCATTCCGAGTCCGGCGGACGAACTTCGCCAGCCCCACCCCCCAAGGCTATAGCCCACCCGTTTTATCCGCTTGGGGGGGTTATGGCGCCGCGACCTTCGGGCCTTGTGGTTGGGCGCGGCTGTGTCCGCGGCCTATTTTTGGCACACGGAGGCCCCTCGCAAAGTTTTGCCCCATTCCGAGTCCGGCGGACGAACTTCGCGTGCCCCACCCCCCAAGGCTATAGCCCACCCGTTTTATCCGCTTGGGGGGGGTTTGGCGCCGCGACCTTCGGGTACTTATTTTTTGGCGCGGCAGTTACCACGGCCTATTTTTGTCACCCGGAGGCCCCTCGCAAATTCTCGCCCCATTCCGAGTCCGGCGGACGAACTTCGCCAGCCCCACCCCCCAAGGCTATAGCCCACCCGTTTTATCCGCTTGGGGGGGTTTTGGTGCCGCGACCTTCGGGCACTTATTTTTGGGCGCGGCTGTGCCCGCGGCCTATTTTTGGCACACGGAGGCCCCTCGCAAAGTCTCGCCCCATTCCGAGTCCGGCGGACGAACTTCGCCAGCCCCACCCCCCAAGGCTATAGCCCACCCGTTTTATCCGCTTGGGGGAGTTTTGGTGCCGCGACCTTCGGGCGCTTATTTTTGGGCGCGGCTGTGCCCGCGGCCTATTTTTGTCACCCGGAGGCCCCTCGCAAAGTCTCGCCCCATTCCGAGTCCGGCGGACGAACTTGGCCAGCCCCACCCCCCAAGGCTATAGCCCACCCGTTTTATCCGCTTGGGTGGGTTATGGCGCCGCGACCTTCGGGCCCTTACTTTTGGGCGCGACAGTGTGCTCGGCCTATTTTTGGCACACGGAGGCCCCTCGCAAAGTCTCGCCCCATTCCGAGTCCGGCGGACGAACTTTGCCAGCCCCACCCCCCAAGGCTATAGCCCACCCGTTTTATCCGCTTGGGGGGGTTTTGGCGCCGCGACCTTCGGGTGGTTATTTTTGGGCGCGGCTGTGCCCGCGGCCTATTTTTGGCACACGGAGGCCCCTCGCAAAGTCTCGCCCCATTCCGAGTCCGGCGGACGAACTTGGCCAGCCCCACCCCCCAAGGCTATAGCCCACCCGTTTTATCCGCTTGGGTGGGTTATGGCTCCGCGACCTTCGGGCCCTTACTTTTGGGCGCGGCAGTGTCCGTGGCCTATTTTTGGCACACGGAGGCCCCTCGCAAAGTTTTGCCCCATTCCGAGTCCGGCGGAAGAACTTCGCCTGCCCCACCCCCCAAGGCTATAGCCCACCCGTTTTATCCGCTTGGGGGGGTTTTGGCGCTGCGACCTTCGGGTGCTTATTTTTGGGCGCGGCTGTGCCCGCGGCCTATTTTTGTCACCCGGAGGCCCCTCGCAAAGTCTCGCCCCATTCCGAGTCCGGCGGACGAACTTGGCCAGCCCCACCCCCCAAGGCTATAGCCCACCCGTTTTTTTGGCCTTTTTCCGCCGGGGGTTATGGCGCCCCGCCCTTCGGGGGGTTATTTTTGGGCGCGGCTGTGCCCGCGGCCTATTTTTGGCACACGGAGGCTGCTAGCAAAGTCTCGCCCCATTCCGAGTCCGGCGGACGAACTTCGCCAGCCCCACCCCCCAAGGCTATAGCCCACCCGTTTTATCCGCTTGGGGGGGTTTTGGCGCCGCGACCTTCGGGCGCTTATTTTTGGGCGCGGCAGTGCCCGCGGCCTATTTTTGTCACCCGGAGGCCCCTCGCAAAGTCTCGCCCCATTCCGAGTCCGGCGGACGAACTTGGCCAGCCCCACCCCCCAAGGCTATAGCCCACCCGTTTGTTTGGCCTTTTTCTGCAGGGGGGTTATGGCGCCCCGACCTTCGGGCGGTTATTTTTGGGCGCGGCTGTGCCCGCGGCCTATTTTTGGCACACGGAGGCCGCTAGCAAAGTCTCGCCCCATTCCGAGTCCGGCGGACGAACTTCGCCAGCCCCACCCCCCAAGGCTATAGCCCACCCGTTTTATCCGCTTGGGGGGGGTTTTGGTGCCGCGACCTTCGGGCACTTATTTTTGGGCGCGGCTTTGCCCGCGGCCTATTTTTGTCACACGGAGGCCCCTCGCAAAGTCTGGCCCCATTCCGAGTCCGGCGGACGAACTTGGCCAGCCCCACCCCCCAAGGCTATAGCCCACCCGTTTTTTTGGCCTCTTTCCGCAGGGGGTTATGGCGCCCCGACCTTCGGGCGGTTATTTTTGGGCGCGGCGGTGCCCGCGGCCAATTTTTGGCACACGGAGGCCGCTAGCAAAGTCTCGCCCCATTCCGAGTCCGGCGGACGAACTTGGCCAGCCCCACCCCCCAAGGCTATAGCTCACCCGTTTTATCCGCTTGGTGGGGTTATGGCGCCCCGACCTTCGGGCGCTTCTTTTTTGGCGCGGCAGTGCCCGCGGCCTATTTTTGGCACACGGAGGCCCCTCGCAAAGTCTGGCCCCATTCCGAGTCCGGCGGACGAACTTGGCCAGCCCCTCCCCCCAAGGCTATAGCCCACCCGTTTTTTGGGCATTTTTGCGGCGGACGAACTTGGGGACGGAACCTTCGGGCGCTTATTTTTGGGCGCGGCAGTGCCCGCGGCCTATTTTTGGCACACGGAGGCCCCTCGCAAAGTCTGGCCCCATTCCGAGTCCGGCGGACGAACTTGGCCAGCCCCTCCCCCCAAGGCTATAGCCCACCCTTTTTTTGGGCATTTTTGCGGCGGACGAACTTGGGGACGGGACCTTCGGGCGCTTATTTTTGGGCGCGGCAGTGCCCGCGGCCTATTTTTGGCACACGGAGGCCCCTCGCAAAGTCTGGCCCCCATTCCGAGTCCGGCGGACGAACTTGGCCAGCCCCTCCCCCCAAGGCTATAGCCCACCCGTTTTTTGGGCATTTTTGCGGCGGACGAACTTGGGGACGGGACCTTCGGGCGCTTATTTTTGGGCGCGGCAGTGCCCGCGGCCTATTTTTGGCACACGGAGGCCCCTCGCAAAGTCTGGCCCCATTCCGAGTCCGGCGGACGAACTTGGCCAGCCCCTCCCCCCAAGGCTATAGCCCACCCGTTTTTTGGGCATTTTTGCGGCGGACGAACTTGGGGACGGGACCTTCGGGCGCTTATTTTTGGGCGCGGCAGTGCCCGCGGCCTATTTTTGGCACACGGAGGCCCCTCGCAAAGTCTGGCCCCATTCCGAGTCCGGCGGACGAACTTGGCCAGCCCCTCCCCCCAAGGCTATAGCCCACCCGTTTTTTGGGCATTTTTGCGGCGGACGAACTTGGGGACGGGACCTTCGGGCGCTTATTTTTGGGCGCGGCAGTGCCCGCGGCCTATTTTTGGCACACGGAGGCCCCTCGCAAAGTCTGGCCCCATTCCGAGTCCGGCGGACGAACTTGGCCAGCCCCTCCCCCCAAGGCTATAGCCCACCCGTTTTTTGGGCATTTTTGCGGCGGACGAACTTGGGGACGGGACCTTCGGGCGCTTATTTTTGGGCGCGGCAGTGCCCGCGGCCTATTTTTGGCACACGGAGGCCCCTCGCAAAGTCTGGCCCCATTCCGAGTCCGGCGGACGAACTTGGCCAGCCCCCCCCCCAAGGCTATAGCCCACCCGTTTTTTGGGCATTTTTGCGGCGGACGAACTTGGGGACGGGACCTTCGGGCGCTTATTTTTGGGCGCGGCAGTGCCCGCGGCCTATTTTTGGCACACGGAGGCCCCTCGCAAAGTCTGGCCCCATTCCGAGTCCGGCGGACGAACTTGGCCAGCCCCTCCCCCCAAGGCTATAGCCCACCCGTTTTTTGGGCATTTTTGCGGCGGACGAACTTGGGGACGGGACCTTCGGGCGCTTATTTTTGGGCGCGGCAGTGCCCGCGGCCTATTTTTGGCACACGGAGGCCCCTCGCAAAGTCTGGCCCCATTCCGAGTCCGGCGGACGAACTTGGCCAGCCCCTCCCCCCAAGGCTATAGCCCACCCGTTTTTTGGGCATTTTTGCGGCGGACGAACTTGGGGACGGGACCTTCGGGCGCTTATTTTTGGGCGCGGCAGTGCCCGCGGCCTATTTTTGGCACACGGAGGCCCCTCGCAAAGTCTGGCCCCATTCCGAGTCCGGCGGACGAACTTGGCCAGCCCCTCCCCCCAAGGCTATAGCCCACCCGTTTTTTGGGCATTTTTGCGGCGGACGAACTTGGGGACGGGACCTTCGGGCGCTTATTTTTGGGCGCGGCAGTGCCCGCGGCCTATTTTTGGCACACGGAGGCCCCTCGCAAAGTCTGGCCCCATTCCGAGTCCGGCGGACGAACTTGGCCAGCCCCTCCCCCCAAGGCTATAGCCCACCCGTTTTTTGGGCATTTTTGCGGCGGACGAACTTGGGGACGGGACCTTCGGGCGCTTATTTTTGGGCGCGGCAGTGCCCGCGGCCTATTTTTGGCACACGGAGGCCCCTCGCAAAGTCTGGCCCCATTCCGAGTCCGGCGGACGAACTTGGCCAGCCCCCCCCCCAAGGCTATAGCCCACCCGTTTTTTGGGCATTTTTGCGGCGGACGAACTTGGGGACGGGACCTTCGGGCGCTTATTTTTGGGCGCGGCAGTGCCCGCGGCCTATTTTTGGCACACGGAGGCCCCTCGCAAAGTCTGGCCCCATTCCGAGTCCGGCGGACGAACTTGGCCAGCCCCTCCCCCCAAGGCTATAGCCCACCCGTTTTTTGGGCATTTTTGCGGCGGACGAACTTGGGGACGGGACCTTCGGGGGCTTATTTTTGGGCGCGGCAGTGCCCGCGGCCTATTTTTGGCACACGGAGGCCCCTCGCAAAGTCTGGCCCCATTCCGAGTCCGGCGGACGAACTTGGCCAGCCCCTCCCCCCAAGGCTATAGCCCACCCGTTTTTTGGGCATTTTTGCGGCGGACGAACTTGGGGACGGGACCTTCGGGCGCTTATTTTTGGGCGCGGCAGTGCCCGCGGCCTATTTTTGGCACACGGAGGCCCCTCGCAAAGTCTGGCCCCATTCCGAGTCCGGCGGACGAACTTGGCCAGCCCCTCCCCCCAAGGCTATAGCCCACCCGTTTTTTGGGCATTTTTGCGGCGGACGAACTTGGGGACGGGACCTTCGGGCGCTTATTTTTGGGCGCGGCAGTGCCCGCGGCCTATTTTTGGCACACGGAGGCCCCTCGCAAAGTCTGGCCCCATTCCGAGTCCGGCGGACGAACTTGGCCAGCCCCTCCCCCCAAGGCTATAGCCCACCCGTTTTTTGGGCATTTTTGCGGCGGACGAACTTGGGGACGGGACCTTCGGGCGCTTATTTTTGGGCGCGGCAGTGCCCGCGGCCTATTTTTGGCACACGGAGGCCCCTCGCAAAGTCTGGCCCCATTCCGAGTCCGGCGGACGAACTTGGCCAGCCCCTCCCCCCAAGGCTATAGCCCACCCGTTTTTTGGGCATTTTTGCGGCGGACGAACTTGGGGACGGGACCTTCGGGCGCTTATTTTTGGCGCGGCAGTGCCCGCGGCCTATTTTTGGCACACGGAGGCCCCTCGCAAAGTCTGGCCCCATTCCGAGTCCGGCGGACGAACTTGGCCAGCCCCTCCCCCCAAGGCTATAGCCCACCCGTTTTTTGGGCATTTTTGCGGCGGACGAACTTGGGGACGGGACCTTCGGGCGCTTATTTTTGGGCGCGGCAGTGCCCGCGGCCTATTTTTGGCACACGGAGGCCCCTCGCAAAGTCTGGCCCCATTCCGAGTCCGGCGGACGAACTTGGCCAGCCCCTCCCCCCAAGGCTATAGCCCACCCGTTTTTTGGGCATTTTTGCGGCGGACGAACTTGGGGACGGGACCTTCGGGCGCTTATTTTTGGGCGCGGCAGTGCCCGCGGCCTATTTTTGGCACACGGAGGCCCCTCGCAAAGTCTGGCCCCATTCCGAGTCCGGCGGACGAACTTGGCCAGCCCCTCCCCCCAAGGCTATAGCCCACCCGTTTTTTGGGCATTTTTGCGGCGGACGAACTTGGGGACGGGACCTTCGGGCGCTTATTTTTGGGCGCGGCAGTGCCCGCGGCCTATTTTTGGCACACGGAGGCCCCTCGCAAAGTCTGGCCCCATTCCGAGTCCGGCGGACGAACTTGGCCAGCCCCTCCCCCCAAGGCTATAGCCCACCCGTTTTTTGGGCATTTTTGCGGCGGACGAACTTGGGGACGGGACCTTCGGGCGCTTATTTTTGGGCGCGGCAGTGCCCGCGGCCTATTTTTGGCACACGGAGGCCCCTCGCAAAGTCTGGCCCCATTCCGAGTCCGGCGGACGAACTTGGCCAGCCCCTCCCCCCAAGGCTATAGCCCACCCGTTTTTTGGGCATTTTTGCGGCGGACGAACTTGGGGACGGGACCTTCGGGCGCTTATTTTTGGGCGCGGCAGTGCCCGCGGCCTATTTTTGGCACACGGAGGCCCCTCGCAAAGTCTGGCCCCATTCCGAGTCCGGCGGACGAACTTGGCCAGCCCCTCCCCCCAAGGCTATAGCCCACCCGTTTTTTGGGCATTTTTGCGGCGGACGAACTTGGGGACGGGACCTTCGGGCGCTTATTTTTGGGCGCGGCAGTGCCCGCGGCCTATTTTTGGCACACGGAGGCCCCTCGCAAAGTCTGGCCCCATTCCGAGTCCGGCGGACGAACTTGGCCAGCCCCTCCCCCCAAGGCTATAGCCCACCCGTTTTTTGGGCATTTTTGCGGCGGACGAACTTGGGGACGGGACCTTCGGGCGCTTATTTTTGGGCGCGGCAGTGCCCGCGGCCTATTTTTGGCACACGGAGGCCCCTCGCAAAGTCTGGCCCCATTCCGAGTCCGGCGGACGAACTTGGCCAGCCCCTCCCCCCAAGGCTATAGCCCACCCGTTTTTTGGGCATTTTTGCGGCGGACGAACTTGGGGACGGGACCTTCGGGCGCTTATTTTTGGGCGCGGCAGTGCCCGCGGCCTATTTTTGGCACACGGAGGCCCCTCGCAAAGTCTGGCCCCATTCCGAGTCCGGCGGACGAACTTGGCCAGCCCCTCCCCCCAAGGCTATAGCCCACCCGTTTTTTGGGCATTTTTGCGGCGGACGAACTTGGGGACGGGACCTTCGGGCGCTTATTTTTGGGCGCGGCAGTGCCCGCGGCCTATTTTTGGCACACGGAGGCCCCTCGCAAAGTCTGGCCCCATTCCGAGTCCGGCGGACGAACTTGGCCAGCCCCTCCCCCCAAGGCTATAGCCCACCCGTTTTTTGGGCATTTTTGCGGCGGACGAACTTGGGGACGGGACCTTCGGGCGCTTATTTTTGGGCGCGGCAGTGCCCGCGGCCTATTTTTGGCACACGGAGGCCCCTCGCAAAGTCTGGCCCCATTCCGAGTCCGGCGGACGAACTTGGCCAGCCCCTCCCCCCAAGGCTATAGCCCACCCGTTTTTTGGGCATTTTTGCGGCGGACGAACTTGGGGACGGGACCTTCGGGCGCTTATTTTTGGGCGCGGCAGTGCCCGCGGCCTATTTTTGGCACACGGAGGCCCCTCGCAAAGTCTGGCCCCATTCCGAGTCCGGCGGACGAACTTGGCCAGCCCCTCCCCCCAAGGCTATAGCCCACCCGTTTTTTGGGCATTTTTGCGGCGGACGAACTTGGGGACGGGACCTTCGGGCGCTTATTTTTGGGCGCGGCAGTGCCCGCGGCCTATTTTTGGCACACGGAGGCCCCTCGCAAAGTCTGGCCCCATTCCGAGTCCGGCGGACGAACTTGGCCAGCCCCTCCCCCCAAGGCTATAGCCCACCCGTTTTTTGGGCATTTTTGCGGCGGACGAACTTGGGGACGGGACCTTCGGGCGCTTATTTTTGGGCGCGGCAGTGCCCGCGGCCTATTTTTGGCACACGGAGGCCCCTCGCAAAGTCTGGCCCCATTCCGAGTCCGGCGGACGAACTTGGCCAGCCCCTCCCCCCAAGGCTATAGCCCACCCGTTTTTTGGGCATTTTTGCGGCGGACGAACTTGGGGACGGGACCTTCGGGCGCTTATTTTTGGGCGCGGCAGTGCCCGCGGCCTATTTTTGGCACACGGAGGCCCCTCGCAAAGTCTGGCCCCATTCCGAGTCCGGCGGACGAACTTGGCCAGCCCCTCCCCCCAAGGCTATAGCCCACCCGTTTTTTGGGCATTTTTGCGGCGGACGAACTTGGGGACGGGACCTTCGGGCGCTTATTTTTGGGCGCGGCAGTGCCCGCGGCCTATTTTTGGCACACGGAGGCCCCTCGCAAAGTCTGGCCCCATTCCGAGTCCGGCGGACGAACTTGGCCAGCCCCTCCCCCCAAGGCTATAGCCCACCCGTTTTTTGGGCATTTTTGCGGCGGACGAACTTGGGGACGGGACCTTCGGGCGCTTATTTTTGGGCGCGGCAGTGCCCGCGGCCTATTTTTGGCACACGGAGGCCCCTCGCAAAGTCTGGCCCCATTCCGAGTCCGGCGGACGAACTTGGCCAGCCCCTCCCCCCAAGGCTATAGCCCACCCGTTTTTTGGGCATTTTTGCGGCGGACGAACTTGGGGACGGGACCTTCGGGCGCTTATTTTTGGGCGCGGCAGTGCCCGCGGCCTATTTTTGGCACACGGAGGCCCCTCGCAAAGTCTGGCCCCATTCCGAGTCCGGCGGACGAACTTGGCCAGCCCCTCCCCCCAAGGCTATAGCCCACCCGTTTTTTGGGCATTTTTGCGGCGGACGAACTTGGGGACGGGACCTTCGGGCGCTTATTTTTGGGCGCGGCAGTGCCCGCGGCCTATTTTTGGCACACGGAGGCCCCTCGCAAAGTCTGGCCCCATTCCGAGTCCGGCGGACGAACTTGGCCAGCCCCTCCCCCCAAGGCTATAGCCCACCCGTTTTTTGGGCATTTTTGCGGCGGACGAACTTGGGGACGGGACCTTCGGGCGCTTATTTTTGGGCGCGGCAGTGCCCGCGGCCTATTTTTGGCACACGGAGGCCCCTCGCAAAGTCTGGCCCCATTCCGAGTCCGGCGGACGAACTTGGCCAGCCCCTCCCCCCAAGGCTATAGCCCACCCGTTTTTTGGGCATTTTTGCGGCGGACGAACTTGGGGACGGGACCTTCGGGCGCTTATTTTTGGGCGCGGCAGTGCCCGCGGCCTATTTTTGGCACACGGAGGCCCCTCGCAAAGTCTGGCCCCATTCCGAGTCCGGCGGACGAACTTGGCCAGCCCCTCCCCCCAAGGCTATAGCCCACCCGTTTTTTGGGCATTTTTGCGGCGGACGAACTTGGGGACGGGACCTTCGGGCGCTTATTTTTGGGCGCGGCAGTGCCCGCGGCCTATTTTTGGCACACGGAGGCCCCTCGCAAAGTCTGGCCCCATTCCGAGTCCGGCGGACGAACTTGGCCAGCCCCCCCCCCCAAGGCTATAGCCCACCCGTTTTTTGGGCATTTTTGCGGCGGACGAACTTGGGGACGGGACCTTCGGGCGCTTATTTTTGGGCGCGGCAGTGCCCGCGGCCTATTTTTGGCACACGGAGGCCCCTCGCAAAGTCTGGCCCCATTCCGAGTCCGGCGGACGAACTTGGCCAGCCCCTCCCCCCAAGGCTATAGCCCACCCGTTTTTTGGGCATTTTTGCGGCGGACGAACTTGGGGACGGGACCTTCGGGCGCTTATTTTTGGGCGCGGCAGTGCCCGCGGCCTATTTTTGGCACACGGAGGCCCCTCGCAAAGTCTGGCCCCATTCCGAGTCCGGCGGACGAACTTGGCCAGCCCCTCCCCCCAAGGCTATAGCCCACCCGTTTTTTGGGCATTTTTGCGGCGGACGAACTTGGGGACGGGACCTTCGGGCGCTTATTTTTGGGCGCGGCAGTGCCCGCGGCCTATTTTTGGCACACGGAGGCCCCTCGCAAAGTCTGGCCCCATTCCGAGTCCGGCGGACGAACTTGGCCAGCCCCTCCCCCCAAGGCTATAGCCCACCCGTTTTTTGGGCATTTTTGCGGCGGACGAACTTGGGGACGGGACCTTCGGGCGCTTATTTTTGGGCGCGGCAGTGCCCGCGGCCTATTTTTGGCACACGGAGGCCCCTCGCAAAGTCTGGCCCCATTCCGAGTCCGGCGGACGAACTTGGCCAGCCCCTCCCCCCAAGGCTATAGCCCACCCGTTTTTTGGGCATTTTTGCGGCGGACGAACTTGGGGACGGGACCTTCGGGCGCTTATTTTTGGGCGCGGCAGTGCCCGCGGCCTATTTTTGGCACACGGAGGCCCCTCGCAAAGTCTGGCCCCATTCCGAGTCCGGCGGACGAACTTGGCCAGCCCCTCCCCCCAAGGCTATAGCCCACCCGTTTTTTGGGCATTTTTGCGGCGGACGAACTTGGGGACGGGACCTTCGGGCGCTTATTTTTGGGCGCGGCAGTGCCCGCGGCCTATTTTTGGCACACGGAGGCCCCTCGCAAAGTCTGGCCCCATTCCGAGTCCGGCGGACGAACTTGGCCAGCCCCTCCCCCCAAGGCTATAGCCCACCCGTTTTTTGGGCATTTTTGCGGCGGACGAACTTGGGGACGGGACCTTCGGGCGCTTATTTTTGGGCGCGGCAGTGCCCGCGGCCTATTTTTGGCACACGGAGGCCCCTCGCAAAGTCTGGCCCCATTCCGAGTCCGGCGGACGAACTTGGCCAGCCCCTCCCCCCAAGGCTATAGCCCACCCGTTTTTTGGGCATTTTTGCGGCGGACGAACTTGGGGACGGGACCTTCGGGCGCTTATTTTTGGGCGCGGCAGTGCCCGCGGCCTATTTTTGGCACACGGAGGCCCCTCGCAAAGTCTGGCCCCATTCCGAGTCCGGCGGACGAACTTGGCCAGCCCCTCCCCCCAAGGCTATAGCCCACCCGTTTTTTGGGCATTTTTGCGGCGGACGAACTTGGGGACGGGACCTTCGGGCGCTTATTTTTGGGCGCGGCAGTGCCCGCGGCCTATTTTTGGCACACGGAGGCCCCTCGCAAAGTCTGGCCCCATTCCGAGTCCGGCGGACGAACTTGGCCAGCCCCTCCCCCCAAGGCTATAGCCCACCCGTTTTTTGGGCATTTTTGCGGCGGACGAACTTGGGGACGGGACCTTCGGGCGCTTATTTTTGGGCGCGGCAGTGCCCGCGGCCTATTTTTGGCACACGGAGGCCCCTCGCAAAGTCTGGCCCCATTCCGAGTCCGGCGGACGAACTTGGCCAGCCCCTCCCCCCAAGGCTATAGCCCACCCGTTTTTTGGGCATTTTTGCGGCGGACGAACTTGGGGACGGGACCTTCGGGCGCTTATTTTTGGGCGCGGCAGTGCCCGCGGCCTATTTTTGGCACACGGAGGCCCCTCGCAAAGTCTGGCCCCATTCCGAGTCCGGCGGACGAACTTGGCCAGCCCCTCCCCCCAAGGCTATAGCCCACCCGTTTTTTGGGCATTTTTGCGGCGGACGAACTTGGGGACGGGACCTTCGGGCGCTTATTTTTGGGCGCGGCAGTGCCCGCGGCCTATTTTTGGCACACGGAGGCCCCTCGCAAAGTCTGGCCCCATTCCGAGTCCGGCGGACGAACTTGGCCAGCCCCTCCCCCCAAGGCTATAGCCCACCCGTTTTTTGGGCATTTTTGCGGCGGACGAACTTGGGGACGGGACCTTCGGGCGCTTATTTTTGGGCGCGGCAGTGCCCGCGGCCTATTTTTGGCACACGGAGGCCCCTCGCAAAGTCTGGCCCCATTCCGAGTCCGGCGGACGAACTTGGCCAGCCCCTCCCCCCAAGGCTATAGCCCACCCGTTTTTTGGGCATTTTTGCGGCGGACGAACTTGGGGACGGGACCTTCGGGCGCTTATTTTTGGGCGCGGCAGTGCCCGCGGCCTATTTTTGGCACACGGAGGCCCCTCGCAAAGTCTGGCCCCATTCCGAGTCCGGCGGACGAACTTGGCCAGCCCCTCCCCCCAAGGCTATAGCCCACCCGTTTTTTGGGCATTTTTGCGGCGGACGAACTTGGGGACGGGACCTTCGGGCGCTTATTTTTGGGCGCGGCAGTGCCCGCGGCCTATTTTTGGCACACGGAGGCCCCTCGCAAAGTCTGGCCCCATTCCGAGTCCGGCGGACGAACTTGGCCAGCCCCTCCCCCCAAGGCTATAGCCCACCCGTTTTTTGGGCATTTTTGCGGCGGACGAACTTGGGGACGGGACCTTCGGGCGCTTATTTTTGGGCGCGGCAGTGCCCGCGGCCTATTTTTGGCACACGGAGGCCCCTCGCAAAGTCTGGCCCCATTCCGAGTCCGGCGGACGAACTTGGCCAGCCCCTCCCCCCAAGGCTATAGCCCACCCGTTTTTTGGGCATTTTTGCGGCGGACGAACTTGGGGACGGGACCTTCGGGCGCTTATTTTTGGGCGCGGCAGTGCCCGCGGCCTATTTTTGGCACACGGAGGCCCCTCGCAAAGTCTGGCCCCATTCCGAGTCCGGCGGACGAACTTGGCCAGCCCCTCCCCCCAAGGCTATAGCCCACCCGTTTTTTGGGCATTTTTGCGGCGGACGAACTTGGGGACGGGACCTTCGGGCGCTTATTTTTGGGCGCGGCAGTGCCCGCGGCCTATTTTTGGCACACGGAGGCCCCTCGCAAAGTCTGGCCCCATTCCGAGTCCGGCGGACGAACTTGGCCAGCCCCTCCCCCCAAGGCTATAGCCCACCCGTTTTTTGGGCATTTTTGCGGCGGACGAACTTGGGGACGGGACCTTCGGGCGCTTATTTTTGGGCGCGGCAGTGCCCGCGGCCTATTTTTGGCACACGGAGGCCCCTCGCAAAGTCTGGCCCCATTCCGAGTCCGGCGGACGAACTTGGCCAGCCCCTCCCCCCAAGGCTATAGCCCACCCGTTTTTTGGGCATTTTTGCGGCGGACGAACTTGGGGACGGGACCTTCGGGCGCTTATTTTTGGGCGCGGCAGTGCCCGCGGCCTATTTTTGGCACACGGAGGCCCCTCGCAAAGTCTGGCCCCATTCCGAGTCCGGCGGACGAACTTGGCCAGCCCCTCCCCCCAAGGCTATAGCCCACCCGTTTTTTGGGCATTTTTGCGGCGGACGAACTTGGGGACGGGACCTTCGGGCGCTTATTTTTGGGCGCGGCAGTGCCCGCGGCCTATTTTTGGCACACGGAGGCCCCTCGCAAAGTCTGGCCCCATTCCGAGTCCGGCGGACGAACTTGGCCAGCCCCTCCCCCCAAGGCTATAGCCCACCCGTTTTTTGGGCATTTTTGCGGCGGACGAACTTGGGGACGGGACCTTCGGGCGCTTATTTTTGGGCGCGGCAGTGCCCGCGGCCTATTTTTGGCACACGGAGGCCCCTCGCAAAGTCTGGCCCCATTCCGAGTCCGGCGGACGAACTTGGCCAGCCCCTCCCCCCAAGGCTATAGCCCACCCGTTTTTTGGGCATTTTTGCGGCGGACGAACTTGGGGACGGGACCTTCGGGCGCTTATTTTTGGGCGCGGCAGTGCCCGCGGCCTATTTTTGGCACACGGAGGCCCCTCGCAAAGTCTGGCCCCATTCCGAGTCCGGCGGACGAACTTGGCCAGCCCCTCCCCCCAAGGCTATAGCCCACCCGTTTTTTGGGCATTTTTGCGGCGGACGAACTTGGGGACGGGACCTTCGGGCGCTTATTTTTGGGCGCGGCAGTGCCCGCGGCCTATTTTTGGCACACGGAGGCCCCTCGCAAAGTCTGGCCCCATTCCGAGTCCGGCGGACGAACTTGGCCAGCCCCTCCCCCCAAGGCTATAGCCCACCCGTTTTTTGGGCATTTTTGCGGCGGACGAACTTGGGGACGGGACCTTCGGGCGCTTATTTTTGGGCGCGGCAGTGCCCGCGGCCTATTTTTGGCACACGGAGGCCCCTCGCAAAGTCTGGCCCCATTCCGAGTCCGGCGGACGAACTTGGCCAGCCCCTCCCCCCAAGGCTATAGCCCACCCGTTTTTTGGGCATTTTTGCGGCGGACGAACTTGGGGACGGGACCTTCGGGCGCTTATTTTTGGGCGCGGCAGTGCCCGCGGCCTATTTTTGGCACACGGAGGCCCCTCGCAAAGTCTGGCCCCATTCCGAGTCCGGCGGACGAACTTGGCCAGCCCCTCCCCCCAAGGCTATAGCCCACCCGTTTTTTGGGCATTTTTGCGGCGGACGAACTTGGGGACGGGACCTTCGGGCGCTTATTTTTGGGCGCGGCAGTGCCCGCGGCCTATTTTTGGCACACGGAGGCCCCTCGCAAAGTCTGGCCCCATTCCGAGTCCGGCGGACGAACTTGGCCAGCCCCTCCCCCCAAGGCTATAGCCCACCCGTTTTTTGGGCATTTTTGCGGCGGACGAACTTGGGGACGGGACCTTCGGGCGCTTATTTTTGGGCGCGGCAGTGCCCGCGGCCTATTTTTGGCACACGGAGGCCCCTCGCAAAGTCTGGCCCCATTCCGAGTCCGGCGGACGAACTTGGCCAGCCCCTCCCCCCAAGGCTATAGCCCACCCGTTTTTTGGGCATTTTTGCGGCGGACGAACTTGGGGACGGGACCTTCGGGCGCTTATTTTTGGGCGCGGCAGTGCCCGCGGCCTATTTTTGGCACACGGAGGCCCCTCGCAAAGTCTGGCCCCATTCCGAGTCCGGCGGACGAACTTGGCCAGCCCCTCCCCCCAAGGCTATAGCCCACCCGTTTTTTGGGCATTTTTGCGGCGGACGAACTTGGGGACGGGACCTTCGGGCGCTTATTTTTGGGCGCGGCAGTGCCCGCGGCCTATTTTTGGCACACGGAGGCCCCTCGCAAAGTCTGGCCCCATTCCGAGTCCGGCGGACGAACTTGGCCAGCCCCTCCCCCCAAGGCTATAGCCCACCCGTTTTTTGGGCATTTTTGCGGCGGACGAACTTGGGGACGGGACCTTCGGGCGCTTATTTTTGGGCGCGGCAGTGCCCGCGGCCTATTTTTGGCACACGGAGGCCCCTCGCAAAGTCTGGCCCCATTCCGAGTCCGGCGGACGAACTTGGCCAGCCCCTCCCCCCAAGGCTATAGCCCACCCGTTTTTTGGGCATTTTTGCGGCGGACGAACTTGGGGACGGGACCTTCGGGCGCTTATTTTTGGGCGCGGCAGTGCCCGCGGCCTATTTTTGGCACACGGAGGCCCCTCGCAAAGTCTGGCCCCATTCCGAGTCCGGCGGACGAACTTGGCCAGCCCCTCCCCCCAAGGCTATAGCCCACCCGTTTTTTGGGCATTTTTGCGGCGGACGAACTTGGGGACGGGACCTTCGGGCGCTTATTTTTGGGCGCGGCAGTGCCCGCGGCCTATTTTTGGCACACGGAGGCCCCTCGCAAAGTCTGGCCCCATTCCGAGTCCGGCGGACGAACTTGGCCAGCCCCTCCCCCCAAGGCTATAGCCCACCCGTTTTTTGGGCATTTTTGCGGCGGACGAACTTGGGGACGGGACCTTCGGGCGCTTATTTTTGGGCGCGGCAGTGCCCGCGGCCTATTTTTGGCACACGGAGGCCCCTCGCAAAGTCTGGCCCCATTCCGAGTCCGGCGGACGAACTTGGCCAGCCCCTCCCCCCAAGGCTATAGCCCACCCGTTTTTTGGGCATTTTTGCGGCGGACGAACTTGGGGACGGGACCTTCGGGCGCTTATTTTTGGGCGCGGCAGTGCCCGCGGCCTATTTTTGGCACACGGAGGCCCCTCGCAAAGTCTGGCCCCATTCCGAGTCCGGCGGACGAACTTGGCCAGCCCCTCCCCCCAAGGCTATAGCCCACCCGTTTTTTGGGCATTTTTGCGGCGGACGAACTTGGGGACGGGACCTTCGGGCGCTTATTTTTGGGCGCGGCAGTGCCCGCGGCCTATTTTTGGCACACGGAGGCCCCTCGCAAAGTCTGGCCCCATTCCGAGTCCGGCGGACGAACTTGGCCAGCCCCTCCCCCCAAGGCTATAGCCCACCCGTTTTTTGGGCATTTTTGCGGCGGACGAACTTGGGGACGGGACCTTCGGGCGCTTATTTTTGGGCGCGGCAGTGCCCGCGGCCTATTTTTGGCACACGGAGGCCCCTCGCAAAGTCTGGCCCCATTCCGAGTCCGGCGGACGAACTTGGCCAGCCCCTCCCCCCAAGGCTATAGCCCACCCGTTTTTTGGGCATTTTTGCGGCGGACGAACTTGGGGACGGGACCTTCGGGCGCTTATTTTTGGGCGCGGCAGTGCCCGCGGCCTATTTTTGGCACACGGAGGCCCCTCGCAAAGTCTGGCCCCATTCCGAGTCCGGCGGACGAACTTGGCCAGCCCCTCCCCCCAAGGCTATAGCCCACCCGTTTTTTGGGCATTTTTGCGGCGGACGAACTTGGGGACGGGACCTTCGGGCGCTTATTTTTGGGCGCGGCAGTGCCCGCGGCCTATTTTTGGCACACGGAGGCCCCTCGCAAAGTCTGGCCCCATTCCGAGTCCGGCGGACGAACTTGGCCAGCCCCTCCCCCCAAGGCTATAGCCCACCCGTTTTTTGGGCATTTTTGCGGCGGACGAACTTGGGGACGGGACCTTCGGGCGCTTATTTTTGGGCGCGGCAGTGCCCGCGGCCTATTTTTGGCACACGGAGGCCCCTCGCAAAGTCTGGCCCCATTCCGAGTCCGGCGGACGAACTTGGCCAGCCCCTCCCCCCAAGGCTATAGCCCACCCGTTTTTTGGGCATTTTTGCGGCGGACGAACTTGGGGACGGGACCTTCGGGCGCTTATTTTTGGGCGCGGCAGTGCCCGCGGCCTATTTTTGGCACACGGAGGCCCCTCGCAAAGTCTGGCCCCATTCCGAGTCCGGCGGACGAACTTGGCCAGCCCCTCCCCCCAAGGCTATAGCCCACCCGTTTTTTGGGCATTTTTGCGGCGGACGAACTTGGGGACGGGACCTTCGGGCGCTTATTTTTCGGTGCGGCAGTGCCCGCGGCCTATTTTTGGCACACGGAGGCCCCTCGCAAAGTCTGGCCCCATTCCGAGTCCGGCGGACGAACTTGGCCAGCCCCTCCCCCCAAGGCTATAGCCCACCCGTTTTTTGGGCATTTTTGCGGCGGACGAACTTGGGGACGGGACCTTCGGGCGCTTATTTTTGGGCGCGGCAGTGCCCGCGGCCTATTTTTGGCACACGGAGGCCCCTCGCAAAGTCTGGCCCCATTCCGAGTCCGGCGGACGAACTTGGCCAGCCCCTCCCCCCAAGGCTATAGCCCACCCGTTTTTTGGGCATTTTTGCGGCGGACGAACTTGGGGACGGGACCTTCGGGCGCTTATTTTTGGGCGCGGCAGTGCCCGCGGCCTATTTTTGGCACACGGAGGCCCCTCGCAAAGTCTGGCCCCATTCCGAGTCCGGCGGACGAACTTGGCCAGCCCCTCCCCCCAAGGCTATAGCCCACCCGTTTTTTGGGCATTTTTGCGGCGGACGAACTTGGGGACGGGACCTTCGGGCGCTTATTTTTGGGCGCGGCAGTGCCCGCGGCCTATTTTTGGCACACGGAGGCCCCTCGCAAAGTCTGGCCCCATTCCGAGTCCGGCGGACGAACTTGGCCAGCCCCTCCCCCCAAGGCTATAGCCCACCCGTTTTTTGGGCATTTTTGCGGCGGACGAACTTGGGGACGGGACCTTCGGGCGCTTATTTTTGGGCGCGGCAGTGCCCGCGGCCTATTTTTGGCACACGGAGGCCCCTCGCAAAGTCTGGCCCCATTCCGAGTCCGGCGGACGAACTTGGCCAGCCCCTCCCCCCAAGGCTATAGCCCACCCGTTTTTTGGGCATTTTTGCGGCGGACGAACTTGGGGACGGGACCTTCGGGCGCTTATTTTTGGGCGCGGCAGTGCCCGCGGCCTATTTTTGGCACACGGAGGCCCCTCGCAAAGTCTGGCCCCATTCCGAGTCCGGCGGACGAACTTGGCCAGCCCCTCCCCCCAAGGCTATAGCCCACCCGTTTTTTGGGCATTTTTGCGGCGGACGAACTTGGGGACGGGACCTTCGGGCGCTTATTTTTGGGCGCGGCAGTGCCCGCGGCCTATTTTTGGCACACGGAGGCCCCTCGCAAAGTCTGGCCCCATTCCGAGTCCGGCGGACGAACTTGGCCAGCCCCTCCCCCCAAGGCTATAGCCCACCCGTTTTTTGGGCATTTTTGCGGCGGACGAACTTGGGGACGGGACCTTCGGGCGCTTATTTTTGGGCGCGGCAGTGCCCGCGGCCTATTTTTGGCACACGGAGGCCCCTCGCAAAGTCTGGCCCCATTCCGAGTCCGGCGGACGAACTTGGCCAGCCCCTCCCCCCAAGGCTATAGCCCACCCGTTTTTTGGGCATTTTTGCGGCGGACGAACTTGGGGACGGGACCTTCGGGCGCTTATTTTTGGGCGCGGCAGTGCCCGCGGCCTATTTTTGGCACACGGAGGCCCCTCGCAAAGTCTGGCCCCATTCCGAGTCCGGCGGACGAACTTGGCCAGCCCCTCCCCCCAAGGCTATAGCCCACCCGTTTTTTGGGCATTTTTGCGGCGGACGAACTTGGGGACGGGACCTTCGGGCGCTTATTTTTGGGCGCGGCAGTGCCCGCGGCCTATTTTTGGCACACGGAGGCCCCTCGCAAAGTCTGGCCCCATTCCGAGTCCGGCGGACGAACTTGGCCAGCCCCTCCCCCCAAGGCTATAGCCCACCCGTTTTTTGGGCATTTTTGCGGCGGACGAACTTGGGGACGGGACCTTCGGGCGCTTATTTTTGGGCGCGGCAGTGCCCGCGGCCTATTTTTGGCACACGGAGGCCCCTCGCAAAGTCTGGCCCCATTCCGAGTCCGGCGGACGAACTTGGCCAGCCCCTCCCCCCAAGGCTATAGCCCACCCGTTTTTTGGGCATTTTTGCGGCGGACGAACTTGGGGACGGGACCTTCGGGCGCTTATTTTTGGGCGCGGCAGTGCCCGCGGCCTATTTTTGGCACACGGAGGCCCCTCGCAAAGTCTGGCCCCATTCCGAGTCCGGCGGACGAACTTGGCCAGCCCCTCCCCCCAAGGCTATAGCCCACCCGTTTTTTGGGCATTTTTGCGGCGGACGAACTTGGGGACGGGACCTTCGGGCGCTTATTTTTGGGCGCGGCAGTGCCCGCGGCCTATTTTTGGCACACGGAGGCCCCTCGCAAAGTCTGGCCCCATTCCGAGTCCGGCGGACGAACTTGGCCAGCCCCTCCCCCCAAGGCTATAGCCCACCCGTTTTTTGGGCATTTTTGCGGCGGACGAACTTGGGGACGGGACCTTCGGGCGCTTATTTTTGGGCGCGGCAGTGCCCGCGGCCTATTTTTGGCACACGGAGGCCCCTCGCAAAGTCTGGCCCCATTCCGAGTCCGGCGGACGAACTTGGCCAGCCCCTCCCCCCAAGGCTATAGCCCACCCGTTTTTTGGGCATTTTTGCGGCGGACGAACTTGGGGACGGGACCTTCGGGCGCTTATTTTTGGGCGCGGCAGTGCCCGCGGCCTATTTTTGGCACACGGAGGCCCCTCGCAAAGTCTGGCCCCATTCCGAGTCCGGCGGACGAACTTGGCCAGCCCCTCCCCCCAAGGCTATAGCCCACCCGTTTTTTGGGCATTTTTGCGGCGGACGAACTTGGGGACGGGACCTTCGGGCGCTTATTTTTGGGCGCGGCAGTGCCCGCGGCCTATTTTTGGCACACGGAGGCCCCTCGCAAAGTCTGGCCCCATTCCGAGTCCGGCGGACGAACTTGGCCAGCCCCTCCCCCCAAGGCTATAGCCCACCCGTTTTTTGGGCATTTTTGCGGCGGACGAACTTGGGGACGGGACCTTCGGGCGCTTATTTTTGGGCGCGGCAGTGCCCGCGGCCTATTTTTGGCACACGGAGGCCCCTCGCAAAGTCTGGCCCCATTCCGAGTCCGGCGGACGAACTTGGCCAGCCCCTCCCCCCAAGGCTATAGCCCACCCGTTTTTTGGGCATTTTTGCGGCGGACGAACTTGGGGACGGGACCTTCGGGCGCTTATTTTTGGGCGCGGCAGTGCCCGCGGCCTATTTTTGGCACACGGAGGCCCCTCGCAAAGTCTGGCCCCATTCCGAGTCCGGCGGACGAACTTGGCCAGCCCCTCCCCCCAAGGCTATAGCCCACCCGTTTTTTGGGCATTTTTGCGGCGGACGAACTTGGGGACGGGACCTTCGGGCGCTTATTTTTGGGCGCGGCAGTGCCCGCGGCCTATTTTTGGCACACGGAGGCCCCTCGCAAAGTCTGGCCCCATTCCGAGTCCGGCGGACGAACTTGGCCAGCCCCTCCCCCCAAGGCTATAGCCCACCCGTTTTTTGGGCATTTTTGCGGCGGACGAACTTGGGGACGGGACCTTCGGGCGCTTATTTTTGGGCGCGGCAGTGCCCGCGGCCTATTTTTGGCACACGGAGGCCCCTCGCAAAGTCTGGCCCCATTCCGAGTCCGGCGGACGAACTTGGCCAGCCCCTCCCCCCAAGGCTATAGCCCACCCGTTTTTTGGGCATTTTTGCGGCGGACGAACTTGGGGACGGGACCTTCGGGCGCTTATTTTTGGGCGCGGCAGTGCCCGCGGCCTATTTTTGGCACACGGAGGCCCCTCGCAAAGTCTGGCCCCATTCCGAGTCCGGCGGACGAACTTGGCCAGCCCCTCCCCCCAAGGCTATAGCCCACCCGTTTTTTGGGCATTTTTGCGGCGGACGAACTTGGGGACGGGACCTTCGGGCGCTTATTTTTGGGCGCGGCAGTGCCCGCGGCCTATTTTTGGCACACGGAGGCCCCTCGCAAAGTCTGGCCCCATTCCGAGTCCGGCGGACGAACTTGGCCAGCCCCTCCCCCCAAGGCTATAGCCCACCCGTTTTTTGGGCATTTTTGCGGCGGACGAACTTGGGGACGGGACCTTCGGGCGCTTATTTTTGGGCGCGGCAGTGCCCGCGGCCTATTTTTGGCACACGGAGGCCCCTCGCAAAGTCTGGCCCCATTCCGAGTCCGGCGGACGAACTTGGCCAGCCCCTCCCCCCAAGGCTATAGCCCACCCGTTTTTTGGGCATTTTTGCGGCGGACGAACTTGGGGACGGGACCTTCGGGCGCTTATTTTTGGGCGCGGCAGTGCCCGCGGCCTATTTTTGGCACACGGAGGCCCCTCGCAAAGTCTGGCCCCATTCCGAGTCCGGCGGACGAACTTGGCCAGCCCCTCCCCCCAAGGCTATAGCCCACCCGTTTTTTGGGCATTTTTGCGGCGGACGAACTTGGGGACGGGACCTTCGGGCGCTTATTTTTGGGCGCGGCAGTGCCCGCGGCCTATTTTTGGCACACGGAGGCCCCTCGCAAAGTCTGGCCCCATTCCGAGTCCGGCGGACGAACTTGGCCAGCCCCTCCCCCCAAGGCTATAGCCCACCCGTTTTTTGGGCATTTTTGCGGCGGACGAACTTGGGGACGGGACCTTCGGGCGCTTATTTTTGGGCGCGGCAGTGCCCGCGGCCTATTTTTGGCACACGGAGGCCCCTCGCAAAGTCTGGCCCCATTCCGAGTCCGGCGGACGAACTTGGCCAGCCCCTCCCCCCAAGGCTATAGCCCACCCGTTTTTTGGGCATTTTTGCGGCGGACGAACTTGGGGACGGGACCTTCGGGCGCTTATTTTTGGGCGCGGCAGTGCCCGCGGCCTATTTTTGGCACACGGAGGCCCCTCGCAAAGTCTGGCCCCATTCCGAGTCCGGCGGACGAACTTGGCCAGCCCCTCCCCCCAAGGCTATAGCCCACCCGTTTTTTGGGCATTTTTGCGGCGGACGAACTTGGGGACGGGACCTTCGGGCGCTTATTTTTGGGCGCGGCAGTGCCCGCGGCCTATTTTTGGCACACGGAGGCCCCTCGCAAAGTCTGGCCCCATTCCGAGTCCGGCGGACGAACTTGGCCAGCCCCTCCCCCCAAGGCTATAGCCCACCCGTTTTTTGGGCATTTTTGCGGCGGACGAACTTGGGGACGGGACCTTCGGGCGCTTATTTTTGGGCGCGGCAGTGCCCGCGGCCTATTTTTGGCACACGGAGGCCCCTCGCAAAGTCTGGCCCCATTCCGAGTCCGGCGGACGAACTTGGCCAGCCCCTCCCCCCAAGGCTATAGCCCACCCGTTTTTTGGGCATTTTTGCGGCGGACGAACTTGGGGACGGGACCTTCGGGCGCTTATTTTTGGGCGCGGCAGTGCCCGCGGCCTATTTTTGGCACACGGAGGCCCCTCGCAAAGTCTGGCCCCATTCCGAGTCCGGCGGACGAACTTGGCCAGCCCCTCCCCCCAAGGCTATAGCCCACCCGTTTTTTGGGCATTTTTGCGGCGGACGAACTTGGGGACGGGACCTTCGGGCGCTTATTTTTGGGCGCGGCAGTGCCCGCGGCCTATTTTTGGCACACGGAGGCCCCTCGCAAAGTCTGGCCCCATTCCGAGTCCGGCGGACGAACTTGGCCAGCCCCTCCCCCCAAGGCTATAGCCCACCCGTTTTTTGGGCATTTTTGCGGCGGACGAACTTGGGGACGGGACCTTCGGGCGCTTATTTTTGGGCGCGGCAGTGCCCGCGGCCTATTTTTGGCACACGGAGGCCCCTCGCAAAGTCTGGCCCCATTCCGAGTCCGGCGGACGAACTTGGCCAGCCCCTCCCCCCAAGGCTATAGCCCACCCGTTTTTTGGGCATTTTTGCGGCGGACGAACTTGGGGACGGGACCTTCGGGCGCTTATTTTTGGGCGCGGCAGTGCCCGCGGCCTATTTTTGGCACACGGAGGCCCCTCGCAAAGTCTGGCCCCATTCCGAGTCCGGCGGACGAACTTGGCCAGCCCCTCCCCCCAAGGCTATAGCCCACCCGTTTTTTGGGCATTTTTGCGGCGGACGAACTTGGGGACGGGACCTTCGGGCGCTTATTTTTGGGCGCGGCAGTGCCCGCGGCCTATTTTTGGCACACGGAGGCCCCTCGCAAAGTCTGGCCCCATTCCGAGTCCGGCGGACGAACTTGGCCAGCCCCTCCCCCCAAGGCTATAGCCCACCCGTTTTTTGGGCATTTTTGCGGCGGACGAACTTGGGGACGGGACCTTCGGGCGCTTATTTTTGGGCGCGGCAGTGCCCGCGGCCTATTTTTGGCACACGGAGGCCCCTCGCAAAGTCTGGCCCCATTCCGAGTCCGGCGGACGAACTTGGCCAGCCCCTCCCCCCAAGGCTATAGCCCACCCGTTTTTTGGGCATTTTTGCGGCGGACGAACTTGGGGACGGGACCTTCGGGCGCTTATTTTTGGGCGCGGCAGTCCGCGCGGCCTATTTTTGGCACACGGAGGCCCCTCGCAAAGTCTGGCCCCATTCCGAGTCCGGCGGACGAACTTGGCCAGCCCCTCCCCCCAAGGCTATAGCCCACCCGTTTTTTGGGCATTTTTGCGGCGGACGAACTTGGGGACGGGACCTTCGGGCGCTTATTTTTGGGCGCGGCAGTGCCCGCGGCCTATTTTTGGCACACGGAGGCCCCTCGCAAAGTCTGGCCCCATTCCGAGTCCGGCGGACGAACTTGGCCAGCCCCTCCCCCCAAGGCTATAGCCCACCCGTTTTTTGGGCATTTTTGCGGCGGACGAACTTGGGGACGGGACCTTCGGGCGCTTATTTTTGGGCGCGGCAGTGCCCGCGGCCTATTTTTGGCACACGGAGGCCCCTCGCAAAGTCTGGCCCCATTCCGAGTCCGGCGGACGAACTTGGCCAGCCCCTCCCCCCAAGGCTATAGCCCACCCGTTTTTTGGGCATTTTTGCGGCGGACGAACTTGGGGACGGGACCTTCGGGCGCTTATTTTTGGGCGCGGCAGTGCCCGCGGCCTATTTTTGGCACACGGAGGCCCCTCGCAAAGTCTGGCCCCATTCCGAGTCCGGCGGACGAACTTGGCCAGCCCCTCCCCCCAAGGCTATAGCCCACCCGTTTTTTGGGCATTTTTGCGGCGGACGAACTTGGGGACGGGACCTTCGGGCGCTTATTTTTGGGCGCGGCAGTGCCCGCGGCCTATTTTTGGCACACGGAGGCCCCTCGCAAAGTCTGGCCCCATTCCGAGTCCGGCGGACGAACTTGGCCAGCCCCTCCCCCCAAGGCTATAGCCCACCCGTTTTTTGGGCATTTTTGCGGCGGACGAACTTGGGGACGGGACCTTCGGGCGCTTATTTTTGGGCGCGGCAGTGCCCGCGGCCTATTTTTGGCACACGGAGGCCCCTCGCAAAGTCTGGCCCCATTCCGAGTCCGGCGGACGAACTTGGCCAGCCCCTCCCCCCAAGGCTATAGCCCACCCGTTTTTTGGGCATTTTTGCGGCGGACGAACTTGGGGACGGGACCTTCGGGCGCTTATTTTTGGGCGCGGCAGTGCCCGCGGCCTATTTTTGGCACACGGAGGCCCCTCGCAAAGTCTGGCCCCATTCCGAGTCCGGCGGACGAACTTGGCCAGCCCCTCCCCCCAAGGCTATAGCCCACCCGTTTTTTGGGCATTTTTGCGGCGGACGAACTTGGGGACGGGACCTTCGGGCGCTTATTTTTGGGCGCGGCAGTGCCCGCGGCCTATTTTTGGCACACGGAGGCCCCTCGCAAAGTCTGGCCCCATTCCGAGTCCGGCGGACGAACTTGGCCAGCCCCTCCCCCCAAGGCTATAGCCCACCCGTTTTTTGGGCATTTTTGCGGCGGACGAACTTGGGGACGGGACCTTCGGGCGCTTATTTTTGGGCGCGGCAGTGCCCGCGGCCTATTTTTGGCACACGGAGGCCCCTCGCAAAGTCTGGCCCCATTCCGAGTCCGGCGGACGAACTTGGCCAGCCCCTCCCCCCAAGGCTATAGCCCACCCGTTTTTTGGGCATTTTTGCGGCGGACGAACTTGGGGACGGGACCTTCGGGCGCTTATTTTTGGGCGCGGCAGTGCCCGCGGCCTATTTTTGGCACACGGAGGCCCCTCGCAAAGTCTGGCCCCATTCCGAGTCCGGCGGACGAACTTGGCCAGCCCCTCCCCCCAAGGCTATAGCCCACCCGTTTTTTGGGCATTTTTGCGGCGGACGAACTTGGGGACGGGACCTTCGGGCGCTTATTTTTGGGCGCGGCAGTGCCCGCGGCCTATTTTTGGCACACGGAGGCCCCTCGCAAAGTCTGGCCCCATTCCGAGTCCGGCGGACGAACTTGGCCAGCCCCTCCCCCCAAGGCTATAGCCCACCCGTTTTTTGGGCATTTTTGCGGCGGACGAACTTGGGGACGGGACCTTCGGGCGCTTATTTTTGGGCGCGGCAGTGCCCGCGGCCTATTTTTGGCACACGGAGGCCCCTCGCAAAGTCTGGCCCCATTCCGAGTCCGGCGGACGAACTTGGCCAGCCCCTCCCCCCAAGGCTATAGCCCACCCGTTTTTTGGGCATTTTTGCGGCGGACGAACTTGGGGACGGGACCTTCGGGCGCTTATTTTTGGGCGCGGCAGTGCCCGCGGCCTATTTTTGGCACACGGAGGCCCCTCGCAAAGTCTGGCCCCATTCCGAGTCCGGCGGACGAACTTGGCCAGCCCCTCCCCCCAAGGCTATAGCCCACCCGTTTTTTGGGCATTTTTGCGGCGGACGAACTTGGGGACGGGACCTTCGGGCGCTTATTTTTGGGCGCGGCAGTGCCCGCGGCCTATTTTTGGCACACGGAGGCCCCTCGCAAAGTCTGGCCCCATTCCGAGTCCGGCGGACGAACTTGGCCAGCCCCTCCCCCCAAGGCTATAGCCCACCCGTTTTTTGGGCATTTTTGCGGCGGACGAACTTGGGGACGGGACCTTCGGGCGCTTATTTTTGGGCGCGGCAGTGCCCGCGGCCTATTTTTGGCACACGGAGGCCCCTCGCAAAGTCTGGCCCCATTCCGAGTCCGGCGGACGAACTTGGCCAGCCCCTCCCCCCAAGGCTATAGCCCACCCGTTTTTTGGGCATTTTTGCGGCGGACGAACTTGGGGACGGGACCTTCGGGCGCTTATTTTTGGGCGCGGCAGTGCCCGCGGCCTATTTTTGGCACACGGAGGCCCCTCGCAAAGTCTGGCCCCATTCCGAGTCCGGCGGACGAACTTGGCCAGCCCCTCCCCCCAAGGCTATAGCCCACCCGTTTTTTGGGCATTTTTGCGGCGGACGAACTTGGGGACGGGACCTTCGGGCGCTTATTTTTGGGCGCGGCAGTGCCCGCGGCCTATTTTTGGCACACGGAGGCCCCTCGCAAAGTCTGGCCCCATTCCGAGTCCGGCGGACGAACTTGGCCAGCCCCTCCCCCCAAGGCTATAGCCCACCCGTTTTTTGGGCATTTTTGCGGCGGACGAACTTGGGGACGGGACCTTCGGGCGCTTATTTTTGGGCGCGGCAGTGCCCGCGGCCTATTTTTGGCACACGGAGGCCCCTCGCAAAGTCTGGCCCCATTCCGAGTCCGGCGGACGAACTTGGCCAGCCCCTCCCCCCAAGGCTATAGCCCACCCGTTTTTTGGGCATTTTTGCGGCGGACGAACTTGGGGACGGGACCTTCGGGCGCTTATTTTTGGGAGCGGCAGTGCCCGCGGCCTATTTTGGCACACGGAGGCCCCTCGCAAAGTCTGGCCCCATTCCGAGTCCGGCGGACGAACTTGGCCA